>CM061747.1:50940901-51363179 GCA_030979885.1 Lolium multiflorum | reverse complement strand
GGTGGTGGGGGACCTAGCGGTGCTTCGAGCACATATTGCGGATTTTACGCCATTGAGGAAGATCCTCACATGACGGAACCGGTCGGTGAAGTTGCTACCATTGCTTTTAAGCTTTTCTTTCTCTAGGAACTGGTTAAAATTGATTGATGGGGACACCATGATCTACAACATATATTTGCAATAGTTTAGACTAATGTTTATGACAAATTGAGTTCAAATTTTAATTTAACAAATTAAAAACTAGGTGAACTCCCACTCAAAACAATATCCCTCGCATTGTCTTAGTGATCACATGAACCAATTCACCACACCAAGTCCGATCATCACGAGACAAGATGTAATTTCAATGGCGAACACTCAAGTGTTTCACCATATCAATCATATGACTCATGCTCTACCTTTCGGTATCACGTGTTCCAGACCATGTCTGTACATGCCAGGCTCGTCAAGGCAACCTTAGTACCCACGTGTACAAAACTGGCTTGTATTGTATGCACACATAGAATCTATCACACCCGAGATCATCACGTGATGCTTCGAGACGACGATCTTAGCAAAGGTGCATACTAAGGATGAACACTTTATTATGTTGATATTTAGTGAGAGGGTCATCTTATAATGCTATCGTCACATGATCTAAGCAATATAAGATGCATAAAAGAGATTAACATCACATGCAATTCATGTGATATGATATGGCCCTTTGTCTTTGCGCCTTTGATCTTCATCTCCAAAGCACGAACATGATCACCATCATCATGCACTGTCGCCGTCTCCATCATCGTCGAGGCGTAGCACCAAGGTCAATGGCGCGTCTTCATAATTGTCCTCCATGTAGCAACTTTACAACTACTCTGAAATACTACTCAACATGAAATTTAAAGACAACCATAAGGCTCATATCGGTTGCCACAATACAATAATGATCATCTCATACATATTCATCATCATCATGGCCTTATCACATCACCAAACCACCTGCAAAAACAAGTTAGACGTCTCTAATTTGGTTTGCATATTTTACGTGGTTTAGGTTTTTCGAGTAGATCCAATCTACCTACGAACATGAACCACAACGGTGATGCTCTTGTTGTCAATAGAAAGAGTAAATTGGATCTTCACTATAGTGGGAGGGACAGACATGCCCCTTATGCAATACAAGTTGCATATGGCAGGCGTGGAGCAAATCTCATGAACGGTCATGTAAAGTTGCTGAACCGCTTCATCCTTATGCCGCAGATGCAAAGTATGCAGACAAAACAAAGCATCACGCCCTAAACAATTGTGTTCTACTGCGTGCCTTAATCTATATGCATAGACACGGCTACGATGCCCTTGATGGGATTAGTAGCATAGAAAACAAAAATTTCCTACCGCAGGAACGAAACACAAGCCAAGACAATCTGTGACGGTAGCAACGAGGAGATGAAGAGACTAACCCTCGAATTCGCAAAGCTTAATGAGATTAGATCTCGGGTGGATGTAGACGATCTTGACAGCTTGCAAAAGCGCGTAGGAGCAGCCAGTTGCCGATCGGGCGGCACCTCCGTACTCGGTCACCCGTTCGGTGTTGATGAAGACGCCGTCCTTCTCCCGTTCCAGCGGGCGGCGGAAGTAGTAGATCCTCCTCGAATCCGTAGCACCGACGGGCGTGAGTGGCGGCGGTGGTGGAGGAACTCCCGCGGGGAGGCTTCGCCTATACGCTGGGGAGTAGTATGTGGAGGAGGGCGCTAGGGTTTTGGGAGAGGGGTGCTTGGGCGCCGGCCACTTGAGGGCTGCGGCCTGGGAGGCTTTACTGGCCGGCCCCTCCCCTTGCCCCTCATTATATAGGTGGGACCCCAAGTGTAGTCGTGCTTGAATAAGACCCCAAACACCAAAACCTACCTTTGGTGGGAAACCTACTCAAGATGAGAGTCCCACTCTAGGTGGGATTCCCACCTTTCCTTGAGGGAGGGTGGCCGGCCACCCTAGGTGGAGCCCACCTGGGACTCCTCCCCTTAGGGTTTGGCCGACCAAGCTTGTGGAGTCCCTCACGGGGACTCCACCTTCCTCATGCCTTTCTGGGACTCTAGAACCTTCTAGAACCTTCCATAAATGCCGGATCATTTCAAACTTATAAATGACTTCCTATATATGAATCTTATTCTCCGGACCATTCCGGAACTCCTCATGATGTCCTGGATCCTATCCGAGACTCGAACAAACTTGAACTCATTCCATATTCATATCTACTTAAAGCGACATCAAACCTTAAGTGTATCACCTACGGTTTGCGAACTATGCAGACATGGTTGAGACTTCCTCTCCGACCAATAACCAATAGCGGGATCTGGAGATCCATAATGGCTCCCATATTCAACGATGACTTGAGTGATAGATTGAACCATTTACATACGATGGAAATTCCCTTTGTCACGCGATATTTTACTTGTCAGAGGTTTGATCTTCGGTCACTCTATACCTTGTTCAACTCGTCTCCTGACAGTACCCTTTACTCGTACCATGGTATGTGGTCTCTTATGAACCATTCATATGCTTGCAAGCCAATTAGACAACATTCCACCGAGAGTTTTGAGTATATCTATCAGCGTCATTGGGATGGACAAATCCCACGATTGATCCATATGCCTCATACTCTCTGGATACCTAATCCCACCTTTATAACCACCCATTTAAAGTGGCGTTTGATGTAATCAAGTACCCTTCCGGCATAAGTGATTTATATGATCTCATGGTCAAAGGACTGGTAGCTATGTATCGAAAAAATAACTTAATGGCGTGATCTTATGCTACGCTTATATGGAATGTCCATTACATCATTCACATAATGACATAACCTTGTTATTAATAACATCCAATATTCATGATCATGAAACTATGATCATCTATTAATCAACAAGCTAGTTATACAAGAGGCTTACTAGGGACTTCTTGTTGTTTACATAACACACATGTATCAATGTTTTGGTTAATACAATTATAGCATGGTATATAAACATTTATCATAAACACAAAGATATATAATAACCAATTTATTATTGCCTCTTGGGCATATCTCCAACAGTCGACTCAGCACGGGCGGCGTCCCGATCCCGCCGCCCATGGTGGTCAGCTAAGCCTGGGCGGAGATCGGCCAGCGGTGCTCGCCACTCCTCGGTCGCGAAGCGGTGCGCGGAGGCCGCTTTTAGCCGGACAACTACGAAGCGTGGACGGAGTTCTTCCGGCGAAGGTACGAGCGAGAACTCGCCGCGTGCGGCGGCCACTCCTCCTCCCGCTAGGAACAACGCCGCCCGGCGCCTTCGTGGTGGAAGCGTGCTGACGCTCCCTCGCCAATTGCTTTCGCGCACATCGAGGGGTGGAACTCCTCCTTCTGGGGATGCCGCCGTCGAGGCGGCGGCGTGTCGCGGCACGGGGAGCTCACAGGTGTCGAGGGAGGATGGCGCCGTCCTCCTCGCCGTCTGGATCGAGTGCGTCCAAGTCCGGCGAATCGGCTCCTCCGCCGTCGACACACGTCGTCGAAGGAGCCGGCATCTCTGTGACCGGAGGGCGCGGCGACAGACCCTTGTCATCCGCGACCAACCCTCCTCTCCATCGCGCGGGCGGAAGAGGAAGTCGTTGAAGAAGGAGGCCGCCGTCGCTGCGAACCAGCTCACCGAGGAGGAGGCCAAGTGCGCCGAGGACGCCGCGGTGGCGGAGGTGATCGCTAGGTCGCTCAACGACCTGGTCCCCGCCGAGAACACGCTCCCCATCGACACCACGCTCGACTGGTCCAGGCGAGACCGCGAGCGGCAGGAGGCGGAGCAGCAGCGTTGGCTGATGGACATGGCTGCCGCGCGGCAACGCGCCGTCCGCGCCCAGGCCCGTCCCGCTGATCAAGCTCGAAGAGAGCAGCGACGACGAGCTCTACCGGCTGACGCCGCCACGTGGCGACCCTGGCCAGTGGTCAAGCCGTTGGTACGAGGCGCCGCCGCCCGAGGACGCCGACAACTCGAGCGACGACGACGGCGGCGGCGACTACACGGCCTTCTACCGCCATTTCGGCATGTAGAAGGCCGCTATTTAGTTTAAGTTTATGTTTCCATCTGGCCGAATTCAAATATATGTACGATTCGACCTATATATGTACGAACTCGCCTATATATGTTAAATAATTGCGCTTATGTTTGAACAAGTTTCGCCTAGTTTTGTCTAAATTCGCCGTATTTTATCAAAAGTTTTCTTCCATCCTGGGCTCGCCGCTGGAAAAATTGGCCTCCCTAGGCCAAAAAAAAATACATTCATCCGGCGCTAAATTGCGCCGGATTTCGGCCCCGGGAGCCCAACGGCTGAAGATGCTACTTGAAACGTTGTTCAGCTGAAAAAGTGGAGGCAGCAGCGTGCATTGAGAGTTTGAGACTGGCTCATCTTCACGGGTGATAGCCGGTTCATTCTCGAAATGGATAATTCCGGAGTAGCTGCTGTTATAAACTCTGATCAATATATCAATCGGCTTTGTTGTATCTGTTCGGTTAGGACAGAGTTAAAAGAAGCTGCGCATGGTTGCAGTGTTACCTACAGTTGTAGAAGTTGTAACCAAGAAGCTGCGCATGATTTTCGTCAACTCCTTAGGTGGCCTTGCAAGATTGTAGTTAGATTTTTCTGCTATGAACATGTCTCCCCTGTTCAAACGATTTCGAAATTGAACAGCTGCTATATACGTTGCAGGTTGCAGTATTTCAGTTTCGTACTTGGTGACAGTTTAGGGTACTCTGTGATAATTTAGGGATTTTGCATCAGAGGAGGTTTAGGCAGACCGTATACAGCCGCTGACATCTCACTCCAGAGTTGTGGAACGAGTGAACGAGCAATCTCATACTTCCACAGCTAGATTCGAGTTAAAATAACAGTAGAGTCGTCAAGATCCCAAACCAGATAAAACGAGTCCCGCTCAAAGCAAAATCAAGCCAGACACACATTTTACATTTTTCGCTTTACCAGATGACCCAGATGCCTTTCTACAGGTCTAGTCCCCATGCATTCAGGCTTTCAGGAGTGCGACCTGCGCCACCTGGCCACCGTCGGCGTGCCCGTCACCGGCACCGACCCCGCGGCGGCAGCGGCGGCGCGGGCCTTCTTGGTCCCGCTGAGCGGCGTCCTCTCCATGCCGCTGTCGGAGTCGTCCACCCTCGCCGCGTCCGCGCCTATGCCGCCGCCGAACAGGAAGGCGCCCCACTTAAACAGCCCCCGCCGCCGCCTCTCGGAGCCCAGCCGCTCCACCTGCGCCTGCAGCGCGTGGCACTGCACCTGCACGCGCGTACGCATCAACATGTGAGCTAGAGCACATCAACGCCGATCGATCACTGAATTAATACTGTTGCAGAAGATTATGGCCACGGACCTGGAGCCTTGCGACGTCCTCGCGGAGGCGGCGCATTTCGTGGTGCTGCGAGACGACCTCTCGCTTGGAGGGGCATCGGGCGGCGGCGGCTGAAGAGAGGTCTAGGGCGGCGGGGCTCCTGCTCTGCAGGGAGCGGAAGGAGCCGCTCCAGTCGGCGAGGCGGCTGAGCTTGCTGCCGTGCTCCGAGAAGAGCACCTGGACCACGCAGCGCACCGGCAGGCGGTCGTTCTGCACGGCGTGCGCCGCCGCCTCCGCCGACAGCTTGCGCGCGTCGATCACCCGGCACAGCGACCGCCGCTCCTCCTTGCTCGCCTGCGGGTGCGCCTGCATGCACGCCATACGTGTTTAACGGCCGTTCCTTTTTTTTTTTTTTGCGGGTTCAAGAGCTTTATTGATTACTCGACAGGATTACAATCACTCCGAAGAGTATTAGCGAGAAAACCTGGGTTATAGTTAATCCACAGGCATCTCCTCCTATCAGAACTAGCTTGTTTAGCACAAAGATGAGCTGCGTTATTAGCATCACGCCCAACAAAACTAATACTTAAGCTAGGTAAAGCTCGTCTAATCTCAACTACTTCCTGGCAAATTGCCATGATCTCCGATCTATTCTGCAAGTCATCATTGCAAATATTGATCACTTCCTTTGCATCGCTCTCTAAAATGGCATGTGTAAAACCTCTCTCTGCCGCTAGGGTAGCCTCATCTCTGATTGCAAGTGCCTCCATGGTTCGTGCATCAGCAATATTTTCATACCATCTTGCTTGCGCTCTGAGAAGTTTACCTTGGTGGTCTCGGACAACCAAGCCGGTGCCACCCGCCATCCTGTCTTTACTGAAAGAAGCATCAGTATTGATCTTGATCACACCTTGAGCAGGTGGCTTCCAACGGTCTTTCTTTCGAGGTAGTTTTGTTCCCTTCTCTTTTCCAATTTGAGCAAGATCCAGTGTAGTTTGCATCACCCATCTAATAGAATTTGTCACTGGTCTTCCGCCTTCTCCATGGCGTCGAGCATTTCTCTCAGACCATATCGACCAGCAACCACACATAATCTTCGCTGCATCTTCTTCCTTAACAAGTTCAGTATCAACCATGTCAATCGCCCAAGATTCAGGATGAAGCATGGGAATCTTTACACCACAACCTTCCTTCATATCTTCCCAAAAAAGACGTGCCCAGGTGCACTCAAAAAATGCATGAAAAATGGATTCTTCCTCAACGCCACATGCTTCGCAATGCGCAATTCTATCCATGTGTCGATGCTTAAGAACTTGTCTAGCAGGCACGAATTTTTTAATCACCCGCCACCAAAACGACCTAATCTTTGGTGGTACCGGCATTCGCCACAACTTCTTCCAGCATTTATTAGTGTCCTTCCCAGAAGTAGAAGCCTGGCTTGCAGGCTGCGATAACGCCATGATTCTATACGCCGAGCGAACAGAGAAAACACCATTTCTTTCATACGCCCAAGCCCACTCATCCTCAGCAAATCTACCAAGAGGAATTTGGCGGATAACTCTCTTGTCCGTCTCAACAAAATTTGTCTCCAGCTTTTCTTCTTTCCAGCACATAAGATCAACATCAATCAGTTCATGTACCATAGTAACATCAGCTCCTGTTTTTTTGCAAAGAGGTAGTCCATTAGGATTTGTAGGGATCCAAGCGTCCTCAAATGCTCGAATGGTTGATCCATCACCTACTCTCTTGATCAATCCCTTTTTTAGGGCCTCTCTTCCATGCATAATCGCTCGCCAAATATGAGAAGAACCCCGCTTCTGTCGAGCATTTAGAAAGTCTGATCCGTGGTAATACTTACCCCTCAAGACTCTTGCACACAATGATTCAGGGTTTATCATTAATCGCCATCCCTGTTTCGCAAGCATAGCTTGATTAAAAAGCTGGATATCTCGGAATCCCATCCCACCTATGGATTTTGGGACTGCAATATCACTCCACTTTTTCCAGTGCATCTTCCTTTTACTTTCATCTCCTCCCCACCAAAACCTTGCAATAATGCTTGTGATTTCTTGCACATTTTCTTGGAGAGTCGAAAGCAGCTCATTGAGTATGTTGGAATGGCCTGACAAACTGCTTTCACCAATACCTCTCGGGCTGCAGCACTCATCGACTTCACTGCATAGCTATTAACCAGTTTCTTCAGCCGAGCAACAATGTGCTCAAATTGATCATCTGTGGATCGACCTAGAGCCGTGGGAAGCCCTAGGTATTTTTCTACGAGTGCCTCCGCCTCTATTTCTAATAATAAGTGAACTTCTGTTTTCATCTCCTCTGTACAATTAGCACTGAAGAATACCGCTGATTTGGTTTTATTTACTAACTGTCCAGATCCAATTCTGTACTGCTCAAGAATATTCCGCAGTCTAGCTGCACCATTAGCAGATGCTTGTACAAACACTAAGCAGTCATCCGCAAACAATAAGTGGGAGATCCATGGAGCGTGGATCCCCACTCTAATACCTCGAGAAAGATATTGTGGACCAGAATATTTTAACAAACAACTTAGCCCCTCCGCGCATAACAGAAAAAGATAGGGAGAGATTGGATCCCCCTGTCTAATACCCCTTGTTGGTTTGAAGTATTCAGAAAATTTCCCATTCACCCTCACGGACAAGGTAACAGACCGCACACATTTCATGATTAGTTCAATCCATTGACTTGAAAAACCAAGCTTCTCCATAATGGCATGCAAATAAATCCATTCAACTCTATCATAGGCCTTTGCCATATCCAATTTGATGGCACATGCACCACTCTTCCCTTTCTTCTTTTTTAGATAGTGAATGCTTTCATAGGCTGTCAAAACATTATCAGTGATCAGCCGTCCAGGCACAAATGCGCTTTGTTCCTCCGATATTATTTTCTCCAAAACTGGCCGCAGCCTAAGGGATAAAACCTTCGAAGCAATCTTATAGAGCACATTGCATAAAGCAATTGGTCTGTATTGAGTAAGATCTTGTGGCTGCTTCACCTTCGGAATTAGCACCAAAACTGTATTATTAACTGATTCAGGCATCTCTCCTCCTTCCAAGAACTTCCGAATTGCAGCGCATACATCCGTTCTCAGGATATCCCAGTGTTTAATATAGAACCCTGCTGTGAAGCAGGACCTGGAGACTTATTCGGATGCATCATAAACAATGCTGTCTCAATCTCCATATCCGTAAATGGCGCGCACAACTGTTCATTCATATACGGAGTCACTTTTGATGGAACAAAATTTGTGATTACCTCCGGGGTGGTATTATCTTGGGTTGTAAACAAAGTAGTATAAAAATCATTAGCCAAATCTTCCATGCCCGACTGAGAAGATACATAGGTGCCATCCTCTCGGCGTAGAGAAATAATTTTGTTCGTCCTCGATCTTTCCCGCGCCTTTGAATGAAAGAATGCCGTATTACGATCCCCTTCAGCCAACCATAGAACACGCGACCGTTGTTTCAGCATAGTCTCTTCGCGTGAAAGTAGCTCTGAGATTTTATGCATCAAGCTTCTCTCCTCCCGTGATGGCCCCGAGCCTATGGAATTAGCCCTTAAGGCCTCTAGTTTCCCTCGCATAGCCTGCAACTCTTTATTCACAGAACCAAATTCGTTTCTACTCCACTGAGATAGATTCAGCCTAAGCTGGCCCAAGGCTTCTTGTACCTCTGCCAAATCACGGTTACCAGATTTCCACCCATTTTGTATTACTGTTGGATAGCCCTTGTGACGAGCCCACATATTTTCATACCGGAAGGGTCGGCCCGTACTTCCACCACCCAGCCAATCCGATCGGCGCATAGATATCAGCAATGCACAGTGATCAGATTCTGTGGTCTGTACATGCTTGACACTTGTATTGTCATATAACTCCATAAAACTGTCATCCCCTAAGCCTCTATCCAACCTCACCTTGATATTGCTTCTGCCCTGTTGTCGATTGTCCCAGGTATAGGGTAATCCAGAGAACCCTAAATCCGTCATACGACAGTAATCAACAGTATCACGGAACCCTTCCATTTGCCACTCCTCCCGGTTGTTGCCTCCAAATTGTTCAGAAGCACACAACACTTCATTGAAATCCCCCGCACACAACCAAGGTGTATCAAATTCCCTTCTTAAGTATTTCATCAGCTCCCAGTTCCTTTTCCTGGCAGATCTCTTCGGATCTCCATAAAACCCTGTAAACCTCCATTCAGACTCACCGGTCAGCACATTCTTTACCATCACATCTATATGGTTACGGCTAAAAGATTTCAAGGTGACAACTGAATCGCTATTCCAAAAGAACACCAAACCCCCACTTAAGCCAACACTCTTTACACCAAACGCACTATCAAAACCAAGTTTCCATTTGAGATCTTGTGATTTTATATCCGACAATTTGGTCTCTGAAAGAAAGACCAGCACTGGTCGATGCAGCTGAACAAGGCTGCATATCTCCTGAATTGTCTCGGACCGCCCACAGCCCCGACAGTTCAAACTCAGTAATTCCATTGTTGACGAAGATCACCCTCAAGATCAGGCCCTGCAAAGAACCTGCACGTAGACCAAACCAAACGAGCAGACCGGCTGCTCCACAATTTCTTGCCCAGATTGAAACGTGCATGCAACCTGAACCAACGAACAAACCCCGCTGCTCCACAATCAACTCCAAACTTCACCAGATCAGATCGCTGCCACAGGAACTCACCGCCGGCTGGTGGCCGGGGGAGGAGAGGAACCCTTAAAGGGTACTAGACAGTGTTGCTAAGCAAGGCACCGAAGAACTTCAGTCGCCGCCAGAAGGCGGCAGCCCCTCAAACCCTAGATCGCCCTGGTAGACGTACATTGTGGACATGTTAGCGATCAGAATCGACGTGCAGCATGTCCACAATGTACGTCTACCACCAACAACATAATCAGGTCCGATCTCCATGTGCAAGGACAGGACACGTAAGTATTTTTTTTAGGAGGGAAACAAGGACAGGTAGGTTTTTATTATCTTGCGCTTCTAGATCAAGCAACAGGTAGCTCACGTGATCACTGTTCTTTCGTTTCTAGATGCAAATATACCTACACCTTTCAGAAAAAATAAACCACACATATTCACATGTGGCTACTAAACATAGTCACTTGCAGGCAAAAGAACAAGGTCACTATTCAGTTTATTTAATTTCTGATGTGACTACACTACGTGATCGAATTTGAGAAGGATCCAAATACATTTTTTAGTTTATTTACTTTCTGATGTGACTAGAGTATGTGAATTTGGAATGGATCCAAATATGTAGGTGTAGATTTGGGCTTGTGGACCTTACTCCCATCGTGCAAAGGACAAACGAAGAGAATGATCCCACGGGAACGGGTCGGTGTTGTTGGTATCTCATTTATTCACTTACTTTGTTGATTAAGCTGGAGCTGCCTCCTTAAATGAATCGCAAGAATGATCAAATTCAGGCCTTGCTTGGTTGATTCTTAGAACATAGGGACGGAAAAACTCTAGATTTAGAATGTCATATTTAATTGAATTTTATCAGATTTTGGACCTACAAAGATATTTGTTTAAGTAGTGTTTGAATCATAGGGAAAAATATAAAAATATATAACATGAGGTTTGAGTGGATGAAAATTTTACTTGAAAACATAGTGCAATGCGATCTTATAGGAAAATCCCTATGCATTTCTAAGAATGCAATCCTAACCGAGTCAAACGGTACATATAGAAAAAAATCTGAGTATAATTCTCTATGAAGTTCACATGCTTCTAAGCACATATACAATGGGAGGTGCATAAAAAAGTTTTTAGAAAAATAAACCAACTTTATCTAAGCATTGGTGCTTATTTTGTATATGAGAGGTGTCTAGTTAGGGCATGTACAATGAAAGGTGCTTAGGGGATGCTTAAAAAATAAAACGGTTTTGTCTAATCACCAATGCTTATTTAACAAATGCTTAGCAAAAGGCTTAATTTATTTTTCTAAGCGCCTTTCTAAGCATTTTCCATTGTATATGGCCTGGCATCAGCCTAGTCATCTCAAATAAGCATCCATGCTTGGCTAAAAAAACCTTATTTTTGTAAGCATCCCATTGTACATGGTCTAATAGCCACTGAATGGTCAATTAGCTAGCCATGTAGTAAGGCTGGTGCCAATGGGGGCGGTAGCGCGGGCGGTACCGCCCGTGGTGGGGCGAGAGAGGGGCGGGAGAGGGGCGGGACGGGAGGGCGGGGCGGTCAGGTGGCGCCCGGCAGTACCGCCGGCCATCGGGCTACCCCGCCAGCCGGGGCGATAGGCGAGCGAAGCGGCGCGGTGGCGGCGGGCGAGAGACGGCGGGCGACGGCGGGGCGAGCGGGCGCCAGGGCACGGGGGCGGTAGGCGGGCGAGAGGCGCAGGCGGGCGAGAGAGGCGGTGAGGTGGCGCGATCGATTCGTCCACCTCAGCTAGCCGTTGGGGTAGCCGTTGGTACTTCAAAAAACCCTAAAATTTCATCCCCTATAAATACCCCATATGGTTTCACTCATCACTCCACACCCATTTCATCTCCTCCATTCTCCATTTCCACTCCTCAACGCCATGTCTTCGTCCAGCAGTTCGACGGAATAGAGGGTGATCTGATCGATGCATTCCAGGCGGAGTACGAGGAGAGATGAACGAGGAGGAGGAGCCAAGGCGGCGCGACGCCGCCGAGTTCATCGGACGTGATCGTCTGGGTGCAAGCGATCGGCTCTTCGAGGACTACTTCGCCGACGAGCAACTATCCTCCGAGCTTCCGAAGGTATCGGATGAGGCGATCCCTTTTCCCGCATTGTGGATAGATTGGGTGAATACTCTCCGTATTTCACCCAAAGAGTTGATGCTCTCAACCGTCTGGTCATTCTCCCATACAAAAGTGTACTCGGCTTTGCGTCTGTTAGCTTATGGAGCCTCTGCTGATACAATAGATGAGTGTCTTAAGTTAGCTAGACAAACTACATCAGATTGTCTAGATAGATTCTGTGAAGGCATCATTGCCTGTTACGGGGAGACGTTTTCTCGACCAATCGAGGCATTGAAGAGCGTGGCTTTCGGGCATGTTAGGGAGCATCGATTGCATGCATTGGCAGAGGAACTGCCCAGTGGCATGCTGGTCAATTCACAAGGGAGACATCAAACACCCTACCATAATCTTAGAAGCCGTTGCGTCGTATGATCGCTGGATCTGGCATGCCTTTTTTGGAGTGGCCGGGTCCAACAACGACCTCAATGTACTCAATCAGTCGCCGTTGTTCACTGATGTGCTTAGGGGAGAAGCACCCGTAGTGAACTTCACGGTGAATGGACACGAGTACAACTATGGTTACTACCTTGCCGACGGCATCTACCCCTCCTGGCCGGTGTTCATGAAAGGTGTTACTCTTCCACAAAGTGAAAAGCAGCGAATGTTCACTGCTGCTCAATCAGCTTGGCGCAAAGATGTCGAGTGTGCCTTTGGAGTGCCGAAGGCTAGGTTCAACATTCTAGCAGTTCCGGGACGCTCCTACTCGAGGCGTACTCTTGGGTTGATCATGCGTGCATGTATCATTCTGCATAACATGATCATCGACGATGAGCGTGGTACAAATTTGGAGCACACCTATGAGACCGTTGAGTCCAATGTAAATGCAATACACCACCATGCACCACCAAGCCTAGCAGCCAGGATTCAGATGGACAACGAAATGAGGGACTCACTGTATACACAGCTCCAGCAAGATTTGATTGAGCATGTGTGGGCTCATAACTAGATTATGTAATTTTTTCAAATTTTTATGTAATTTTTTCAAACTTTTATGTAATTTCTTTTTATGATGTAATCGTAACAATTTTAGTTCAATAAAATAATTTCCTTGCATTATTTTTAATGTTGTAATCTGAAAAAGAAAAGCTAATGTTGCGGAGAGAGAAAAGCTGATGTGGAGGAGAGAGAAGTGAGAGCTCTCACTATAGCCCATGCATTGGCAAGGTAGGGTGAGAATGGGGTGAGAGTGAGGAAAAAACTGACATAGCGAGGCTATAGTGAGGCGGTGCATTGGCACCGGCCTAAGGCCAAAAGCGCGAATTCTACTGCGCAAATGATTCGGTCCAAGCTGAATTACCATGGTCAAACGCACAGAAACATGTGTGTACTGCCTCTCTTACTTCGATGGATTGTTTACCTGCAGCGTCGCAATGCGTCCAACACAATCACATCGGCCAACGTACACAGTTCCTATGCATGAAACCACGTGCGCTCAGAAAAGCTGCCTTGCTCTTTTTGGCCTATCCCATCGACAAAGCCAACGGTGAGTGGAAAGGGGCATCAACAAACTTGCACGTACGCTGTATGATTGCCACGCTCGAATGATTTGTAACGTTTTGCCCCCAAAATATGATTTGTATCGCGATCAGGGACACTCATACTTTTCGCGATTTTGCTATTTCTCGGCTGACCAACAATTAGCTTAGAATAGGGCTCGGTCAGCTCTAGAATTGTAAGATTTACATCATGATTTCTGCGTGATATAAGTTACAACTGGATTTTCGATTTGCATTGTAAGTCGTGTTGTCTCTGATTTGTAAGTGGGTTGCAAACTGCTAATCCTCGATCAAGCTAGAACTAGCTATGTATATACCGAACCGGTACGCCCTACTGTTTCAGGAGGCGAGTGAAACCACATCTAGCTTCCGCCCTCTTGCCGATCTGTTCCGCCTGTGGTGGTTTTAGGGTTTTGGAGGTGTGATCTCCTCGCTGACGGGAACTTTCCTGTTCTTCGGGGTGATGAGGCAGGGACTACATCTTAATGGCAGTATAAGGTCCTTCCGTCTTCGGTGGTGCATCTAGCGTCGGTGGGGTGCGTGTATGAGTTTTGTGTCCATGGAATCTCCTGGGATTCGATCCATCTTCATGTTTGTCGGTGTGGCTAGAAATTTGGCTCTTCAAATCTACGGTTCTCATTTTTAGCGTTAGTTGCTGCTCTATTATGTTGATCCTTCGGGTTCTTAGAGCATCTCCAGCCGCGTCCCCCAAACCGTCCCCCAAAGGGATTTGGGGCGCGCCGGACAAAAAAAGCGTTCCGGCCGCGTCAAAGCCTTTTTTGTCCGGCGCCCGATACGGTGTCCGGCGCCCGGAGCCGTCCCCGTCCACGGGGACGTCGGGACGCCGAACACAACGAAAGCGAGGCGGGAGTGGCGGGGCCGGCCGTCGCACAATTAATTTTAACTAGTCGCCCTCGCGACGGAAGTTGTGGCGCGCGCCGCGGTGCAGCTCCCGCCGACGGTGCTTCCCGCCGACGGTGCGGTTCCCGGAGAGGCGCGCGACGCGTCCCGTCGCCTAGCTCCGTGCCGCGTTAATAAGCGCCACCGCTCATCCGCCCCCGCCTATAAAAAGGGGCGCCTCTCGTCGTCCTCTCACACACAAACCCTAGCGCCTCTCTCCCAAACCCTAGCCGCCACCATCTCTCAAGACGCCATGTATGGTAGAGGCGGAGGCCGACCCCGCGCCGCGCCGTGGTCGTGGTCGTGGTCGTGGTCGTGGTCGTGGCCGCGCATAGCTGAACGATCGCCGTCGCCTCCCGCGCCGTCGTCTTCATCGTCGGAGATGGACGTGGAGCCGGACGTCTGTTCGAGTTCGTCCACGTCCTCGGGCGACCGCGGCATCCGAGGTTGCCGGACTCCCGCCGAGTACGTCGGCGGCGTATGCCCGCGCAAGATGCATCTGCGGGAGCATTCGTGCGGCTACTGTCGGTGGATCGTCGACGCGATCTACGACGCGTGCGGCAAGATGTACCTCAACATCGGCTGGGAGAAGTTCGCGCCACCACAGCCTCCAAGCCGGCTTCATCCTCGTGTTCTCCTACTTCGCAACAGGGACATGAGCATCAAGGTCTTCGACGAGAGGCGCTGCCGCCGGGACTACCACGTCGACAGGGACTCCCACGACAGCAGCCGACTCGGAGGACGGCGAGTGTTGTTTCTTCGCGGCGAATACGTGCACGAAGGTTTCTGCTGTTCGCCTCATCGGTAGAACCAACAAGGGCACCATCCTCCCGCTGGATTTTCCAGTTTAGGTGAGGTGTGCCCTGAGTGTTGTTTCTTAGCAGCGAACACAGGAAACCTTCGATGCACAGCCTAGTTAGGTTTAATTTTTTGCAATATTTTATATTTGTGTCCACCATGGTTCAAACTATGTATTAGTTTGTGGAAAACCATGTTTCAAACTATGTCTTCGTGTAAACCACGTTCCCAATTATGTATTAGTTTGTGGAAATTGAAATAAAATGCCAAGAAAAATTATTTTAAATGTTTAGGCGGCGTTTGGGGGACGCGGCTGGGGAGCGACGTCCCCCAAACGCGGCACGAACAAAACACGTCCCCCAAACGCTCAATCCGGCGCGGTTTGGGAGACGGTTTGGGGGACGCGGCTGGAGATGCTCTTAGCATGATTTTTTTGTCCGTCTACTACAACAAGCTCTACTTCGATAAACTTTGTTAGGCTCTGATGATGGAGAGATTAGGACGGCGGCATGCCTTTGGCTCGCTGTGCTCTTAGTTTTCACAAGATGGTCCAAATATTTATTTGTAATTTTAATTACCTTTGATGTTCTTTTGTACTATTGTTGACAATAATTAATAGATCGGCGATCTTTTTTCGCAAAAAAAGAGTAAAACTAGTTAATTGGAACTAAGTCTCCACCGCCAAGCTTAACCGCTAAATGCAAGAGCTTTGTTTGAAAAAACTATATTGTCTGAATTTTTATAGTTCTCTCTCCAGTTATAAAAAGATGTCGAAAGTTTATCTAAATTTGGATCTATATAGTAAAGAGTGAATATATACATTCATTTTTTTATAAATCATCGAAAAGATTGTTGGTGGTTTACTGGTTTGTTCCAATTTGCTGGCACGTTGTGGTGCTACATACTGGAATACAACTTTATATCAACATGCCAATGATTCTACAGTTTAGCTGATCATTCTAAAGATCGAAGGCACGCGTGAACAGTCTCCGCGCATGCACTGCCCACGGCATGATGGGATAGCACTGCCGCCATGACGATGTACGTTCAAGATTAACTAACTCATCTTTACCCGGAGGGAGATGCATTGTACTGACCTTGAGGTAGGTGTCGACGGCGCGGTACAGCCCGTCGTCGGCGGCGCGTGCGTGCGCCGGCACGGCGCGCGCGAGCTCCTCGAACTCCGCCGGCCGCAGCCCGGCCTCCAGCGCCGCCTCGGCGAGGTACGCGTCCACCAGCTTCGCCACCCTGGCGGCCGCCGCGCCGCCGCCGCCCGCCTTGGCGCCCTCCCGCAGGAACCCGCGCACCAGGCGGAGCACGAGGTGCACGTCCAGCAGCGTCGTCGTCGTCGCCCGGTGGTGGTGGTGGTGGTCGCGGGCGGAGGCGCCTCCGTTACCGAACGCCGGGATCATCACGGCGCCCAGGGACGCCTGGTCGAGCCGCCGCGCCGCGCGGGCCTCGAGGTCGCCCAGAAGCGCCGCGTCCGCGCCCACCATGCTCCCCGCGCGGAGCAGGCGGAGGAGGAAGTCGCACGCGATGCCGTCGTCCCTGTCGTCGCCGTCATCGGGCGGGAGCGCGGCGACGAGGGACTCGAGTAGGAGCCGCTTCTTGAGCCACGTGGCCGTGGGGCTCTCTGGCGGCGGCAGGAAGCGTCCCGAGGGGGACGACGCAACGACGTCCGGGAGCCACCTTGCCGCGTAGTGGGACAGCACGGAGGCCAGGTGGTCAGAGGAGGACGGTGAACTGTCCGCCGGGGGCTTGGACCGGATGGTGGCGATGGTGCGCGCGAAGGCGTCGACGTCGTTGATGACGACGCACGCGTCGTCGCTGGCTCCCCTCGGGGGAGTAGTGACGGCGGTGGCAGCGGAGGTGCGGCGTGGGTCCGGCGAGGAATAATGGGCGGCGGTAGGATCGCCGGCGACGCGCGGCGGCGTGCCGACGATGCCAGAAGAGGTGCGCCGTGGGTCCGGCGAGGAATAATGCGCTCCGGCAGGCTCGGCGGTGGCGGACGGGGACGGGGAGCTGGGGGATTGGGCTGGCGACGGAGGCTTCATCTTCCTTTTGCTTGGCGTGCTCTGAGTCCGAGCTGAAGCTGAGCTCGAGCTCTTGTGTTGGAACTTGGAGCAAGTGTGGTATGTGCAACCACGCTGGCAAGGCGAGGTGCCATAAAGCTTCTTGTAGTAGCAGCATGGGGAAGTGTGGTACATGGAGGTAGAGAGTGGAGAGGGCGACGGGCATGCCGATGGTCCAAAAGTTGCTCGCTGACAAACACATTACATCGAAGGGGGGAAAAGTTCTCAGTAGATTCTACCTCGAAAAAAATACGGAATAACGTGTATATTCATTTTCACCACATTACGCTAAGGTTAAATTTCCAAATACAATGTGTTAGGGCATCTTCACCATCGACCCCCAAACGATCGGGGACACAAAAATCCGACCCATTCCAACCTAAATGGGCACGAGGGCGCGGATGTTTGCATTGTTTGGCTAAATTTAGGTTTTGAAATGCGGCAGCGTGGATGCACCGAGACTGCCCGGCTATCCATGTCAGGCTCGTAAGTCAACGAAAAAAAGATAGGTAGATTCATATTTCAATAAAATCAGATATAGTTTATTACACGGATTTTAAATCTAGATTACGTATCTCTACTCGTCACTATGCGCCCTATGACAACACGTCTACCTCTCGCCATTGCCAACCCGGACATGCCCGAAGGGGCCGCCCTCGTCGACGTGCACCTCTACCACTCGACACGACGCTGCTAAGGTGGCACGTCGACCCTCGATCTTGCGCATATTATAAGCTCTATCCTCCTACTCACCCTCCTTCTAGCGTTGCAAGCCAGCGCCATTTCGGCGCCTAGCTAGCAGGCTCTATCCCTCATTGTTGCCACCGCCATGTCGGCGTCGAAGCGGGCTCTATCCCTTTCCGCCGCCCGTTCCATTTCTAGGTTATCCGTTCGACATTCTCATGTAGGCTCTGCCTCAATCTCCTCCTACCGGCCTTGCCTCACCTTCACCTCCGCCTCGCACGCCTAATGGGGCTCTGCCGCTTGGGAGCCAATGTCGCACATGTCATGGTTGGTAGCTACCTAGGGTTTGTCGATCCACGCCGCAACGTCGTCCGTCTTATTTCCCACGCGCATGGCTAGAAACGAGCTCCGGCCTATGTTCTTCACTTCATTTGGCAACTTGGCTTGCATCAATAGGGCCAAAAACGTCCCGGTGATTGGTTGGTTGCACGCAAACCAAATTTCCAAGGTGATGGAATGCGGTGACCCAGCATACCACTATATATTGTAGTATACAAGTTATTGATATGATCTTCATGAAGGGACTTCTTCACAAATATCACATCCCTCATAGTGGTACAACAGAAATATTGCAGGTCATAACACTCGAGATTATGTTACAAACATGGTCTTAACAAGTTGGTATTCTCACAGGTCCGATGAGCACACCCTAAGATACTACTAAAGTAATATTACAACCTAACATAAAGATCCAACTGAGCTCAGCAACTTATTTAGGTAAGCTACTATGCTGCTCTCTAAGATGTTTAGGTAAGACACTACTCCTCCGCCTCATTGTTGTCAGCTCCGTAGACTATTCCGTAGTCCACGCCTTCCACTCTCCAGATCGATTCCTCGTAGACCAGCTCATAGTCTCCTTCTGGTGCTCCGTCGTTGGCCTCCACTTCATTGTCACAATCTATCAAGAGTGTCGAAAGAAAGTGAGTACATGGGTACTCAGCAAGTCCAAAAGAGAAAAAGTGTTTGATGCACTAGCTACGACCATTGATCAGAAAATCTTAGGTCAATGCATGTTTCGAAAACATTTCTTCAAAAGGTTTATTTTATTCTAAAAACTATGCCCGCTAGTCTTCACAGTTGACTAACTTCATGGAGTTCCTTTCTGCGCGTTCGTAGTTCCCTTCCCGGAACAGGGAGTACAGCCACAATTTAATACACTCTGAGGTGCGTTACTTTTCCCATAAGAGAACTTATCCTTGATAACTACCGAGACGCGTTTCTCGTCCACACTTCCTTGGTGTGGGGCCAGGTGTAAGGTCCAAGCCAATCACTGCCTTCTCCGCGACCCTACATAACCACCCTTTTGTCCTTCCGCACATCCCTGGTAGACATCTCCCGTTCATACGGCTTTACACTCGATGTGCTACGGAAAATCCATCATAGACGGTAGAGCGCTCTCATCCACTTGGATGGGGATTTAAAAGGATTTCCCAACCTACTGCGGTGTTATCACAACACCCAGCCAGGCTCTATCAAGTCTGTTGATATGAAGAAGGAAAAAGATACAGCTGACATCCCCAGAGCCATTATAGATCTCATGGTTAACGCGAATTGTACGGCGCTAGAATCACTAGACAGCATTGGTGATTAGTCCTATATGGGTAGAACCCTTGCAATAGAACCTCCAACATATCAACACATACCATGGTTCCATTGCCCACCACATTGTCATATTCATAATTAGAAAAGTAATATTTTATTTTCAATGCATGAATGGTAAGTATAGTACTTTTTCGAGTAAATTGATAGTAAATAATCAAGATGACATGATCAAGGGTGAACTTGCCTGGTGACTGCGAGATAATGCAATTCGATGTGTTGGATGGAACCTGGACCTCAGGTTCTGTAAAGAAGCATCATGTCTGGTAAGGACAATGTTATAAAATCCAAATGATGCATGCATGGGTGTATTATTTCATGTTGAAACCCTTACCCTGGAGTATTTATTCAGATTTAGGTTTGATTACATATTTATGCCTTTGGCAGTAATTTATAAGTTCTTTAAATCCTTAAACATGGTTTTCTTTAAAAAGAAAAGGATTTAAGAGTAACGGAATTTTCCTTTGGAAAATATTTATTTCAAATAAAGAATTTGAAATAATAGAGTTTTCCTCTTTTTGGAGATAAAAGAATTTTGGAATATTAGAATATTTCCTTTTTGGAAAATATTATTCCTTTAAAATAAAAGACTTGGAATAATAGAATTTATTTTGAAAATATTTGATAAACAAATATTTGAGTTCATTTGGAATTTTCCTTGATTTTTATATTAAAGGAAAATTGCAAAATTTAAAATTCCAAGTTTATAATTAAACTAAAAAATTACAACATTTGAATTTGTGTTGTTAATTCCATTTCTTATTTTATTCTGGTTGAGAATTATTTTTAATACACTAATCCAATTTTTCTTGAATGTTTAGAGGTATTTATCATTATTTGTAATTTTGTAAAGTTCAAGGGTTATTTAAAATGTGAAATGGCCAAAATACCCCTCGGACCACCAGTCAGATCAACCAAATGGGTTGAACCAGACCGGCCCAGGCGGTTGGTCGGCCCACCGGCCACTCTCTCTCTCAATCTCACTCACGCGCGAAACCCTAACCCTAACGCTTGGCGATTCCCGTGGCGATGGCGTCGCTGCCACAGTCGCCGCCAAACTCCGGCCGTCTCCGGCGGTTCCAGGGCTCGCCGTTCAGCGCGTTCGATGCAGCGCGCGCCGCCGCTCACTTCCATCCGCGTCGATCTGGTTTTCCCCTCCTCTGCTGAGCGTGCGCGTGCTCGCCCGTGCCAGACACCGATGAGTTCATCGACGAACGTCGTCGATCTGCACCTCCTAGGCACACCCGCTTGTTCGCCGCCTCCTACGCTGGTGGTGCGTGGTTTGGCACCGGCCTGGCCACGGCTTAGCGCCGCTGTGGCTGGCCTATGCCACCATGCCACCATGGACGCCAGGTAAACTCGCATCCCTCTGCTACTCCTCTCTACTCCATCTCCATCTGCTTCATCTGCTCCATTTGCTTGAGCTCTACCTACTGATCCCTCTCATGCGTATGCTGCTGCTGCTGTTGTGCTGGCTGTGCTTGCTTGATGCCCTGCATATGCCTACTGGTGCTATGTTCTTGCCTATCCATGCCTACTGATGCTATGCTAATGCCTGTGTAATTCATACTGGTCAATTGTGCTATGCTTACCATATCTGTTCATGTCCTTGTGCTGCACATATGCTTGTTGGTGCTTGTGTTCATCCTATCCTATCTATTTATGTCTCTGTGCTACTCCAAATGCTTATTGGTGGCCTTGTTGTTGACAGAGGCTACCATTACTGACACTTGTGGTGCCAGTGATGCTCTCCTGTGCCCTGTGCTTGATCCATTTGATCCAATTGGATCAATAGATGCTAGTGGTGCTCTTATGTCAACAATTGTGCTCTTCTGTGCCTTGTGCTTGATCTATTTGATCCATTTGATCCATTTGATCAACAGATGCTAGTGGCTAGGTTACAGGGTTAACTATTGGCTAATTGGTGTGTTTTCCCTAGCTACTGCTATGGTTAATACTTGCTCTAGCTGATGTTCATATCTGTGTGTGCTGCTGTTGCTGTCCATAGCACATTGGACAAGATCCAATGGCTAGGATGCAATTGGTCAAGCTACTGGTTACCTCTCAATGATGTTGTTTCTTGTAAATGGCTAGATTATCTTGTATAATTGCCTGGATGGATTATTTATGGATGAACTGCTTAAGTGGAGTTGATTATATGTATTGCTTTGTATAAAATGTTATCTCTAATATCAATTGGGAGATAAATCAAGTCCGAATCCATTTCTGGATAGTGATGACTTATTAATTTGGTTAAATGGATGGATTTGTGGTTGATGTGACCACAGTAGCCTTGCTACTGCTTGGGTTGCTCTCACTGTTGGATTAATTCTTGTTGGCTACTCATCTTTGCTTGCACTATAGGGTATCAAAATTAATTTGAATGCCACTGTGTTTGCCTGTGAAGAAATACATGTATAATCTGATGGTTTATTGGCTAGGATCTTGCTAGGTGGTCTTTGTAGATTCTAGTACCTATGTATCACTCTACTGGTTGCTATATGTGCATCTATGCTTGTCTATTTGCACAAAATAGTGTCTGGATGATATCTAGCTCTAGTTGCTCTATTTCTGCCAATAATCCTTGGTCAAACCAAGTGATGATAAACCCCCATTAGATCCATTGGATCCACTCCAGGTATAAGTTATACCTTGTTCCAGCTCCTAGATGGCTATGCTTAGTTGCTGTTGAGTTGCTGCTTGATGGTTTTGTTCACTTGCCCTTCTCATCCTAGCTCCTGGATGATCTTGCTTAAGTTCCCATGTCTCTATTGGGTTTTGGTTGGTTGATTTGGATGGATGGTTTCTGTGGTTGGTCTTGATGTTCTTGTGCAAGAACAGGATGAACTAGCTACTGTTCATGGTTGGTTGCTGGTGAATGCTTATCTGGTCGACTAGATGAATTGTTTTTGCTGGTTATACCCTTTTATACTATATGATGGTTCTCCATGGCAACGACACACATACATGTGCCATTCTTGGTGACTAAGCCATGGTGGCTTGCTGTTGAGCATGCACAGCAGCTCTGTGAGCTGTGTGTGTGCTTGTGGTGGAACTTGAGCTCATGATTGCTCCAGTTCTGGTTTGCTCGTGCTTATCTTGCTTTTGGCAAGGAATTTGGACAATGACAAGTGTCCTGGACACTTGTAGTAACCCTCTGGCTAGTTCTTTTCCTTATTTGCAGGTTTCCAAGTCAATATGATCCAGGGACAAAGCATTACAAGACATTTAGTTTAGGATTTTTGTATTTGATCCAACACTTGTAATCTTATTTTGTTTTATTTATTATTTTGTCAATACTTGTATAATGAATATTGTAAAGATAATGTAATGTGTGTGTATGATCAATAAAGCTCAAGGTTTTGCTTATGACCTCTTTTGTAAATTTCTTATTCATTTGTGAATTATTTGTGTATGTGTGATTGAAAGGATCGTATGCCGCACCTAGAGGGGGGGGTGAATAGGTGCTAACCAATTTTTAGTTCTTTTTCAATTTAGGTTTGACACAAAGGTAAATTCTCTAGATATGCAACTAAGTGAATTTACCTATATGACAAGGTTATCAACTAAGCAAGATATAGCTACGCAATATATAGGAGATAGAGTGGGATAGAGGTAACCGAGAGTGTAGCACGCGTTGACACGGAGATGATTCCCGTAGTTCCCTTCCTTTGCAAGAAGGTACGTCTACGTTTGGAGGAGTGTGGTTGCTACGCAAGCCAAACCAACAGCCACGAAGGCTTCACTCAGATCTCCTGTGAGCAACGCCACGAAGGCCTAGCCCACTTCCACTAAGGGATTTCCTCGAGGCGGAAACCGGGCCTTTACAAGGTTCTTGGGGCACACATCCACAACTGAATTGGAGGCTCCCAAATCTGTAACAATACAACAATCAACAACAACACATCAACAACAAATCAACTAGGGGACCAAATAGGAACACTAGCATGAGATCCCTCAAACAAGTGAGGGGGAAATGAAGAACGCTTCGGTGAGGATGTAGATCGGTGGCTTCTCCTTCGAATCCCCAAAGATCAAGAGCTTTGGTTGGGGGAGGAAGGAGATCTTGCAAATCTTGTGTTTCTTGAGGTGGCTCTAATGGTGGTGTAGCTTGGCAGAATTCTTGAGCAATGATTGAGCAAAAAGGTAAGGAAGAAGAAGAGGGGTATAAATACCCCTCCCAAAATCCAACCGTTGAGCCTTCCGGGGGGCCGGATAATCCGGCCTAAGTTGGGGCCCCCCCCCCCGGATAATCCGGCCCAGTACAAAACTATGACATTGTCCGGTCAAATATCCGGCCCTATGCCAGAGCCACTTTTCTTCCAGTCCTTAGCCAAAACGGGGGGGCCGGATATTTCAAAATATCCGGCCCGGATATTCCGGCCCTGGTACAATACCGGGACAATATCCGGGCAAATGTCGGCCCCCATACTGAGCTGCTTTTCCTTGAGGACTTAGCCAAAATTAGGGGGCCGGATATTTCAACAATATCCGGCCCGGATTATCCGGCCTACCAACATTTTCAGATATCTTTTGGCAGATGATCAAATCCAACATACATGAATAAATATCTATGTAATCCCTGTACCACTTAAACAATCATTAGTGTATCACATACATTGACATCAAACACTCAAAACATAATATGAGAGATGTTCTTTCAATCTCCCCCTTTTTGGTGTTTGATGACAATATACGGATTTGCAAGAGAATAACTATAGAGACAAACATGATGGCAACAACATAGAGGCACTCCCCCTACATGTGTGCATATAAGTAATTTGCATTTGAATACAAATACACAACACATAGGATTGAGGTGCCTCAACACTAGAGATATCCATCATGACCTCTAACACGAGACATAAACAAATATGAAGTTGAGATAGGATGCAAGAAATCATACCCATGTGTAGATATAAGATACGGAGATATAACATCACACATAATATAGCATCCTTGATCTCAACATATAGAAATCCGAAAACCATAACAATGTCTCACACTTAACAATGTCTCACACCACATAGCACATAGTTTTAAACGGGACACAACCAAAGCAAATAGTGCAAATACGAGGGAACACAAGCAATAAAGGAATGGTAAACGCATATGCTTGTGCCCAAACCATGCAAATCCCCGAGATAGTTCCTAATAGAACACTTCTCCCCCTTTGGCATCGAAACGCCAAAAAGGGGACAAGCGCGATGCTACTCGTCCCATGAGAATCACTCGGAGGCATAATCATCATCGGACTCGTCTGCCGCTTCCTCTTCATCCTCATCAGTGTCAGGTGCATCCGGTGAGCGGCGAGAGGTGTTGGTCCTTTGAAGGCAATCATCAAGATCACTCCATGGAACCTGTGCAGAGTGCCATCCACTGTAACCCTGGTGAGCTGGAGGCTGAGGCGGGGGTCCTTGATCACCACTGAGCTTGTGAAGAATAACCGCCTGAGTGTGCTTAATCTCAGAACGCTCTCGGCTAGCAGCATAGTTTTCCTTATGTATCTCAATGTTCATGCACAGGATGTGACGCTGAAACCAACTAAGCCGGCTCACTTGCTTCCTCATAGCCGGGACATCAGGATGACGAGCAGGAGCAAAGCCACTAGAGCGAGCATCACGCATGAAAGTGTCAGGAGCAGGTACGGCTGAAGAGACTGGCTTAAGCTTGTAGGGCTTCTTGACATGGTGCTTCACCAAAGGATACCCACTCAAGTCTTCATCACACACAGCCACAGAGTTGTTGATGAGAAGCTGAATGTAGGGTGCATAGGGTATGGTAGTCCGGGAAACCATGGCATCATGGATCTCATGGAAGATAAAGTCCATGACATCAAGAGTGTAGTCCCGTTCTTCATTCACATCACGAGCACACTTATAGCTGAGGTGCATAAGGTCCACAAGGGCTCCCCGGAGAGCATCATTGTTACCACCACTTGGGCAAATGGTTGCCCGAAAGAACCGAAGCAACTGACTGTATATGGGAAGCAGCCCCTTAGCTTGACCAATTTTTCCCGCTGAGGTATAGAGATGCACAAGAGCATTCTTATCTGTCTGGTGTGGTCCATGAAGGCGACAACCCCCATCAACAGGAACTCCAAGATAACCAGCAAACTGGCGCAGAGTGGCACTGCAGTGAGTGGAGCCAGTCATCCATTCCATAGTGCGATCCTCATCTTTCTTGATTGCCAAAGTGGCAAAGAATTGCTTCACCAAATCTGGGCTATAGTCACATTGAATCTTCATGATGTCAAGCAAGCCCATCCTTCCAGCTACCCAGATTGCGTCTTCAAAGTGATCGTTGATTGCCAGAATGTCCACATTGATAGCTTGCATGGGTCTCAGATTCTTCATGGGCTCATAGATGTCCTTGTAGATGAACTCCTGCTCAGTGCACCAGTATCTCCTGCCCGCTATGTCTTCATCCCTTGGGACATCATCATACCAGTTCTTCAAGCGGATAGCGGAGTAAGAAACTGAGTCCATGGTCTTGTAGTTCTCCCTCACTTCCTTGTTCTTCCGCCTTGAGGTGACGGACTTGCGAGGTGCATTGGAGGCAAACTCATCACTAGATCGATCATGCCTTGGGCGTCTCCGACCACCCCGAGAAGCACCACCTGTGAGAAGCAAAGGCGGGTAGCAAAGGAAAGGTAATGCTCATAAGTCATGTAAGATACAGTAATATACTCGAGAAACATGCTATAAGTCGGTACAAATCTAGACATGATAGATTGAAGCCAAACTGCAGCGGCGATGAAGCTCCAGGCCGGATAATCCGGTGTCCCCTGGGGGCGGATAATCCGGCCGGGCCGGATAATCCGGCCAGCTCGGGGGGCGGATAATCCGGCCCTGCGAGATTTGCAATTTTCCAATCAAAAACATGTCTAAGACTAGATCGGCCTCATAGCATGCAAGAGGAGTACATTACAAAGGTTTGGAACAACTAGACACCAATTCCACCAAGAAAAGAGCACATATAAAACACAACATCTAGGGTTAGAGATTGTGAATCATACCCACATCCATTGTGGAAACCGCTTGGAGGAGAAGGTAGCTAGGGAGGAGATGCGATCCACCCACGAACTCCGAGAGGGGGCGGACGGAGCGTCTCCGGCGAGGAGGAGGAGGTCCGGCGAACTTGAGAGGAGAAAGAGGAGAGAGAGGCGCGTGGGGGTGGTGTGAACCGTTTGCCCCCGCGGCCTCGTCCTCAACCCTTTCAAGATCTGCCCAGGCCGGATAATCCGGCCCTAGTTTAAGGCGGATAATCCGGCCGGGCCGGATAATCCGGTGTCTCCTGGGGCCGGATAATCCGGGGTTCTGAAAAATTCCAGAATCACGGGGAATCCGTCCCATCTTTCGTTGGTTATTTGCAAGACTCATGTGTGATGCAATAAAGTATCACGTCACATATAAGGTGCAAATTTACCAATAAGATGGAGCAACCTAGATCATCCGACCGAAACACCTCAAACTCCAAGTTTTTACCAAACATGACAAATGAGCAAGATGGAAATGGCTTATGGTAGAGAGTAGGCTTAGGTTGTAGAAGATACAAACTGTTAATGGTACATGATCACTCAAGTTTGCAAGATATGAGCAAATAAGGCCAAACTAGAGTGATTTCCCATAAGAACATGGAGTTGTCAAATAAAAGGCGATAAGACCCAAATAACTCCAACTCTTCACAAAGAAGAGTGTGGTGGCCTAGGCCACCATATATGAGTGTTATGGCATGGCACCGCGAAGATGTATCTTGGGCCCAAAACCACTACTCATCATTGAAGCTCACATATCATTATATGATATAAAGAGAATGATTTTATTTAATGTTGGCATTATGGGGGGAGGGATAGCTCAATAGTTTAAACCGCACTCCCCCTATTTCCATGCCCACATCTAAACCAAATAAAGTTTTGAGACAAAGGTGTGTTTGCAAGATGGTCAAGCTATACTCCTTGAATCAATGATATTTAGCTCATTCCTCAAATAAGAGAACCTTGCTTCATCAAGAGGCTTCGTGAATATATCGGCAAGTTGATCTTTGGTAGGAACATAGATAAGCTCAATATCACCACGGGCAACATGATCCCTAATGAAATGATTCCGGATCTCAATATGCTTCGTTCTTGAATGTTGCACCGGATTATAGGCAATCTTGATGGCACTTTCATTGTCACATAATAGAGGCACTTTGTCACAAATGACACCGTATTCCTTTAAAGTTTGCCTCATCCATAACAATTGAGTGCATCCACTTGCGGCGGCAACATATTCGGCTTCGGCGGTGGAGAGAGATATACAATTTTGCTTCTTAGAAGACCAACACACCAAGGACCTACCAAGGAATTGGCAAGCCCCGGAAGTTGATTTCCTATCATCCTTGTCACCCGCCCAATCCGCATCGGTATATCCATTGAGAATAAAGCTTGAGCCTTTGGGGTACCAAATACCATATCTTGGGGTATCAACCAAATATCGAAAGATTCTTTTGAGAGCCATCATGTGGCTCTCCTTAGGAGAAGCTTGATACCTTGCACACACACCAACACTCAACACTATGTCCGGTCTAGATGCACAAAGGTAAAGCAAGGATCCAATCATGGAGCGGTATACCTTTTGATCCACCTCTTTACCATTGGGATCAAGTGCAAGATGACATTTGGTGACCATAGGAGTGGCCACACCCTTCAACTCGGTCATCTTGAACCTCTTGAGCATGTCTTGGAGATATTTTGCTTGATTGATGAAGGTTCCCTCTCTCAATTGCTTGATCTCAAAACCAAGGAAGAACTTCATCTCTCCCATCATAGACATCTCAAACCTATCGGTCATAAGCTTTGAAAATTCATCATTGAAAGCTTTGTTAGTAGAGCCAAAGATAATATCATCAACATATAATTGGCAAACGAAAAGCTCCCCATTGACCCTCTTAGTAAAAAGAGTGGGATCGATTAACCCAACATCAAACCCACGGTCTACCAACAATTCTTTAAGGTGCTCGTACCAAGCTCTAGGAGCTTGTTTGAGACCATAAAGTGCTTTATCAAGCTTGTAGACATGGTTAGGAAAGTTGAGATCCTCGAACCCCGGGGGTTGCTTAACATAAACCTCTTCATGCAAAGGACCATTAAGAAATGCACTTTTAACATCCATTTGTTGCAACTTAAAGTTATGATGCGATGCATAAGCAAGAAGGATACGGATGGACTCAAGACGAGCCACGGGAGCATAGGTCTCTCCAAAGTCAATTCCTTCAACTTGAGAGAAACCTTGAGCCACCAATCTTGCCTTGTTCCTCACAATATTTCCAAACTCATCTTGCTTGTTCTTGAATATCCACTTAGTGCCTATAACATTGCGGCACTCCTTTGGCTTCTCTACTAAGGTCCACACTTTGTTGCGCTTGAAGTTGTTGAGTTCCTCATGCATGGCTTCCACCCAATCCGAATCTTCAAGGGCTTCAAATACTTTCTTGGGTTCCACAACGGAGATATAAGCATGATGATTGCTAAAGTTAGCCAATTGCCTTCTTGTGGAGACCTTTGCCCTTACATCACCAAGAACCTTGTCATGTGTGTGTTCAAGACGTTCAAGTTGCCTTTCTCTTCTTGCTAGACGACGGGCCTCGATCTCCTCCTTGGTAGGCCTTGGAGGTGTCACTTGATCAACTTGATCATTTGGGTCCCCGTCTTGACCTTCAATTTGAGCTTCCTCAATTTCTTGAGAATGCTCAACCTCATGTGCTTGATCTTGGACAATGTTTGGTGAAGTGCAAATATCAAATGGTTGATCTTGAATGCTTGGTTGATCTTGTCCTTGATCTTGTTCATGAGAGGGAGGGTTTTCTTCTTGTTCTTGGGTTGGTGCATCATTAGCTTCAAGAGATGGGGTTTGTTGATGTTGAGAGGATGAGGGCTCCACCGTGGTAGAGCATAGTTCTTCCCGAGACGCCACACCGTGTCCCTCAATGGGGCGGAAAAATCCCACACCCATTCTTACTATGGCATCTTGAGGTATTTCATCACCTGCACATACATCAACTTGCCCCACTTGGGAGCTATCATTTTCTTCGAACCTCACACTACAAGATTCAATGATAATCCCGGAGGCTATATCAAAGATTCTATAAGTGTGAGATTCGGCACCGTAACCAACAAATATACCCTCCAAAGCTTTAGGAGCAAATTTAGACAAACGAACTCCTTTGATTTTGTAGAAACACTTACAACCGAACACCTTGAAGTATGAGATATTAGGCTTGTTGCCGGTGAGTATTTCATATGGAGTCTTGTTCAATCCCTTGCGGAGGTAGAGCCGGTTAGAAGAGTGACAAGCGGTGGAGATGGCTTCGGCCCAAAAGTTATAGCGGGATTTATACTCCGCCATCATAGATCTTGCCATATCCATAAGAGTCCGGTTCTTCCTCTCCGCAACACCATTTTGTTGAGGGGTGTAAGCAGCGGAATATTGATGACGAATCCCCTCATCACTAAGAAAATCATTGAGTGTGTAGTTCTTGAACTCGGAGCCGTTGTCACTTCTTATTGCCATAATGAGGAGGTTGTGTTGGCGTTGCACCTCGGTGGCAAAGTCAATGAATATTTGTTGAGTCTCATCTTTCGTCTTGAGAAAGTAGACCCAAGTGTATCTTGAGTAATCATCAACAATCACCAAGCAATGTTTCTTCGCACCAAGACTTGCATGAGTAACGGGACCAAAGAGATCCACATGAAGGAGCTCCAAGATCCTCTTGGAAGAGATGATAGTCTTGCTTGGATGCGGAGAGTCATGCATTTTGCCTTCAACACAAGCCCTACAAACACGATCTTTGGCAAAAGAAACACTTTCCATTAGTCCCACAATATGGTTCCCCTTGTGAAGACTTTGCAAAGTTCTCATGTTGACATGGGCTAGGCGGCGATGCCACAACCAACCCACATCCGCCTTTCCAAATAGGCACATCGCACTTGAAGTGGTGGTCCCCGAAAAGTCCACCACATACAAGTTATGTTCGCGATACCCAACGAAAGCGACTTTTAGAGTCTTGCTCCACAAGAGGACCACAATATCATTATCAATAAAGACGGCGAAACCCATCTTGCCAAGGGCGGAAACGGAAAGCAAATTGTAACCAAGGGTTTTGACAAGCATGACATCCACAAGTGTTATGTTGTGTGCAACCACAACCTTGCCAAAACCCATTACCTCGGATGTAGAATTATCGCCAAAGGAGACGGTGATATTGTTTATGTTGGGCCTCAACTCCTTGACGAGGTTCTTGCCGCCGGTCATATGACTTGTACATCCACTATCAAGTACCCATTTTGAACCTCCGGCGGCATAGTCCTACATGAGATCAATTCTTGGATTTAGGTACCCATTTCTCAATGGGTCCTCTTTTGTTAGCAACAAGGGTCTTTGGGACCCAAATAGACCAAGCAACATAACCATCATATGGGCCAACATATTTAGCATAAACATCACCATAATAATCTTTAAATAGAACATAGTGAGGGTTAGCATTTCCCGCATTATCATCATTAGTGGTGTTGCCCTTAGGGGCTTCACCATTGGTGATATCTTTCTTTTTCTCTTGTGCGGGCTTGGCCTTTTGCTTGTTAGCCTTCTTCGCCTTGGCATTGTAACCTAGGCCCTCCTTCCCATTGTTTGATCTTTGCTTACTCAAAAGATCATCCAAAGAAAGTTTATTTTGGGGAGAGGAAGCCTTAGCAAGTTCATCCTTCAACCTAGTATTTTCCTCAATAATATTTGCATGATCACAAGAAGGAGTAGAGGAACTAGGCACATCATATGAAGCAAGCCTAATTTGAAGTTGCTCATTTGACTTGGATAGGAGAGAGTATTCACTCTTCAAAGCTTTGTGAGCTTTGTCTAGTTCATCTAGATCCTTCACAAGTTTCTCATGATCAACACCAAATTGGGCCTTTTCCTTTTTAAGCAATTTAGTCTTAGCCCTAGCATGATCTCTAGCTTTAGTGAGCTTGTTAATTTCATCTTGAGGCTCTTCAAGATTTTCTAGCCTCTCCTCAAGAGAGGCTATAGTTTCTTGACTTTCCTCAAGGGCATTTTTAAGAGCATGGATTTCAAGAGAGTCTTCTCTCTCTATTTGACCCTTTTTCTCAAGCATATCATTTTGTTGAGCTAAACGAGCCATGAGATTTGAAACATGCTTTTTGTTGATACCTTGTAGGTTAAACATGAATTCATCAAATTCTAGCATTTCTTGTTTCACTTTTAGACTAGCATCATCAACCCCTAGATCACTTGATATGTTAGGCATAGAGGGGCTAGGAGATGATACCTCGGAGGATTTGGCCATGAGACAACTTTCTTCCTCCACATGAATGATCTCATTGGGGGATTCACTTGGTGATGAAGAGTTAGTGGAGAGGGAGGCAAGAGCGACCAATCCATTAGAGGTTGCATCTTCTTCATCATCACCATCATCATCTCCGGAGGAATATTCTTCTTGAGTTGATAGCACAATAGATGTGTCCAAGGAGGACGTTGCCATGAAGCAATGTGCATTCTTGATATGAGGATTCTCATTGGGGGATTCAAAGAGAGATGAAGAGGGAATGTTGGTAGTGACAATGGCGGCCACTTCTTTTGAGCTTCCTTCTTCATCATCACTAGAGCTTACAACTTCATCGGAAGAATATTCTTCCCTAGTCACTAGCACAACTCTTGGGGTCTTCTTGCCCTTCTTGGTCTTGTTGTTGTAGAACTTCTTGTTGGGGGCTTTTGAATATTTGCCCTTTGATTCTTTGCTCTTGTCCTTGGGAATGAGCCTTCCATTATGAAGCTCTCTATTCTCATAGGGGCATTCGGCAATGAAGTGGCGCTTGTCATCACAATTGTAGCATGATCTTGTCTTTGGACCAAAGCTAGTGAACCCACTCTTGTGGTTTCTCTTGATGTTGTCTTCCTTGGCCTTGGAGGGATCAACCCAAAAGGACTTTGCATGGAAGGCCATGTGATCATGATAGTGGCATTCCAAATCTTCCGGATAGGACATACTCCAAGATGCCCTATATTGCTCTTGAGGGTACACTTCTTCTACGGGGTTGACCACCAAGGCAAGATTGTTCCCTTTTGACATACCAATGGCACGATTGAGAGAATCATGAGAGTTTTGCTCGAGCACCTTGAGGGCTTGCATCTCGTGCACGGCATCTTGAGAAGAGAGAGAGGAATAGCATTCTCTCCCAACAAGGGTCTTGACATCAATGGGTACATATGGCATCATGCATTCAATGTACTTCTCCTTGATCCAAGAGTCATTGATGTGGGTGGCACCAATAAGCCGGAAGGAATCGGCAACAATGAGGAGTCTTGAATACATGTCTTGATGATCTTCATCCGGTAGCCTCATGAATCCTTCGGCTTGATTCCGAAGAGCATTATACTTGTTCCTTCTCGTGCTCTCACTTCCAATGCAACTAGCGGCCAAACCTTCCCAAGCTTCCTTGGCGGTGGTGTAGTTCCGAACACGAGGCAAATCCTTTGTCCCCACACTAGTTTGAATCATGTGCAAGGCGGTGTTGTTGAGTTGACTATCAACCGCTTCTCTTCTAGTCAACTTGTCGGGGTTGTAAGGGTTGAAGCCTTCCTGGATGATTCTCCAAAGTTCATTGGAGGCACTGCAAACATGAGAGCGAAACTCAAATCGCCAAGTATCGAAATTCTCAACGGAAAACTTAGGTGGGTCGCCTCGAATGTTCAAATGGGGATGTGGAACCGGTATATCGGGAGATAGAAAAGGTGGAGCTACTCGATTGTAGCTCTCACCTCCACTAGTTCCACTAGGAGATGTAATGGGAGATTTGTTAGTGTTTAAGTTATCACCTTCCACGGGTTTGGTAGAGGAGGGTAGTGCCGAAGCACCTCCCTCTTCTGACACACCCGCGTCCTTTACCTCTAAGACGGGAGCCTTAGGAGGGACCGGAGTCAAAAGCTCGGAAATCAATTTTCTCATGCTTTCCATTTGAGCGTCCATGGAGGATCTCAACGAATTGATGTCCTCCATGGTGACCACCTTACCGGCCTCTACCGGGGGCACATCGTCCGGCATACTCTTAGGCGGTTAAGCCCGAAATAAGAGCCGAGGCTCTGATACCAATTGAAAGGATCGTATGCCGCACCTAGAGGGGGGTGAATAGGTGCTAACCAATTTTTAGTTCTTTTTCAATTTAGGTTTGACACAAAGGTAAATTCTCTAGATATGCAACTAAGTGAATTTACCTATATGACAAGGTTATCAACTAAGCAAGATATAGCTACGCAATATATAGGAGATAGAGTGGGATAGAGGTAACCGAGAGTGTAGCACGCGTTGACACGGAGATGATTCCCGTAGTTCCCTTCCTTTGCAAGAAGGTACGTCTACGTTTGGAGGAGTGTGGTTGCTATGCAAGCCAAACCAACAGCCACGAAGGCTTCACTCAGATCTCCTGTGAGCAACGCCACGAAGGCCTAGCCCACTTCCACTAAGGGATTTCCTCGAGGCGGAAACCGGGCCTTTACAAGGTTCTTGGGGCACACATCCACAACTGAATTGGAGGCTCCCAAATCTGTAACAATACAACAATCAACAACAACACATCAACAACAAATCAACTAGGGGACCAAATAGGAACACTAGCATGAGATCCCTCAAACAAGTGAGGGGGAAATGAAGAACGCTTCGGTGAGGATGTAGATCGGTGGCTTCTCCTTCGAATCCCCAAAGATCAAGAGCTTTGGTTGGGGGAGGAAGGAGATCTTGCAAATCTTGTGTTTCTTGAGGTGGCTCTAATGGTGGTGTAGCTTGGCAGAATTCTTGAGCAATGATTGAGCAAAGAGGTAAGGAAGAAGAAGAGGGGTATAAATACCCCTCCCCAAAATCCAACCGTTGAGTCTTCCGGGGGGCGGATAATCCGGCCTAAGTTGGGGCCGGATAATCCGCCCCCGGATAATCCGGCCGCAGGTACAAAACTATGACATTGTCCGGTCAAATATCCGGCCCTATGCCAGAGCCACTTTTCTTCCAGTCCTTAGCCAAAAGGGGGGCCGGATATTTCCAAAATATCCGGCCCGGATATTCCGGCCCTGGTACAATACCGGGACAATATCCGGGCAAATGTCCGGCCCCCATACTGAGCTGCTTTTCCTCGAAGACTTAGCCAAAATCAGGGGGCCGGATATTTCAACAATATCCGGCCCGGATTATCCGGCCTACCCAACATTTTCTGATATCTTTTGGCAGATGATCAAATCCAACATACATGAATAAATATCTATGTAATCCCTGTACCACTTAAACAATCATTAGTGTATCACATACATTGACATCAAACACTCAAAACATAATATGAGAGATGTTCTTTCAATCTCCCCCTTTTTGGTGTTTATGGTATATTATTACAATATTTTGTTTGAATTCAAATATGAAATGCCAATTCAAATAATCCCCAAAATCTCTAAGTTTCAAAAGAGGTCATGTCGAAATTCATAACACTCACATTGCTCTAACCCTAATAGCAACGAGAGAGAAACCTCGATCCCTCTTAGGTTTTAGTTGCAATAAGGCGCGAAAATTTCCCTCGTTTTGCGATGAAATGCACATCCCATTTCTAAATCTACCCTTCGTTGTTCCTATGTTCTGGGATATTACATGGAATGTAGGTTGTTTGGTAGCATTAGCATCCAATCAACGATTGTGGTCACTTCTTCTTTCTACTAGTAGATCTTATCATACCACATCGCCATCATACACAAATACACAAGCAAGCAAATATCACTTCATCAGTTCACCCATACCTACTATGGATACTTAATTAAATATGGTCTCTAGCTAATAAGAATGGTAGTTTATCATTTTTGTTCCTAGCTATTACAAATAGTAGTTTATCATCCGAAAATTCATTTTGGAGCTCGAGCTATATAGAGCTCGGTTTTTTTCAAAATTAAAAACCACAATTTGAAAGTTTCAAAAAAGTTCTGGAAATTGATTGTAGGTGTAGACAATAACATACTCTATAAGCACACAAAATCTCAATCCAAAATGACTTACATTATGGGTGTAACAAAAATGAAAAATTCAGACATAATTTGGATTGAGTTTTTTGCACTATTCACTACTTTAGATGTCAGATTTTGGCATTTTTGTCCATCCCAAAATATGGGATATTTCGAGTTGAGACTTTTTCGAATAGGTAGAATACGTTGTTTTCTACAGCTAGACTTTTTGGTCGAAATTTTTTGAAACTTCAAAATGTTATTATTGAATGGATCAAAAAAAAGAGGCTATGCTTGACTCGGGTTGTGAAAATCCGCACTCTGCAGTATGATATAATCAAGAGGGGTTCACCAAAGGGGGTCAAAGGGAGAGTACAACAAAGGGGTTTAGACATCAAAGGGGTAGTTGTTGATGTTCTTCTTCCACCTTCATTGTGGCCGTGCTCCATGGCATGACCAGTCTCAACTTCATCAGGCACAAAATAATTCGGTAAATACGGTTTCATACAAAAATACGATATGATTTCGGTAATAACCATAAAATATTGGCTCGGTAATAACCAAACACTGTTCAAAAATCGGCTGCGATTCCGATTTATCGGTTGATTTATCGTGAATCGGGTGGTTGATGGGTTCGTTGCATAAAAACAAAAAATTTCTACCGCAAAGACAAATAAATCCAAGGTCTCATCTAAGGAAAAACCAAGATCTAATCTATGAGATCGGAGCAACGAGATGAATATGAGACTAACCCTCGAAGACTCCAAAGCCTACGAGATAAGATCTCGTTGTTGGTGTAGACGATCGTCCCGGTGCTGCAATCCGGCGACACTTCTCGATCGCGCGTACGGTGTCGATGAAGCCCGTCCTCTCCCCGTTCCAGCGGGCAGCGGAGGTGTGGTAGATCTACTCGGAATTCCAGCAGCACGATGATACGTCTCCAATGTATCGATAATTTCTTATGTTCCATGCTACTTTATTGATGATACCTACATGTTTTATGCACATTATATGTCGTATTTACGCATTTTCTGGAACTAACCTATTAACAAGATGCCGAAGAGCAGTTGCTTTTTCTGCTGTTTTTGGTTTCAGAAATCCTAGTAAGGAAATATTCTCGGAATTGGAGAAATCAGGGGTCCTATTTTTGCACGAAGCTTCGGAAGACCGAAGAGGGAAGGAAGTGGGGCCACGAGCGCCGTCACCCAGGCGCGCGGCCCGGCCCTGGCCGCGCCGACCTATGGTGTGGGGCCCTCGTGTGGCCCCCCACGTTGCCCTTTCGCCTGCCAAAGCCTCCGTCGCGAAACCTCAGTGCGAGAGCCACAATCGGAAAACCTTCCGAGAACGCCGCCCCGAATCCCATCTCGGGGGATTCAGGAGATCGCCTCCGGCACCCCGAGGGGATTCATCTCCGGAGGACTCTTCATCGCCATGATCGCCTCCGGAGTGATGAGTGAGTAGTTCACCCACTGGACTATGGGTCCATAGCGGTAGCTAGATGGTCGTCTTCTCCTAATTGTGCTTCATTGTTGGATCTTGTGAGCTGCCTAACATGATCAAGATCATCTATATGTAATTCTATATGTTGTGTTTGTCGGGATCCGATGAATAGAGGATGCTATGTTATGGTGATTATCAATCTATTGTTTATGTGTTTTTTATGATCTTGCATGCTCTCGTTATTAGTAGAGGCTCTGGCCAAGTTTTTACTCTTAACTCCAAGAGGGAGTATTTATGCTCGATAGTGGGTTCATGCCTTCATTGACACTGGGACAGTGACAGAAAGTTCTAAGGTTGTGATGTGCTGTTGCCACTAGGGATAAAACATTGATTCTATATCTAAGGATGTAGTTGTCGATTACATTACGCACCATACTTAATGCAATTGTGCTGTTGCAACTTAATACTGAATGGGGTTCGGATGATAACCTGAAGGTGGACTTTTTAGGCATAGATGCAGTTGGATGGCGGTCTATGTACTTTGTCGTAATGCCCGGATTAAATCTCACTATATTTATCATATCATGTATATGCATTGTTATGCCCGTTTCTATTTGTCAATTGCCCGACTGTAATTTGTTCACCCAACATGCTTTTATCTTATGGGAGAGACACCTCTAGTGAACTGTGGACCCGGTCCTATTCTTTACATAGCAAACAATCTGCAATTGTTCTTTCTGTTTTCTGCAAATCATCTTCCACTCGATACGCTTAATCCTTTGTTACAGCAAGCCGGTGAGATTGACAACCTCACTGTTTCGTTGGGACAAAGTACTTTGGTTTGTTGTGCAGATTCCACGTTGGCGCCAGAAATCCCTGTTGTTGCGCCGCATCACATTTCGCCACCATCAACCTTCAACGTGCTTCTTGGCTCCTCTGGTTCGATTAAACCTTGGTTTCTTTCTGAGGGAAAACCTGTGCGCATCATACCTTCCTCTTGGGGTTCCCAACGGACGTGTACATTTACGCGCATCAAGCCTGTTTTCTGGCGCCGTTGCCGGGAGATCAAGACACGCTGCAAGGGGAGTCTCCACTTCTCAATCTCTTTACTTTGTTTTTGTCTTGCTTTATTTTATTTACTACTTTGTTTGCTGCACCTAAACAAAACACACAAAAATTAGTTGCTAGTTTTACTTTATTTATTGTCTTGCTCTCTATATCGAAAACACAAAAAAATTAGTTACTTGCATTTACTTTATCTAGTTTGTTTTATTTACTGTTGCTAAAATGAATACCCCTGAAAATACTAAGTTGTGTGACTTCACAAATGCAAATAATAATGATTTCCTATGCACACCTATTGCTCCACCTGCTACTACAGCAGAATTCTTTGAAATTAAACCTGCTTTACTGAACTTGGTTATGAGAGATCAATTTTCTGGTGTTAGTTCTGATGATGCTGCTGCCCATCTCAATAATTTTGTTGAACTTTGTGAAATGCAAAAGTATAAGGATGTAGATGGTGATATTATTAAATTGAAAGTGTTTCCTTTCTCATTAAGAGGAAGAGCTAAAGATTGGTTGCTATCTTTGCCTAAGAATAGTATTGATTCATGGACTAAATGTAAGGATGCTTTTATTGGTAGATATTATCCTCCCGCTAAAATTATATCTTTGAGAAGTAGCATAATGAATTTTAAGCAATTAGATACTGAACATGTTGCTCAAGCATGGGAGAGAATGAAAACTTTGGTAAAGAATTGCCCAACCCATGGACTGACTACTTGGATGATCATCCAAACCTTCTATGCAGGACTAAATTTTTCTTCGCGGAATTTATTGGATTCAGCTGCTGGAGGTACCTTTATGTCCATCACATTGGGGGCGGCTACAAAACTTCTTGATGATATGATGATAAATTACTCTGAATGGCACACGGAAAGAGCTCCACAAGGTAAGAAGGTAAATTCTGTTGAAGAAACCTCTTCCTTGAGTGATAAGATTGATGCGATTATGTCTATGCTTGTGAATGGTAGATCTAATGTTGATCCAAATAATGTTCCTTTAGCTTCATTGGTTGCTCAAGAAGAAAATGTTGATGTGAATTTCATTAAAAACAATAATTTCAACAACAATGCTTATAGGAACAACTCTAGTAATAACTATAGGCCATATCCTTCTGCTAATGGTAATGGTTATGGTAATTCTTATGGGAATTCTTACAACAATAATAGGAGTGTACCCTCTGGTCTTGAAGCTATGCTTAAAGAATTTATTAGTACACAAACTGCTTTTAACAAATCTGTTGAGGAAAAGCTTGATAAAATTGATATTATTGCTTCTAGAGTTGATAGACTTGCCTCTGATGTTAATCTTTTAAATTTGAAAGTTATGCCTAATAATGATATTGATAATAAGATTACTACTACAGCAAATGCCATCCAAGTTAGAATTAATGAGAATATAAGACTAATGGCTGAATTGCGTGCTAGGTGGGATAGAGAAGAAAATGAAAAACTAGCTAAAGAGAATAATGTAGCTAAAGTTTGGACTATTACCACCACTAGTAATGTTAATTCTTCACATGTTGCTGCACCTCCTACTATCAATGGTAAAATAATTGGTGTTGGCAATGTTTCTACTCCTAGTGCGAAGCGAACAAAACTGCCTGAAATTGCTAAAACTGCTGAAACTGCTTGTGATAAAACTGCTGAAATTTTTCCAACCTTGGGAACAATGATCCCATTGCTGTAGCTCATAATGATTTAGATTTTGATGATTGCCACATCTCTGAAGTTATAAAGTTCTTACAAAAACTTGCTAAAAGTCCTAATGCTAGTGCTATAAATTTAGCCTTTACACAACATATTACAAATGCTCTCATAAAAGCTAGAGAAGAGAAACTAAAACTTGAAACTTCTATTCCTAGAAAGTTAGAGGATGGTTGGGAGCCCATCATTAAAATGAAATTCAATGACTTTGAATGTAATGCTTTATGTGATCTTGGTGCAAGTATTTCTGTTATGCCTAAAAAGATTTATGATATGCTTGACTTGCCACCATTGAAGAATTGTTATTTGGATGTTAATCTTGCCAATAATGTTAAAAAGAAACCTTTGGGGAGGATTGATAATGTGCACATTACGGTTAACAATAACCTTGTCCCGTTGATTTTGTTGTCTTGGATATCGAATGCAATGCATCTTGTCCTATTGTGTTGGGAAGACCTTTTCTTCGAACCGTTGGTGCTGTTATTGATATGAGGGAAGGTAATATTAAATATCAATTTCCTCTCAAGAAAGGTATGGAACACTTCCCTAGAAAGAGAATGAAGTTGTCTTTTGATTCTATTATTAGAACAAGTTATGATGTTGATGCTTCTACTCTCGATGTTACTTGATTTGCACTTTCTGCGCCTAGCTGAAAGGCGTTAAAGAAAAGCGCTTATGGGAGACAACCCATGTTTTTACTACAGTACTTTGTTTTATATTTGAGTCTTGGAAGTTGTTTACTACTGTAGCAACCTCTCCTTATCATGTTTTTGTGCCAAGTAAAGTTTCTATGTCAAAGTTGATGTTATATTCGGGATCGCTGCGCAGAAACAGCATTGCTGTCTGTCACGAATCTGGGCACAGGTCTCTGTAGAAAATTCGAAAAAATCTGCCAATTTACGAGCGTGATCCTCAGATATGTACGCAACTTTCATTAGTTTTGAGTTTTTCCATTTGAGCAAGTCTGGTGCCATCTTAAAATTTGTCTTTACGGACTGTTCTGTTTTTGACAGATTCTGCCTTTTATTTCGCATTGCCTCTTTTGCTATGTTGGATTCATTTTTTTGATCCATTAATGTCCAGTAGCTTTATGCAATGTCCAGAAGTGTAAAGAATGATTGTGTCACCTCTGAATGTGTGAATTATTAATTGTGCACTAACCCTCTAATGAGTTTGCTTGAAGTTTGGTGTGAAGGAAGTTTTCAAGGGTCAAGAGAGGAGAATGATATACTATGATCAAGAGGAGTGAAAGCTCTAAGCTTGGGGATGCCCCCGTGGTTCACCCCTGCATATTTTAAGAAGACTCAAGCGTCTAAGCTTGGGGATGCCCAAGGCATCCCCTTCTTCATCGACAACATCATCAGGTTCCTCCCCTGAAACTATATTTTTATTCAATCACATCTTGTGTTCTTTACTTGGAGCGTCGGTTTGTTTTTGTTTTTGTTTTTGTTTGAATAAAATGGATCCTAGCATTCACTTTGTGGGAGAGAGACACGCTCCGCTGTTGCATATGGACAAATATGTCCTTAGGCTTTACTCATAATGTTCAAGGCGAAGTTTCTTCTTCGTTAAATTGTTATATGGTTGGAATTGGAAAATGCTACATGTAGTAATTCTAAAAATGTCTTGGATAATGTGATACTTGGCAATTGTTGTGCTCATGTTTAAGCTCTTGCATCATATACTTTGCACCCATTAATGAAGAAATACATAGAGCTTGCTAAAATTTGATTTGCATATTTGGTCTCTCTAATGTCTAGATAATATCTAGTATTGAGTTTTGAACAACAAGGAAGACGGTGTAGAGTCTTATAATGTTTACAATATGTCTTTTATGTGAGTTTTGCTGCACCGGTTCATCCTTGAGTTTGCTTCAAATAACCTTGCTAGCCTAAACCTTGTATTGAGAGGGAATACTTCTCATGCATCCAAAATCCTTGAGCCAACCACTATGCCATTTGTGTCCACCATACCTACCTACTACATGGTATTTCTCCGCCATTCCAAAGTAAATTGCTTGAGTGCTACCTTTAAAATTCCATCATTCGCCTTTGCAATATATAGCTCATGGGACAAAATAGCCTTAAAAACTATCATAGTATTGAATATGTACTTATGCACTTTATCTTTTATTAAGTTGCTTGTTGTGCGATAACCATGCTTCTGGGGAACGCCATCAACTATTGTTGAATATCATGTGAGTTGCTATGCATGTCCGTCTTGTCTGAAGGATCTATCACTTTAATGATTGGAGCATGCAAATTGTTAGAGAAGAACATTGGGCCGCTAACTAAAGCCATGAATCATGGTTGAAGTTTCAGTTTTGGACATATATCCTCAATCCCATATGAGAATAATAATTGTTGCTACATGCTTATGCATTTAAGAGGAGTCCATTATCTGTTGTCCATGTTGTCCCGGTATGGATGTCTAAGTTGAGAATAATCAAAAGCGAGAAATCCAAAATGCGAGCTTTCTCCTTAGACCTTTGTACAGGCGGCATGGAGGTACCCCTTTGTGACACTTGGTTGAAACATGGCATTGCAAAGATCCGGTAGTCCAAGCTAAGTAGGACAAGGTGCGGGCACTATTAGTATACTATGCATGAGGCTTGCAACTTGTAAGATATAATTTACATAACTCATATGCTTTATTACTACCGTTGACAAAATTGTTTCATGTTTTCAAAATAAAAGCTCTAGCACAAATACAGCAATCGATGCTTTCCTCTTTGAAGGACCATTCTTTTACTTTTATTGTTGAGTCAGTTTACCTATCTCCCTCCACCTTAGAAGCAAACACTTGTGTGAACTGTGCATTGATTCCTACATACTTGCATATTGCACTTGTTATATTACTTTATGTTGACAATATCCATGAGATATACATGTTATAAGTTGAAAGCAACCGCTGAAACTTAATCTTCCTTTGTGTTGCTTCAACACCTTTACTTTGATTTATTGCTTTATGAGTTAACTCTTATGCAAGACTTATTGATGCTTGTCTTGAAGTACTATTCATGAAAAGTCTTTGCTATATGATTCACTTGTTTACTCATGTCATTACTTTTGTTTTGATCGCTGCATTCATTACATATGTTTACAAATAGTATGATCAAGATTATGATGGCATGTCACTTCAGAAATTATCTTTGTTATCGTTTTACCTGCTCGGGACGAGCAGAACTAAGCTTGGGGATGCTGATACGTCTCCAACGTATCGATAATTTCTTATGTTCCATGCTACTTTATTGATGATACCTACATGTTTTATGCACATTATATGTCGTATTTACGCATTTTCTGGAACTAACCTATTAACAAGATGCCGAAGAGCCAGTTGCTGTTTTCTTCTGTTTTTGGTTTCAGAAATCGTAGTAAGGAAATATTCTCGGAATTGGACGAAATCAACGCCCAGGGTCCTATTTTTGCACGAAGCTTCCAGAAGACCGAAGAGGGAAGGAAGTGGGGCCACGAGGCGCCGTCACATAGGCGGCGCGGCCCAGGCCCTGGCCGCGCCGACCTATGGTGTGGGGCCCTCGTGTGGCCCCCCACGTTGCCCTTTCGCCTACTTAAAGCCTCCGTCGCCCCCCAGTACCGAGAGCCACGATACGGAAAACCTTCCAGACGCCGCCGCCGCGAATCCCATCTCGGGGGATTCGGAGATCGCTCCGCACCCCCGGAGAGGGGATTCATCTCCCGGAGGACTCTTCATCGCCATGATCGCCTCCGGAGTGATGAGTGAGTAGTTCACCCCTGGACTATGGGTCCATAGCAGTAGCTAGATGGTCGTCTTCTCCTAATTGTGCTTCATTGTTGGATCTTGTGAGCTGCCTAACATGATCAAGATCATCTATATGTAATTCTATATGTTGTGTTTGTCGGGATCCGATGAATAGAGGATGCTATGTTATGGTGATTATCAATCTATTGTTTATGTGTTGTTTATGATCTTGCATGCTCTCCGTTATTAGTAGAGGCTCTGGCCAAGTTTTTACTCTTAACTCCAAGAGGGAGTATTTATGCTCGATAGTGGGTTCATGCCTTCATTGACACTGGGACAGTGACAAAAAGTTCTAAGGTTGTGATGTGCTGTTGCCACTAGGGATAAAACATTGATTCTATATCTAAGGATGTAGTTGTCGATTACATTACGCACCATACTTAATGCAATTGTCTGTTGCTTTGCAACTTAATACTGAATGGGGTTCGGATGATAACTGAAGGTGGACTTTTTAGCCATAGATGCGGTTGGATGGCGGTCTATGTACTTTGTCGTAATGCCCGGATTAAATCTCACTATATTTATCATATCATGTATATGCATTGTTATGCCCTTTTCTATTTGTCAATTGCCCGATTGTAATTTGTTCACCCAACATGCTTTTATCTTATGGGAGAGACACCTCTAGTGAACTGTGGACCCCGGTCCTATTCTTTACATAGCATACAATCTACTACAATTGTTCTTTACTTTGCAAACAATCATCTTCCACTCGATACGCTTAATCCTTTGTTACAGCAAGCCGGTGAGATTAACAACCTCACTGTTTCGTTGGGGCAAAGTACTTTGGTTTTGTTGTGCAGATTCCACGTTGGCGCCGGAATCCCTGTTGTTGCGCCGCATCACATTTCGCCACCATCAACCTTCAACGTGCTTCTTGGCTCCTCCTGGTTCGATTAAACCTTGGTTTCTTTCTGAGGGAAAACTTGCCACTGTGCGCATCATACCTTCCTCTTGGGGTTCCCAACGGACATGTACATTTACGCGCATCAGCACGACGGCGTGGTGGTGGTGGTGGAGGAGGAAAAACTTCAGGGCTTCGCCTAAGCCGGAGCAGTGTATGGAGGAGGAGAGGGCGGCCAGAGGTGGCTAGGGTTGGGGTGCGCCCCTGCCCCTCCCTCTTTATATAGGGGGAGGGTCGGTTAGTGGCCCCCTGCGCCCAAACCCATCTAGGGCCGGCGGCACAAGGGGAAGGGGAGAATCTTGCCCCCAAGTTGATCCCCCCTAGGGTTTTGGGGAAACCCTAAGGGGTGGCCGGCCTGGGCCTTTGAGGCTTGGTGCGCCTGGCCCATTAGGGCTAGGCAGCACCCCCTCGGCCCATGTGGGCCTAGGTCGTGGGCCCCATGGTGGACCCCTCCGGAACCTTCTAGAACCTTCCGGTCTTTCACCGGAAAAATTCCGAACTTTTCCGAAACCTAGAAATCAACTTCCCTTATATGAACCTTATTCTCCGGACCATTCCGGACCTCCTCGTGATGTCCTGGATCTCATCCGAGACTCCGAACAAACTTCGTCTCCATACCATATTCCAAATCTACTTATGCGACATCGAACCTTAAGCGCGTCACCCTACGGTTCGCGAACTATGCAGACATGGTCGAGACTCCTCTCCAAGCAATAACCAATAGCGGGATCTGGAGATCCATAATGGCTCCCACATATTCAATGATAACTTAGTGATCGATTGAACCATTTACATACGATACCGATTCCCTTTGTCATGCGATACTTTACTTGTCCGAGGTTCGATCATCGGTATCTCCATACCTAGTTCAACCTCGTTACCGACAAGTACTCTTTACTCGTACCGTGGTATGTCATCTCTTGTGACCAGTCACATGCTTGCAAGCTAATCAGACGACATTCCACCGAGAGGGCCCAGAGTATATCTATCCGTCATCAGGATGGACAAACCCCACTATTGATCCATATGCCTCGACTCACACTTTCCGAATACTTAATCCCATCTTTATAACCACCCATTTACGCAATGGCGTTTGATGTAATCAAAGTACCCTTCCGGTGTAAGTGATTTACATGATCTCATGGTCGAAGGACTTAGGCAACTATGTATCGAAAGCTTATAGAAAATTGAACTTAATGACTTGATCTTATGCTATGCTTATTTGGGTGTGTGTCCATTATATCATTCAACTAATGACATAACCTTGTTATTAATAACATCCAATGTTCATGATCACGAAACCATGATCATCCATTAATCAACAAGCTAGTTATACAAGAGGCTTACTAGGGACTCCTTGTTGTTTACATAACACACATGTATCAATGTTTCGGTTAATACAATTATAACATGGTATGCAAACATTTATCATAAACACAAAGATATTATAATAACCACTTTATTATTGCCTCTTGGGCATATCTCCAATAGTCTCCCACTTGCACTAGAGTCAATAATCTAGATTACATTGTAAGGTACCTAACACCCATGGCATTCTGGTGTTGGTCATGCTTTGCCCTAGGGAGAGCTTTAGTCAACGGATCTGCCACATTCAGATCTGTGTGTACTTTGCAAATCTCTACTTCACCATCTTCGATGTACTCGCGAATCGAATGAAAACGCAGCTTGATATGCTTCAGCTTCTTGTGTGACCTTGGTTCCTTTGCATTGGCGATGGCACCCGTGTTGTCACAATAGATGACTAACGGGTCCAATGCACTAGGAACCACACCAAGCTCAACAATGAACCTCTTCATCCATACCACTTCCGATGAAGCCTCCGAAGCCGCTATATATTCAGATTCTGTTGAAGATTCGCCACCGTGCACTGCTTGGAAGGCCCAGCTTTGCAGCACCATTCAATATAAACACGTACCCAGACTGAGACTTAGAGTCATCAGGATCAGTGTTCCAACTTGCATCGGTGTAACTGGTTACAACGAGCTCTTGGTCACCTCCATAACAAAGAAACATATCCTTAGTCCTTTTCAAGTACTTCAGGATATTCTTGACCGCTGTCCAGTGTTCCATTCCTGGATCACTCTGATATCTGCTGGTCAAACTAACAGCATGTGCGATATCCGGTCTAGTACACAACATGGCATACATGATAGAGCCTACTGCCGAGGCATAGGGGATCTTGCTCATCCTCTCTCTTTCTTCTGCCGTAGCCGGACCTTGAGTCTTACTCAAGACCTTACCTGGCAACATAGGCAAGAACCCTTTCTTGCTTTCATCCATTCTAAACTTCTTTAGAATCTTGTCCAGGTATGTACTCTGTGAAAGCCCTATTAGGCGTCTTGATCTATCTCTATAAATCTTGATGCCTAAAATGTACGCTGCTTCACCAAGGTCTTTCATTGAAAAACACTTATTCAAATAACCTTTAACACTGCTTAATAGTTCTATATCATTCCCAATCAATAATATGTCATCTACATATAATATCAGGAACGCTACAGAGCTCCCACTCACTTTCTTGTAAATACAGGCCTCACCATGAGTCTGTATAAACCCGAAGTCTTTGATCATCCTATCAAAGCGTCGGTTCCAACTCCGGGATGCTTGCTTTAGTCCATAAATGGAACGCTGAAGTTTGCATACCTTGTTAGAATTTTTAGGATCGAAAAAACCTTTGGATTGTACCATATACAACTCTTCCTCAATATCACCATTAAGGAACACCGTTTTGACATCCATCTGCCAAATCTCATAATCGAAAAATGCAGCTATTGCTAACAAAATCCTCACAGACTTTAGCTTCACTACAGGTGAGAAAGTCTCATCATAGTCAACTCCTTGAATTTGTCGGAACCCCTTCGCGACAAGTCGAGCTTTATAGACAGTAATATTACCATCAGCATCTGTTTTTCTCTTGAAGATACATTTATTCTCGACAGCCTTGCGGCTATCAGGTAAGTCTACCAAAGTCCATACTTGGTTATCATACATGGATCCCATTTCGGATTTCATGGCTTCTTGCCATTTGTTGGAATCTGGGCTCATCATCACTTCTTCATACGTCGCAGGGTCTTCATCATTGTTGTCCACAATCATGACATTTAGACAGGGATCATACCAATCAGGAGTGGTACGCTCCCTCGTCGATCTGCGAGGTTCAGTAGCTTCCTCGTTTGAAGTTTCATGATCATCATCATTTGCTTCCTCTCCTATCGGTGCAGGCTGCACAGGAACATCTTCCGGCACTGCGCTACTCTGATCTATGAGAGAAGGTTCATTAACCTCGTCGAGTTCTACTTTCCTTCCAGTCACTTCTTTAGTGAGAAACTCCTTCTCAAGAAAGGATCCGTTCTTGGCAACAAAGATTTTGCCTTCGGATTTGTGATAGAAAGTGTACCCAATTGTTTCTTTAGGGTATCCTATGAAGACACATTTCTCCGCTTTGGGTTCTAGCTTGTCAGGTTGTAACTTCTTTACATAAGCTTCGCAACCCCAAACTTTAAGGAACGACAGCTTAGGTTTCTTTCCAAACCATAATTCATACGGTGTCGTTTCAACGGATTTAGATGGTGCCCTATTTAAAGTGAATGTGGCTGTCTCTAATGCATAACCCCAAAACGATAACGGCAAATCGGTAAGAGACATCATAGACCGAACCATATCTAAGAGAGTTCGATTACGATGTTCGGACACACCATTGCGCTGTGGTGTTCCCGGTGGTGTCAACTGTGAAAGTATTCCGCATTTCTTTAAATGCATGCCAAACTCATAACTCAGATATTCGCCTCCGCGATCAGAAACTTAATCTTCTTGTTACGTTGATTTTCTACTTCACTTTGGAATTCCTTAAACTTCTCGAAAGTTTTGGACTTATGTTTCATAAAGTAAATATACCCATATCTACTCAGATCATCCGTGAAGGTTAGAACATAACGATAACCACCGCGCGATGCTACACTCATTGGTCCGCACACATCGGTATGTATGATTTCCAACAAGTCTGTAGCTCGCTCCATTGTACCAGAAAATGGAGTCTTAGTCATTTTTCCCATTAGACATGCTTCGCATCTATCAAGTGACTCAAAGTCAAGTGACTCAAGAAGTCCATCGGAATGGAGTTTCTTCATGCGCTTCACTCCAATATGACCAAGACGACAGTGCCACATATAAGTAGAATTATCATTTAATTTAATTCGTTTAGCATCAATGTTATGAACATGTGTATCACTACTATCGAGATTTAACAAGAATAAACCATTCATCTCAGGCGCATGACCATAAAAGATATTATTCATATAAATAGAACAACCATTATTCTCTGATTTAAACGAATAACCGTCTTGCATTAAACAAGATCCAGATATAATGTTCATGCTCAACGCAGGCACCAAATAACAATCATTAAGGTTTAAAACTAGTCCCGGAGGTAGATGTAGAGGGAGCGTGCCGACGACAATCACTGATGGCGCGTGATGCACACGTCCGTTGGGAACCCCAAGAGGAAGGTGTGATGCGCACAACAGTAAGTTTTCCCTCAGAAAGAAATCAAGGTTATCGAACCAGTAGGAGATAAAGGCCACGTGAAGGTTGTTGATGGAGGAGTGTAGTGCGGCGCAACACCAGGGATTCCGGCGCCAACGTGGAACCTGCACAACACAATCAAAATACTTTGCCCCAACTTAACGGTGAGGTTGTCAATCTCACCGGCTTGCTGAAAACAAAGGATTAAACGTATGGTGTGGAGAATGATGCTTGTTTGCGAAGAACAACAGAGAACAGAGATTGCAGTAGATTGTATTTCAGATATAAAAGAAAGGACCGGGGTCCACAGTTCACTAGTGGTGTCTCTCCAATAAGATAAATAGCATGCTGTGTGAACAAATTACAGGTGGGCAATTGACAGAATAGCAGTAGCTAGATGGTCGTCTTCTCCTTGTTGTGCTAGATGGTCGTCTTCTCCTTGTTGTGCTTCATTGTTGGATCTTGTGAGCTGCCTAACATGATCAAGATCATCTATATGTAATTCTATATGTTGTGTTTGTCGGGATCCGATAGATAGAGAATACTATGTTATGGTGATTATCAATCTATTGTTTATGTGTTGTTTATGATCTTGCATGCTCTCCATTATTAGTAGAGGCTCTGGCCAAGTTTTTTCTCTTAACTCCAAGAGGGAGTATTTATGCTCGATAGTGGGTTCATGCCTTCATTGACACCTGGGATCGTGACAGTAGGTTCTAAGGTTGTGATGTGTTGCCACTAGGGATAAAACATTGATGCTATGTCTAAGGATGTAGTTGTCGATTACATTACGCACCATACTTAATGCAATTGTCTGTTGCTTAGCAACTTAATACTGAATGGGATTCGGATGATAACCTGAAGGTGGACTTTTTAGGCATAGATGCAGTTGGATGGCGGTCTATGTACTTTGTCGTAATGCCCAATTAAATCTCACTATATTTATCATATCATGTATACGCATTGTTATGCTCTTCTCTATTTGTCAATTGCCCACTGTAATTTGTTCACCCAACATGCTTTTATCTTATGGGAGAGACACCTCTAGTGAACTGTGGACCCCGGTCCTATTCTTTACATAGCATACAATCTACTGCAATTGTGTTTTACTGTTTTCTTGCAAACAAACATCTTCCACTCGATACGTTTAATCCTTTGTTACAGCAAGCCGGTGAGATTGACAACCTCACTGTTTCGTTGGGGCAAAGTACTTTGGTTTTGTTGTGCAGATTCCACGTTGGCGCGGAATCCCTGGTGTTGCGCCGCATCACATTTCGCGACCATCAACCTTCAACGTGCTTCTTGGCTCCTCCTGGTTCGATTAAACCTTGGTTTCTTTCTGAGGGAAAACTTGCCACTGTGCGCATCATACCTTCCTCTTGGGGTTCCCAACGGACGTGTACATCTACGCGCATCAAGCCTGTTTTCTGGCGCCGTTGCCGGGGAGATCAAGACACGCTGCAAGGGAGTCTCCACTTCTCAATCTCTTTACTTTGTTTTTGTCTTGCTTTATTTTATTTACTACTTTGTTTGCTGCACCTAAACAAAACACACAAAAAATTAGTTGCTAGTTTTACTTTATTTACTGTCTTGCTCTCTATATCAAAAACACAAAAAATTAGTTACTTGCATTTACTTTATCTAGTTTGTTTTATTTACTATTGCTAAAATGAATACTCCTGAAAATACTAAGTTGTGTGACTTCACAAATGCAAATAATAATGATTTCCTATGCACACCTATTGCTCCACCTGCTACTACAGCAGAATTCTTTGAAATTAAACCTGCTTTACTGAACTTGGTTATGAGAGATCAATTTTCTGGTGTTAGTTCTGATGATGCTGCTGCCCATCTCAATAATTTTGTTGAACTTTGTGAAATGCAAAAGTATAAGGATGTAGATGGTGATATTATTAAATTGAAAGTGTTTCCTTTCTCATTAAGAGGAAGAGCTAAAGATTGGTTGCTATCTTTGCCTAAGAATAGTATTGATTCATGGACTAAATGCAAGGATGCTTTTATTGTTAGATATTATCCTCCCGCTAAAATTATATCTTTGAGAAGTAGCATAATGAATTTTAAGCAATTAGATACTGAACATGTTGCTCAAGCATGGGAGAGAATGAAAACTTTGGTAAAGAATTGCCCAACCCATGGACTGACTACTTGGATGATCATCCAAACCTTCTATGCAGGACTAAATTTTTCTTCGCGGAATTTATTGGATTCAGCTGCTGGAGGTACCTTTATGTCCATCACTTTGGGGGCGGCTACAAAACTTCTTGATGATATGATGATAAATTACTCTGAATGGCACACGGAAAGAGCTCCACAAGGTAAGAAGGTAAATTCTGTTGAAGAAACCTCTTCCTTGAGTGATAAGATTGATGTGATTATGTCTATGCTTGTGAATGGTAGATCTAATGTAGATCCAAATAATGTTCCTTTAGCTTCATTGGTTGCTCAAGAAGAAAATGTTGATGTGAATTTCATTAAAAATAATAATTTCAACAACAATGCTTATAGGAACAACTTTGGTAATAACTATAGGCCATATCCTTCTGCGAATGGTAATGGTTATGGTAATTCTTATGGGAATTCTTACAACAATAATAGGAGTGTACCCTCTGGTCTTGAAGCCATGCTTAAAGAATTTATTAGTACACAAACTGCTTTTAACAAATCTGTTGAGGAAAAGCTTGATAAAATTGATACTATTGCTTCTAGAGTTGATAGACTTGCCTCCGATGTTAATCTTTTAAAATTGAAAGTTATGCCTAATGATGATATTGATAATAAGATTACTACTACAGCAAATGCCATCCAAGTTAGAATTAATGAGAATATAAGATTAATGGCTGAACTGCGTGCTAGGTGGGATAGAGAAGAAAATGAAAAACTAGCTAAAGAGAATAATGTAGCTAAAGTTTGGACTATTACCACCACTAGTAATGCTAATTCTTCACATGTTGCTGCACCTCCTACTATCAATGGTAAAATAATTGGTGTTGGCAATGTTTCTACTCCTAGTGCAAAGCGTACAAAACTGCCTGAAATTGCTAAAACTGCTGAAACTGCTTGTGATAAAACTGCTGAAATTTTTTCCAACCTTGGGAACAATGATCCCATTGCTGTAGCTCATAATGATTTAGATTTTGATGATTGCCACATCTCTGAAGTTATAAAGTTCTTACAAAAACTTGCTAAAAGTCCTAATGCTAGTGCTATAAATTTAGCCTTTACAAAACATATTACAAATGCTCTCATAAAAGCTAGAGAAGAGAAACTAAAACTTGAAACTTCTATTCCTAGAAAGTTAGAAGATGGTTGGGAGCCCATCATTAAAATGAAATTCAATGACTTTGAATGTAATGCTTTATGTGATCTTGGTGCAAGTATTTCTGTTATGCCTAAAAAGATTTATGATATGCTTGACTTGCCACCATTGAAGGATTGTTATTTGGATGTTAATCTTGCCGATAATGTTAAAAAGAAACCTTTGGGGAGGATTGATAATGTGCGCATTACGGTTAACAATAACCTTGTCCCCGTTGATTTTGTTGTCTTGGATATCGAATGCAATGCATCTTGTCCTATTGTATTGGGAAGACCTTTTCTTCGAACCGTTGGTGCTGTTATTGATATGAGGGATGGTAATATTAAATATCAATTTCCTCTCAAGAAAGGTATGGAACACTTCCCTAGAAAGAGAATGAAGTTGCCTTTTGATTCTATTATTAGAACAAGTTATGATGTTGATGCTTCATCTCTCGATGTTACTTGATTTGCACTTTGCGCCTAGCTGAAAGGCGTTAAAGAAAAGCGCTTATGGGAGACAACCCATGTTTTTACTACAGCAATTTTTTGTTTTGTTGAGTCTTGGAAGTTGTTTACTACTGTAGCAACCTCTCCTTATCATGTTTTTGTGCCAAGTAAAGTTTCTATGTCAAAGTTGATGTTATATTTGGGATCGCTGCGCAGAAACAGCATTGCTGTCTGTCACGAATCTGGGCACAGTTCTCTGTAGAAAATTCTAAAAAATCTGCCAATTTACGAGCGTGATCCTCAGATATGTACGCAACTTTCATTAGTTTTGAGTTTTTCCATTTGAGCAAGTCTGGTGCCAGCTTTAAATTCGTCTTTACGGACTGTTCTGTTTTTGACAGATTCTGCCTTTTATTTCGCATTGCCTCTTTTGCTATGTTGGATTCATTTCTTTGATCCATTAATGTCCAGTAGCTTTATGCAATGTCCAGAAGTGAAAAGAATGATTGTGTCACCTCTGAATGTGTGAATTATCAATTGTGCACTAACCCTCTAATGAGTTTGCTTGAAGTTTGGTGTGAAGGAAGTTTTCAAGGGTCAAGAGAGGAGAATGATATACTATGATCAAGAGGAGTGAAAGCTCTAAGCTTGGGGATGCCCCGTGGTTCACCCCTGCATATTTTAAGAAGACTCAAGCGTCTAAGCTTGGGGATGCCCAAGGCATCCCCTTCTTCATCGACAACATCATCAGGTTCCTCCCCTGAAACTATATTTTTATTCAGTCACATCTTGTGTTCTTTACTTGGAGCGTCGGTTTGTTTTTGTTTTTGTTTTGTTTGAATAAGATGGATCCTAGCATTCACTTTGTGGGAGAGAGACACGCTCCGCTGTTGCATATGGACAAATATGTCCTTAGGCTTTACTCATAATGTTCAAGGCGAAGTTTCTTCTTCGTTAAATTGTTATATGGTTGGAATTGGAAAATGCTACATGTAGTAATTCTAAAATGTCTTGGATAATGTGATACTTGGCAATTGTTGTGCTCATGTTTAAGCTCTTGCATCATATGCTTTGCTCCCATTAATGAAGAAATACATAGAGCTTGCTAAAATTTGATTTGCATATTTGGTCTCTCTAAGGTCTAGATAATATCTAGTATTGAGTTTTGAACAACAAGGAAGACGGTGTAGAGTCTTATAATGTTTACAATATGTCTTTTATGTGAGTTTTGCTGCACTTGTTCATCCTTGAGTTTGCTTCAAATAACCTTGCTAGCCTAAACCTTGTATCGAGAGGGAATACTTCTCATGCATCCAAAATCCTTGAGCCAACTACTATGCCATTTGTGTCCACCATACCTACCTACTACATGGTATTTCTCCGCCATTCCAAAGTAAATTGCTTGAGTGCTACCTTTAAAATTCCATCATTCACCTTTGCAATATATAGCTCATGGGACAAAATAGCCTTAAAAACTATCGTAGTATTGAATATGTACTTATGCACTTTATCTTTTATTAAGTTGCTTGTTGTGCGATAACCATGCTTCTGGGGAACGCCATCAACTATTGTCGAATATCATGTGAGTTGCTATGCATGTCCGTCTTGTCTGAAGGATCTATCATTTTAGTGGTTGGAGCATGCAAAATTGTTAGAGAAGAACATTGGGCCGCTAACTAAAGCCATGCATCATGGTGGAAGTTTCAGTTTTGGACATATATCCTCAATCTCATATGAGAATAATAATCATTGCTACATGCTTATGCATTTAAGAGGAGTCCATTATCTGTTGTCCATGTTGTAACGCCCCACTTTTGCAACCTTGTTTATTTGTCCATAATGTAAAAATTAGGGGGAACAAAAACTTTTTCTATAAATTAATTAGATGAATTGCCTTGATCTGTTTGTTATAATGAATTGCTTTGATCTGCTGGTAGATGAATTGTCTTGATTTGCTTGTTGAGTTTTGTCTTGAGCTACCTCATAGAACAACACCCCTAGTGGTTGAACAAGCAACTCACCAAATAAAACACATGTGTGGCTTAGGAAGAATTGTTTTTCCTTCTTACTACATCAAACCCTTCTCCTGATGGCAACATGAGTGTGCCATCTTGATATTCTCTTTGTGTTAATCTAGCTCAAATCATCCTTAATTCAAAACTTGGGATCATCTACCCCTTTGCTACATCTTTCTCTTATACCCAATCATCATGGTTGTTTTTGAAGCCAAGTCAACCATCTGTTTTGGTAGTCTTAAAAGTTCCAGACTTTGGCAGTGGATATCTAAGCAACCCTCAACTGTCATTGGTAATCTCAATACATGGATCCCATCTGTGCAATACCCTCTTCAACCTCCATGTCTTGCATGTCTCAGACTATCCTTGCAGCACATATATCCAACTCAATCTTATACCCTATCCAATGATTCAACACTAGATCACCTCCTTCACTTTTACCTCTTGTTTTTATTCAAAGTTTAATCTTCACAAAACCAAGAGTGGGAATGATGGGTACATTTTGTAGCCACCATCTACCCTTGAGAACACTTCTCCCTAAATTAGTTATCTCTCTCAAAAATCCTATTGATTTTCCTTCTCTAGTTTTGATCACAAAACTACTTCTAATTTTATTAAATCTTTTCAAGATATTTCTTCAAAGGAAACAAAGAACTGAAATGGGTTTGGTTTCTCATCCCATTTCTATCAAGTACTGATTTCTAAAACATTATTTTCTATCTTGCTTTCTTTTCAGCAAAAGGCTTGTTTATGATACCTACACCATTTCTTGTTTCCCTCTTGCTTATTTTTACATTGGAGAAAAACTCTACTTTACTAGAGAAAGTAAGTAGAATATTTTGAACCCCTATGTTCCAACTAGTTTTATCTCAACACTTTCAAATTTCATTCCACTTGAGTTCATTCCCAATTGTCCCTAGACAATTGAGGTGTTTCAAATACTTTTCCAATAAGTTCTATTTCAAATGACAACTCTTGCACATCTTGTGTACATCTCTGATCTACCCCATAATGTTCCTTCATCCTCCAATTCTTGATCAAATGGATGATCATTTGATACTCCCAAATCACTCCCCAATTGACCTCTTATTTGAAGAGCAACTTATATTTCATCATACATATCTCACTCCTCCTTTCCATCATCACCTTGACCTCATGAATTCATAATTTATGTCACCATATTCATCCTTGTGAGTATATGGTTATCTCACTCACCATCTCTCTTAAACTTGCTCTACCATTGCCCAAACCACTATCACCACCCCATCTATCTTGTCATGCTCATGCATTGTTGCATGTGGTCAATCTCAATCTTTTCAATTTTAAATTCAAATGAAAACTTTTATTCATCAACTATACCTTGGGAACCATCTTCATCATAAGTTGGTCTCAACCAAAGTGGTGGAGATTATTCTCATGGCACATGTTACCCTCATACTCCTTTCTATCTATATGTATCTACTCCTATTTTTATTATCATCAAAATCACTCATTGACATTATCTCCTCAACATCATGCTTTGATCTACTCACATAGATGTTGTGTCTCCCTCTCACATTTCTCACTTGTACTTGGCAAGGAAGGAGCCGACCATGGCAAGAATTTCGGCCAGCCCTTCCTCTTCTTTTTCTTCTCTTGCAAGACTTGCCTCCCAACTACCCCAATCACTAAATGGGCAGCCACCCACCTTGACCAATCAAATAAGGAGGCAGCCACCCCTCTCCCTCTATAAATTGGCCCTTGGCCGGCCACTCCCTCCTCCTTTGGTCATTTCTTTTCATCCTCCACTCCCTCACACTCTTCTCCTCCACTTCCCCACGAAATACTACTGCCCCTTGCTCCCATGGCCGGCCATGGCCATGGAAACCCACCAAGATGAAGCTCCCCTTCTCCCTCAAGCTTCCCCTCACCATGAGAGCCTCCCTCTCCATCTTCTCCCCAACCCTAGATGGTTTAATCTCCTCTTCTTCTTCCTCCATTGCTAAGATTGGATCTTGATGCAGGTGCATGTTGGTCCAAGCATGGAGAAGCTTGAGCAATCCTCAGATCTGAAGTTCTTGAGCAAAGTTCGTCCAAAACCTTGCAGTAATTTCTGTATCTTGCTGTTTCAGATTCTGGTACGAACTTGTAAAATCCACCAAATCTCGTGTGCAGATCCAAATCGAGTGATTCAAAGTTCCACAGGTAGATATTGAAAAGATCTACAACTTGGCGTTGGTCTCATCCTCAAATTCGTTACAGATTATCCCTGGTAAATAAAGTTCTGGAAACATGCAGATTCACTGTTTGTTAGATTGGGTCCGTTTTACAAAACCTTTTTGAGCAAACTCAACGGTGGGTGAAAGCTCTGTTCAGTACCTTCATTTTGGCGTTGGTTTCACTTCGATTGACCTCCTAAAACTGAAATGGTTTACAGATCAATATCTGGTCAGATCTGACTTTGTCGAATTAAATCAGGAGCTTGGGAACGAATTTTTGAATGAAACAAATTGGGTAAGAACCACCTTTTCAATACCTTTCAGATGCAACTGACCTCATATTTTTATGAATTATGTACAATTTATGGTGAATTAAACTTGTTCTGTGTGTTCTGCAGACATGGTTGTTAGCTTTTAAATCACCAAAAATCCAATTTTGAACCTAATTGAGTGATTCCAATTCTGTAGGATTACTGAATGGTTTCTTAATCACCTCAAACAAGTTTCAAAACTTTACCTGTTCTATAACTCCAGAGAGAAAGAAAATGGTACAGACATGCAGTAAACTTGTAAATCCATTTGTGAGAGTTTCAGAAACAATTTGAACCCAAATCCAATTGTGTATGCATCTCTGTTTAATTACCTTTCAAATGCCAGTGGCCTCATATTTTTAGGATTTTTCTACGATTTATGGCTTACAGATCTTGTTTTCTGTACAGTCAGATTCAAAGAAATTCCTAAAATTGTAGGTTTAATATTTTTGGGTGATTCCAATTGGGTTAGTCTTGTATTAGTACTGGCCATCTAGGAAAAATAGTGTTAGTCTCTGTTCATGCATATTTGTTACTGTTAGTAATGTGTATGTGTGACATAGGTTGTTGAAGCAAAACTTTTTGGTTTATTTGAAAACTTTAACCACCTCTTTGTATTAAAATTGGTCAACCAATGTTTTATGATTGAAAAACAAAACCTTTGCAACTTAACCAAGCTCTATTGTTTGGCTTAAGTTTTCAAATGGTGTGGCATATCATTTACTTCCTATTCTTGTGTAGTGTTATGTATGCCAAATAAAATAGGAAGAGTGATTTCCCGCGTTTTCCAAAAATGTTTCAAAATATAATATGAATGTTTGTGATGCCAAACTAATGCACTTGTCCTCTTTATGATGTTATCTACCAGGGGATACTTAGTTGTGCCATGGTGATACCGAGAGAGGCAATTGCTAAGTTGTGATACTCTCATACCTTTACTAGGTAAATAAAATGGGTTCTCTTTTAATTGCTTTGTAGTATCTAGAAGTCCTTAATATGTTAGCCCTTAGTAAAGTGGTTAGCTATTGATTGTTGTTTGTTGAATGTTGTTTTGTTGGTACAATGTGATTGATTGTGTTCCTTTTATATTTTCCGGCGATAGATACGAACAATTCCGGAGAAGGAGAAGAAGAAGTGGAATCGGACAAGGATTTTATTTATATTGTTGGTATTCTTATATTGATGGAGTTGAAGAAGTCCAGGGACAAATAAGCCAAGGCAAGCCATCTTTTGATCTCTGACTTGGTGTCTAGTTGGATGTCATTTGTTGATGTCCAAAGCACCTTAATTCTATGTGTGTGATTCTCTCTATTTATGTCATCTATGTGTGATTGCAAGTGGGGTACTCCCTAGTGGTGATACTCCACTATTGTCGTTGTGATAATGGGATGCATGGTATCATTGCCGTGCCATTCCACTTGGTTATCTTGTATGCTCAACTTGAGCATGTTCCATCTCAAGATAGTAACTTACACCACACCCACCACTTTTGTAGTTTAATGGTGGTCATCATCATGATCTTGGTGTACCCTCTAAGTGTGATGGGTATGCCCACTTATCTTGTGTGTGTCGACCTATTGACACCCTTCTTGAACCCCTTGTTGATATTATGCATACTTACTCTCGAGTATGTTGAACCCCTTGTTGATCATGGCTATGCCATCCTACCTTCTTGAGTTACATGCTTACCTTAAGCATGTGACACTTCTTGCCAGTTCACTCCTACACCCTTGTTAGTGTAGTAGTAATAACATCATAATCTTGGTGTACTCTCATTTTGAGATGAGTATGCCTACCTACCTTAGGTATGTCAAATATCGTTGATCACCCTCATTTACTTTAGTGTTGGTTGGTTAACACCACAAATCTGAAAGTATTTTCCCTCTTATGTTGACAACATGCATGCTTACCTTGAGCATGTATGCCCCCTTGACCACCTATTTTATCATCTTCTTCGTGGTATGATGATCAACATCATGACCCTTGTCGAACAATCCTACCTATGTTGTTCCCATGCATGCTTATCCTAAGCATGTATGATCCCCTTGACACCTCAATTATCATCTCCTTAGTGGTATGGTGGCTAGCATCGTGCCATCGATATATCTTAGCTCTTACATACAACTTTAGGTTGGGAAAACCCCGATGTTTTATGTTTTGGAAAAACTTTGAAAACTTTGGGAAGATGTTGTCTTGCCCAAGTGTTGTTCAAGAGAAAGGTCTTGATGTTTCGGAAAGTGGTATGGTTGGTTGTGGACAAACAAAGGAAGTGTGGGTAAAATGTTTTTAAAGGAGCACTGCGTATAAGTGTACGCCAGCCCAACTTTTATTGCGCAACCACTCTACCCCAACGTGGGCACGGGGCTTAGCCCTAGTTTGTTGAAGCTGGCATGAGACACCTTCATAACTCTCTAGGAGGGTCACGATGACCTCTGACGCCGGGTTGCGCTCTGAAGGAGGCAATACACTGTAGTTGTCTATAGCCGGACGATTACTGAGGGTCTTCTGTCGTGGCGCCGGAGATACGCTCAAAAGGAGGTATGCTGCCGGGGTGCCGGGAAGGGGTAAGCCCGCAGGGAAGGACTCATGTCAGTGGAGATAAGCGAAAGGTTATGTTCGGGTATCCGTCGTGGCATACGTTGTTATGCGGGGATGATGCCCACACGATAGGTATCCGGATAGTTGTGGGGAAAGTGTGCAAACTCTGCAGAGTCAAATCTATTCGAATAGCCGCGTCCGCGGTCATGGACGGGTTGCAAAGGCCTACCTTAACCTGGGCTAGTTTTGTTTTAGAAAAGCTTTACAAAGGAAAAGAGAAAGTTGTTTTCGGAGTACCGGAAGGGTACGGGAAAGTTGATGACCATGTGAAGATGGTCGGAAAGGAAATAAAAAGGGCTACTCCCACCCTAGTGTTCTATGTTGTAGAGATGTCGTAGTCTATCTTTTGAAGTATCTTCTTCAATAAAGATATAGAGATGTCATAGAACCCTCTTAGTGTCCCCATCAACTGAGATGTCGGGATGCTACATCCACAAGAGAAACTATTTCTCTTTCACATGCTATATCCACAAGAGAAACTATTCTTCCTCTCTTGTCTCTTTTAGTTAGCATTGTTGGCACCTTTCTTGATGGTTTGCGAGTACAATTCCAAATGTACTCACGGCTTTGTCCCTGGCTATTTACTTGGCCAGACTTGAAGGATTTCGACGGATGAAGAAGGAGTTGACGACGTCTATGCGAGCTAGGAATGTCTTCCCAGTCAGTTGCCTGTAGGGTTAAGGCAGATGACTTGGGCTCTACGCTGATTGAAGAGATTCCGCGACTCTGATGATTAGGATAGGCCCTTCGAGGCTATTATGTAAAGATGGGTCATGTGACCTTATTGTAATTTTCTTATTCCATTTTGTAAAGGATGATGTAATTTGATATCAGTTCGGTTATGTGTTCACGGCACACTGATCATGGGAACGTGAACTGTATACATAACAGGGTATTTCGGACAGCTAGTCCGGGGTCCCCACAGAGCTGGTATCAGAGCTATCCTGACTGTAGGAGACCTTAGTTAGCATGGACGTTAGTTAGGAAACAAGTACTTGGGAAAAACTATTTACGAAACAAATTCTTTCATTAGTCGGAAGCATAGCTTCTACTCCTCTTATTTATTCAAAGCTTCTAAATTCTTATCTCTCCGCTTTATAAAAAGGTTTGAAATTTCTTGCTCTATTGTCTCAACCACTTCAAACCTACATGTTGGACGATGTCCCCGACTCAGACCTGGAGGCTCGAAATCAAAGATGGATCAACCCCTCGGGAAGACTCATGTATGTCCAACAGCAGCTGTTGAAGATTGGAGGCCGACTTAGTGTGCAGATAAAAGAATAATAAGATCATGTCTTTGGTTATCACCAAAGTCTGTTAAGGAGCTGACCTTGTTCCTCCGTGGACTTGCACTTTTTGCAGTCGTCAGGGATCAAGCCCTCAGTTTCTTGACTAGTTATTTTTAGGCCAGCCACGAGAAGATCTCTACTTCAGAAGCACCTCAACAGCTACCTCTTCGAAGACCTCATGTTTCCGGGATGTCGAGACTAGAAGTTCTACACAGCTTTCTCCTCCGCCTCAACATCAACGCCTCAACACCAGGCTGCTTCACCACCAACTTCTTCAAGAATCCTTGTTGAAGTTGATATCAACAAGAAGAAGACATCAACATATGCGACCAGCCCCAAACCTATAGGATGGATAGGACAAACTCAATCGCTTTGATTGAGCTACCCCGCGCATTAGGAATTTCTGGGTACTTAGAGTACCATGTCTGGTTTGATGATTGATTGTAGTTCCCTAGTGTGCTGCCTTGAGTGTTTGTATCTGTTTGCTGTGTGCATGTATGTCTTGCTATTTAGACGTTCCCGCCCTTTTTAAATTGTTTGAAATTTGTAAAACAGAAATTAAAGATGGAAATCTGCCAGTGTACTGTTTTGCTAATAAAAATAGTTTGGTAGCTCGGATTGATGTGATTCCAATTGCACTAGAACCATTATGAAATTATCTTTCAGATGCCGCTGACCTTGTATTTTTAGGATTTTTGTGCGATTTTTAATAAATAAAACTTGATCACTGTTTCTGGTTAGTATTTTGAGTCTCAAAAATTGAAAAATAAATATTTTTGAATGATTCCAATTGTGTTGATCTTGTTTTGTTTCTGTGCATCTAGGAAAAATACCAGTAACCTCGGTTAGTGGTATTTTGTCTCTGGTTATGATTGTATGGGTGTCGCATGCAATGATAGGATTAAAGTTTGCCTCGCCGATGTATTGCTAACTACTAGTTAGTTGGGTAGATTAACGAAAGACTCTAACTCTAAACCCGTTAGCAGTTGTTTTTCAACCGTCAGGGAAACTAACTCAGACCCCTATCTACGCCGACTACTTTCAAGGTCATCTGAAGCATCTCTACTACGCCAACAAAGCAAAAGCCAATACCTTCAAGATCAACTGAAGCATCTCCGCTTCATCAAGAAAGCAGAAGCCCCTACCTTCAAGAGTGATTGCACCTCCGCGAGAAGACATACTACCTTGGTCTAACCTTGGAGTATAATCACGCTTACCTCGAGGATATCTTCTTGAAACCACCCTCTAACCCACCATCTAACAAGCTAAGCGAACAATAGTGTCAAAGCCAAGCTACGTCACATGGTTCATCTGTTCCTCATCAAGTGAAGATTCCTGAAGATACCTCAAGAACTCAAGATTAGGTGTAGTTTACCGCTCACTACTTAACTGGTATAAGTCAGCACGGACTCGCAAGCTGAAGATTTGTCTTCGACGACCTTTGTTGCTACTTCATATGGAGACTACCCAGGAGCTCCCTCGACTTACTAACTTACCGCGCGTTATATGGTAGTAAACACCGTGAGTGCATCTTGAAGTCGTGGACTACACATCGCCCATGAAGATCCTTCAACTGATTTCGGAAGATCGACGACTTCTTCAGAAGCCCCAGACAGAGTGATGTCTACGGGTGCTTCTATTCTTGTAGACAGTGTTGGGCCTCCAAGAGCCGAGGTTTGTAGAACAGCAGCAAGTTTCCCTTAAGTGGATTACCCAAGGTTTATCGAACTCAGGGAGGAAGAGGTCAAAGATATCCCTCTCATGCAACCCTGCAACCACAAAGCAAGAAGTCTCTTGTGTCCCCAACACACCAAATAGGTGCACTAGTTCGGAAGAGATAGTGAAATACAGGTGGTATGAATAAGTATGAGCAGTAGTACGGCGCCAGAAAATAGCTTACTGGCGTGCATTGATGGTAGTAATATTGTAGGAAGTAAACATGCAGTAGTAACGCAGAAAAAAGAACAAGCAGCGATAGCAGTATTTAGGAACAAGGCCTAGGGATTAGACTTTCACTAGTGGACACTCTCAACATTGATCACATAACAGAATAGATAAATGCATACTCTACACTTTTGTTGGATGATGAACACATTGCGTAGGATTACACGAACCCTCAATGCCGGAGTTAACAAGCTCCACAATAATGCTCATATTTTAGTAACCTTTAGTGTAAGATAGATCAAAAGACTAAACCAAGTACTAGCATAGCATGCACACTGTCACCTTCATGCATATGTAGGAGGAATAGATCACATCAATATTATCATAGCAATAGTTAACTTCGCAATCTACAAGAGATCATGATCATAGCATAAACCAAGTACTAACACGGTGCACGCACTGTCACCTTTGCACACATGTAGGAGGAATAAAACTACTTTAATAACACATCACTAGAGTAGCACATAGATAGTAGTGATACAAAACTCATATGAATCTCAATCATGTAAAGCAGCTCATGAGATCATTGTATTGAAGTACATAGTAGAGAGATTAACCACATAGCTACCGGTACAGCCCCGAGCCTCGATGGAGAACTACTCCCTCCTCATGGGAGCAGCGGTGATGAAGATGGCGGTGGAGATGGCAGCGGTGTCGATGGAGAAGCCTTCCGGGGCACTTCCTCCGGCAGGGTGCCGGAACGAGACTCCCGTCCCCCGATCTTGGCTTCGCGACGGCGCGCTCCGGAACTTTCTCGTATCGTGGCTTCCTCCGTCGGGTTTTTAGGTCAGGACCTTTATATAGGCGAAGAGGCGGCGTCGAAGGTCGAAGAGGCGGCCAGGGGGTAAGGCGGCGCGGGCCAACCCTAGGCCGCGCCGGCCACCCTCCTGGTGGGCCTGTGGCCCCCCTCTGGTCCTTGCCGGGTGTTCTGGAAGCTGCGTGGAAAATAGGAACCTGGGCGTTGATTTCGTCCAATTCCGAGAATATTTCTACTGGAAACCAAAACAGCAGAAAACAGAACTGGCACTTCGGCATCTTGTTAATAGGTTAGTTCCAAAAACGCATAAATACGACATATAATGTGCATAAAACATGTAGGTATCATCAATAAAGTGGCATGGAACATAAGAAATTATCGATACGTTGGAGACGTATCAGCATCCCCAAGCTTAGTTCTGCTCGTCCCGAGCAGGTAAAACGATAACAAAGATAATTTCTTAAGTGACATGCCATCATAAACTTGATCATATTGTAAACATATGTAATGAATGCAGCGATCAAAACAATGGTAATGACATGAGTAAACAACTGAATCATAAAACAAAGACTTTTCATGAATAATACTTAAAGACAAGCATCAATAAGTCTTGCATAAGAGTTAACTCATAAAGCAATAATTCAAAGTAAAAGCATTGAAGCAACACAAAGGAAGATGAAGTTTCAGCGGTTGCTTTCAACTTGTAACATGTATATCTCATGGATAGTTGTCAATGCAAAGCAATATAACAAATGCAATAAGCAAGTATGTAAGAATCAATGCACAGTTCACACAAATGTTTGCTTCTTGAGGTGGAGAGAGATAGGTGAACTGACTCAACATAAAAGTAAAAGAATGGTCCTTCAAAGAGGAAAGCATCGATTGCTATATTTGTGCTAGAGCTTTGATTTTGAAAACATAAAGAGAGCATAAAAATAAAGTTTTGAGAGGTGTTTGTTGTTGTCAACGAATGGTAGCGGGTACTCTAACCCCCTTGCCAGACAAACCTTCAAAGAGCGGCTCCCATTTTATTTTATTTTTGAGTGGCACTCCTTCCAACCTTTCTTTCACAAACCATGGCTAACCGAATCCTCGGGTGCCCGCCAACAATCTCATACCATGAAGGAGTGCCTTTTTATTTTAGTTTTATTATGATGACACTCCCCCAACCTTTGCTTACACAAGCCATGGCTAACCGAATCCTTCGGGTGCCGTCCAACAATCACATACCATGGAGGAGTGTCTATTTTTGTTAATTAATTTGGGACTGGGAATCCCATTGCCAGCTCTTTTTGCAAAATTATTGGATAAGCGGATGAAGCCACTAGTCCATTGGTGAAAGTTGCCCGACAAGATTGAAAGATAAACACCACATACTTCCTCATGAGCTATAAAACATTGACACAAATCAGAGGTGATAAATTTTGAATTGTTTAAAGGTAGCACTCAAGCAATTTACTTTGGAATGGCAGGAAATACCATGTAGTAGGTAGGTATGGTGGACACAAATGGCATAGTGTTTGGCTCAAGTATTTTGGATGCATGAGAAGTATCCCTCTCGATACAAGGCTTAGGCTAGCAAGGTTGTTTGAAGCAAACACAAGGATGAACAAGTGCAGCAAAACTCACATAAAAGACATATTGTAAACATTATAAGACTCTACACTGTCTTCCTTGTTGTTCAAAACTCAATACTAGATATTATCTAGACCTTAGAGAAACCAAATATGCAAATCAAATTTTAGCAAGCTCTATGTATTTCTTCATTAATGGGTGCAAAGCATATGATGCAAGAGCTTAAACATGAGCACAACAATTGCCAAGTATCACATTATCCAAGACATTTTAGAATTACTACATGTAGCATTTTCCAATTCCAACCATATAACAATTTAACGAAGAGGAAACTTCGCCATGAATATTATGAGCTAAGAACACATGTGTTCATACGAACCAGCGGAGCGTGTCTCTCTCCCACACAAGGATGAACTTATTCAGAGAACTAAGATAACAAAACAAAAACAAAAATAAAAGCACACAGACGCTCCAAGTAAAATACATAGGATGTGATGGAATAAAAATATAGTTTCACTAGAAGAAACCTGATAGGTTGTCGATGAAGAAGGGGATGCCTTGGGCATCCCCAAGCTTAGATGCTTGAGTCTTCTTAAAATATGCAGGGATGAACCACCGGGGCATCCCCAAGCTTAGACCTTTCACTCTTCTCGATCTCATTATATCACCCTCTTCTATTGACCCTTGAAAACTTCACACACCAAACTTCAAGCAAACTCATTAGAGGGTTAGTGCATAATCAAAATTCACATGTTCAGAGGTGACACAATCATTCTTAACACTTCTGGACATTGCACAAAACTTCTGAAAGTTAATGGAACAAAGAAACTCATTCAACTTAACAAAAGCGGCAATGCGAAATAAAAGGCAGAATCTGTCAAAAACAGAACAGTCCGTAAAGACGAATTTTAAGATGGCACCAGACTTGCTCAAATGGAAAAACTCAAAACTAATGAAAGTTGCGTACATATCTGGGGATCACGCTCGTAAATTGGCAGATTTTTTCGAATTTTCTACAGAGGACTGTGCCCAGATTCGTGACAGACAGCAATGCTGTTTCTGCGCAGCGATCCCAAATATAACATCAACTTTGACATAGAAACTTTACTTGGCACAACAAAACACAAAACTAAGATAAGGAGAGGTTGCTACAGTAGTAAACAACTTCCAAGACACAAATATAAAACAAATTACTGTAGCAAAATAACACATGGGTTATCTCCCAAGAAGTTCTTTTCTTTATAGCCATTAAGATGGGCTCAGCAGTTTTAATGATGCTCTCGCAAGAAATAGTATTTGAGGCAAAAGAGAGCATCAAGAGGCAAATTCAAAACACATTTAAGTCTAACATGCTTCCTATGCATAGGAATCTTGTAAATAAACAAGTTCATGAAGAGCAAAGTAACAAGCATAGGAAGATAAAGCAAGTGTAGCTTCAAAAATTTCAGCACATAGAGAGGTGTTTTAGTAACATGAAAATTTTTACAACCATATTTTCCTCTCTCATAATAACTTTCAGTAGCAACATGAGCAAACTCAACAATATAACTATCACATAAAGCATTCTTATCATGAGTCTCATGCATAAAATAATTACTACTCCCAACATAAGCATAATCAATTTTATTAGTTGTAGTGGGAGCAAATTCAACAAAGTAGCTATCAAATATAGGAGGTATATTGTAATCATAATCAAATTTATCCTCCATAACAGGTGGTAACAAAAGACTACTATCATTATAATCATCATAAATAGGAGGCAAAGTATCATCAAAGTAAATTTTCTCCTCAATGCTTGGGGGACTAAAAATATCATGCTCATCAAAACCAGCTTCCCCAAGCTTAGAATTTTCCATATCATTAACAACAATGGTGTTCAAAGCATTCATATTAATATGTTCCATGGGTTTTTTAATTTTCGCATCAAACCATCCATGTCTTAAATCAGGAAATAGAATAAAAAGGTCATTGTTGTCCATTATGCCTAACTAGTGTAAACAAGAAACCAAATGTCGCAATTGCAGAGTCTAAAGGAAATAGCTTCGAGCACACACACAATAGCGCCAGAAAAGTTACCTGGAACCGAAGTATGAGTGCCTTTTACCTTTCCTCCCCGGCGCCATAAAAGTGCTTGATGTCTACGGTGCTTCTATTCTTGTAGACAGTGTTGGGCCTCCAAGAGCGAGGTTTGTAGAACAGCAGCAAGTTTCCCTTAAGTGGATTACCCAAGGTTTATCGAACTCAGGGAGGAAGAGGTCAAAGATATCCCTCTCATGCAACCCTGCAACCACAAAGCAAGAAGTCTCTTGTGTCCCCAACACACCAAATAGGTGCACTAGTTCGGCGAAGAGATAGTGAAATACAGGTGGTATGAATAAGTATGAGCAGTAGTACGGCGCCAGAAAATAGCTTCTGGCGTGCATTGATGGTAGTAATATTGTAGGAAGTAAACATGCAGTAGTAACGCAAAGAAACAAGAATAAGCGATAGCAGTATTTAGGAACAAGGCCTAGGGATTAGACTTTCACTAGTGGACACTCTCAACATTGATCACATAAAGAATAGATAAATGCATACTCTACACTTTTGTTGGATGATGAACACATTGCGTAGGATTACACGAACCCTCAATGCCGGAGTTAACAAGCTCCACAATAATGCTCATATTTTAGTAACCTTTAGTGTAAGATAGATCAAAAGACTAAACCAAGTACTAGCATAGCATGCACACTGTCACCTTCATGCATATGTAGGAGGAATAGATCACATCAATATTATCATAGCAATAGTTAACTTCGCAATCTACAAGAGATCATGATCATAGCATAAACCAAGTACTAACACGGTGCACGCACTGTCACCTTTGCACACATGTAGGAGGAATAAAACTACTTTAATAACACATCACTAGAGTAGCACATAGATAGTAGTGATACAAAACTCATATGAATCTCAATCATGTAAAGCAGCTCATGAGATCATTGTATTGAAGTACATAGTAGAGAGATTAACCACATAGCTACCGGTACAGCCCCGAGCCTCGATGGAGAACTACTCCCTCCTCATGGGAGCAGCGGTGATGAAGATGGCGGTGGAGATGGCAGCGGTGTCGATGGAGAAGCCTTCCGGGGCACTTCCCCGCTCCGGCGGGTGCCGGAACAGAGACTCCTGTCCCCGGATCTTGGCTTCGCGACGGCGGCGGCTCTCGGAACTTTTCTCGTATCGTGGCTTCCTCCGTCGGGTTTTTAGGTCAGGGACCTTTATAGGCGAAGAGGCGGCGTCGGAAGGTCGAAGAGGCGGCCAGGGGGTAAGGCGGCGCGGGCCAACCCTAGGCCGCGCCGGCCACCCTCCTGGTGGGCCTGTGGCCCCCTCTGGTCCTTCCCGGTGTTGGAAGCTTCGTGGAAAAATAGGAACCTGGGCGTTGATTTCGTCCAATTCCGAGAATATTTCGTTACTAGGATTTCTGAAACCAAAAACAGCAGAAAACAGAACTGGCACTTCGGCATCTTGTTAATAGGTTAGTTCCAAAACGCATAAATACGACATATAATGTGCATAAAACATGTAGGTATCATCAATAAAGTGGCATGGAACATAAGAAATTATCGATACGTTGGAGACGTATCAGCAGCCACAAGGCAGAAGTTCAGATTTTTTCTGAAGCCCTCGATGAAAAATCTTAAGGGTGGAAGACTTCGTCTTCCACTAAAAATTGGAGCTGACCCTAAAATTTTAAACCTTTCCAAAACACCGTTGGAAACTTGGGATGCACTAACTCCCCTTGAAGCTGTGGACTGCACCTCACTCCCTGAAGATGCTTCAACTCAAGACGAGAGAAAGATGACTTCTTCGAAAGCGCCCGACAAGACCCGTGGCAGAAGCTTCAAGCTTTTCAGGAAACCCGCTGAACAATCTTAAGGGTGGAAGACTTTGTCTTCCACTAAATTTAAGCTAACTCTAAAAAGTTTTCAAACCTGCTAAAGCACTGATGGAGTGCACTAACTTCTCCGAAATCATGGACTCCGCTAGGATCGTCAAGAAGCTACAGATCTAACACCTACATGGAGTAGTAAACCTCTTCATGAAGACTCGCCATCGGCAGGAATCCATCATGTCTCCCAGAAGATGAAGAAATGACCTCCTCGGCAACTCTGTGTCTATCAAAGAATGGAGTCTAACTTTAGTCAACTTTGAAACCTCCCTAGTCCTACGCTTAGCAATCTCGGGACGAGATTATTTTAAGGGTGGAAGAGTCTGTAACGCCCCACTTTTGCAACCTTGTTTATTTGTCCATAATGTAAAAATTAGGGGGAACAAAAACTTTTTCTATAAATTAATTAGATGAATTGCCTTGATCTGTTTGTTATAATGAATTGCTTTGATCTGCTGGTAGATGAATTGTCTTGATTTGCTTGTTGAGTTTTGTCTTGAGCTACCTCATAAAACAACACCCCTAGTGGGTGAACAAGCAACTCACCAAATAAAACACCTGTGTGACTTGGGAAAAATTGTTTTTCCTTCTTACTACATCAAACCCTTCTCCTGATGGCAACATGAGTGTGCCATCTTGATATTCTCTTTGTGTTAATCTAGCTCCAAATCATCCTTAATTCAAAACTTGGGATCATCTACCCCTTTTGCTACACCTTTCTCTTATACCCAATCATCATGGTTGTTTTTGAAGCCAAGTCAACCATCTGTTTTGGTAGTCTTAAAAGTTCCAGACTTTGGCAGTGGATATCTAAGCAACCCTCAACTGTCATTGGTAATCTCAATACATGGATCCCATCTGTGCAATACCCTCTTCAACCTCCATGTCTTGCATGTCTCAGACTATCCTTGCAGCACATATATCCAACTCAATCTTATACCCTATCCAATGATTCAACACTAGATCACCTCCTTCACTTTTACCTCTTGTTTTTATTCAAAGTTTAATCTTCACAAAACCAAGAGTGGGAATGATGGGTACATTTTGTAGCCACCATCTACCCTTGAGAACACTTCTCCCTAAATTAGTTATCTCTCTCAAAAATCCTATTGATTTTCCTTCTCTAGTTTTGATCACAAAACTACTTCTAATTTTATTAAATCTTTTCAAGATATTTCTTCAAAGGAAACAAAGAACTGAAATGGGTTTGGTTTCTCATCCCATTTCTCTCAAGTACTGATTTCTAAAACATTATTTTCTATCTTGCTTTCTTTTCAGCAAAAGGCTTGTTTATGATACCTACACCATTTCTTGTTTCCCTCTTGCTTATTTTTACATTGGAGAAAAACTCTACTTTACTAGAGAAAGTAAGTAGAATATTTTGAACCCCTATGTTCCAACTAGTTTTATCTCAACACTTTCAAATTTCATTCCACTTGAGTTCATTCCCAATTGTCCCTAGACAATTGAGGTGTTTCAAATACTTTTCCAATAAGTTCTATTTCAAATGACAACTCTTGCACATCTTGTGTACATCTCTGATCTACCCCATAATGTTCCTTCATCCTCCAATTCTTGATCAAATGGATGATCATTTGATACTCCCAAATCACTCCCCATTTGACCTCTTATTTGAAGAGCAACTTATATTTCATCATACATATCTCACTCCTCCTTTCCATCATCACCTTGACCTCATGAATTCATAATTTATGTCACCATATTCATCCTTGTGAGTATATGGTTATCTCACTCACCATCTCTCTTAAACTTGCTCTACCATTGCCCAAACCACTATCACCACCCCATCTATCTTGTCATGCTCATGCATTGTTGCATGTGGTCAATCTCAATCTTTTCAATTTTAAATTCAAATGAAAACTTTTATTCATCAACTATACCTTGGGAACCATCTTCATCATAGGTTGGTCTCAACCAAAGTGGTGGAGATTATTCTCATGGCACATGTTACCCTCATACTCCTTTATATCTATATGTATCTACTCCTATTTTTATTATCATCAAAATCACTCATTGATATTATCTCCTCAACATCATGCTTTGATCTACTCACATAGATGTTGTGTCTCCCTCTCACATTTCTCACTTGTACTTGGCAAGGAAGGAGCCGACCATGGCAAGAATTTCGGCCAGCCCTTCCTCTTCTTTTTCTTCTCTTGCAAGACTTGCCTCCCAACTACCCCAATCACTAAATGGGCAGCCACCCACCTTGACCAATCAAATAAGGAGGCAGCCACCCCTCTCCCTCTATAAATTGGCCCTTGGCCGGCCACTCCCTCTTCCTTTGGTCATTTCTTTTCATCCTCCACTCCCTCACACTCTTCTCCTCCACTTCCCCACGAAATACTACTGCCCCTTGCTCCCATGGCCGGCCATGGCCAACCCACCAAGATGAAGCTCCCCTTCTCCCTCAAGCTTCCCCTCACCATGAGAGCCTCCCTCTCCATCTTCTTCCCAACCCTAGATGGTTTAATCTCCTCTTCTTCTTCCTCCATTGCTAAGATTGGATCTTGATGCAGGTGCATGTTGGTCCAAGCATGAAGAAGCTTGAGCAATCCTCAGATCTGAAGTTATTGAGCAAAGTTCGTCCAAAACCTTGCAGTAATTTCTGTATCTTGCTGTTTCAGATTCTGGTACGAACTTGTAAAATCCACCAAATCTCGTGTGCAGATCCAAATCGAGTGATTCAAAGTTCCACAGGTAGATATTGAAAAGATCTACAACTTGGCGTTGGTCTCATCCTCAAATTCGTTACAGATTATCCCTGGTAAATAAAGTTCTGGAAACATGCAGATTCACTGTTTGTCAGATTGGGCCCGTTTTACAAAACCTTTTTGAGCAAACTCAACGGTGGGTGAAAGCTCTGTTCAGTACCTTCATTTTGGCGTTGGTTTCACTTCGATTGACCTCCTAAAACTGAAATGGTTTACAGATCAATATCTGGTCAGATCTGACTTTGTCGAATTAAATCAGGAGCTTGGGAACGAATTTTTGAATGAAACAAATTGGGTAAGAACCACCTTTTCAATACCTTTCAGATGCAACTGACCTCATATTTTTATGAATTATGTACAATTTATGGTGAATTAAACTTGTTCTGTGTGTTCTGCAGACATGGTTGTTAGCTTTTAAATCACCAAAAATCCAATTTTGAACCTAATTGAGTGATTCCAATTCGGTAGGACTACTAGATGTTTTCTTAATCACCTCAAACAAGTTTCAAAACTTTATCTGTTCTGTAACTCCAGAGAGAAAGAAAATGGTACAGACATGCAGTAAACTTGCCAATCCATTTGTGAGAGTTTCAGAAACAATTTGAACCCAAATCCAACTGTGTATGCCTCTCTGTTTAATTACCTTTCAAATGCCAGTGGCCTCATATTTTTAGGATTTTTCTACGATTTATGGCTTACAGATCTTGTTTTCTGTACAGTCAGATTCAAAGAAATTCCTAAAATTGTAGGTTTAATATTTTTGGGTGATTCCAATTGGGTTAGTCTTGTATTAGTACTGGCCATCTAGGAAAAATAGTGTTAGTCTCTGTTGATGCATATTTGTTACTGTTAGTAATGTGTATGTGTGACATAGGTTGTTGAAACAAAACTTTTTGGTTTATTTGAAAACTTTAACCACCTCTTTGTATTAAAATTGGTCAACCAATGTTTTATGATTGAAAAACAAAACCTTTGCAACTTAACCAAGCTCTATTGTTTGGCTTAAGTTTTCAAATGGTGTGGCATATCATTTACTTCCTATTCTTGTGTAGTGTTATGCAAGCCAAATAAAATAGGAAGAGTGATTTCCCGCGTTTTCCAAAAATGCTTCATAATATAATATGAATGTTTGTGATGCCAAACTAATGCACCTGTCCTCTTTATGATGTTATCTACCAGAGGATACTTAGTTGTGCCATGGTGATACCGAGAGAGGCAATTGCTAAGTTGTGATACTCTCATACCTTTACTAGTTAAATAAAATGGGTTCTCTTTTAATTGCTTTGTAGTATCTAGAAGTCCTTAATATGTTAGCCCTTAGTAAAGTGGTTAGCTATTGATTGTTGTTTGTTGAATGTTGTTTTGTTGGTACAATGTGATTGATTGTGTTCCTTTTATATTTTCCGGCGATAGATACGAACAATTCCGGAGAAGGAGAAGAAGAAGTGGAATCGGACAAGGATTTTATTTATATTGTTGGTATTCTTATATTGATGGAGTTGAAGAAGTCCAGGGACAAATAAGCCAAGGCAAGCCATCTTTTGATCTCTGACTTGGTGTCTAGTTGGATGTCATTTGTTGATGTCCAAAGCACCTTAATTCTATGTGTGTGATTCTCTCTATTTATGTCATCTATGTGTGATTGCAAGTGGGGTACTCCCTAGTGGTGATACTCCACTATTGTCGTTGTGATAATGGGATGCATGGTATCATTGCCGTGCCATTCCACTTGGTTATCTTGTATGCTCAACTTGAGCATGTTCCATCTCAAGATAGTAACTTACACCACACCCACCACTTTTGTAGTTTAATGGTGGTCATCATCATGATCTTGGTGTACCCTCTAAGTGTGATGGGTATGCCCACTTATCTTGTGTGTGTCGACCTATTGACACCCTTCTTGAACCCCTTGTTGATATTATGCATACTTACTCTCGAGTATGTTGAACCCCTTGTTGATCATGGCTATGCCATCCTACCTTCTTGAGTTACATGCTTACCTTAAGCATGTGACACTTCTTGCCAGTTCACTCCTACACCCTTGTTAGTGTAGTAGTAATAACATCATAATCTTGGTGTACTCTCATTTTGAGATGAGTATGCCTACCTACCTTAGGTATGTCAAATATCGTTGATCACCCTCATTTACTTTAGTGTTGGTTGGTTAACACCACAAATCTGAAAGTATTTTCCCTCTTATGTTGACAACATGCATGCTTACCTTGAGCATGTATGCCCCCTTGACCACCTATTTTATCATCTTCTTCGTGGTATGATGATCAACATCATGACCCTTGTCGAACAATCCTACCTATGTTGTTCCCATGCATGCTTATCCTAAGCATGTATGATCCCCTTGACACCTCAATTATCATCTCCTTAGTGGTATGGTGGCTAGCATCGTGCCATCGATATATCTTAGCTCTTACATACAACTTTAGGTTGGGAAAACCCCGATGTTTTATGTTTTAGAAAAACTTTGAAAACTTTGGGAAGATGTTGTCTTGCCCAAGTATTGTTCAAGAGAACGGTCTTGATGTTTCGGAAAGTGGTATGGTTGGTTGTGGACAAACAAAGGAAGTGTGGGTAAAATGTTTTTAAAGGAGCACTGCGTATAAGTGTACGCCAGCCCAACTTTTATTGCGCAACCACTCTACCCCAACGTGGGCACGGGGCTTAGCCCTAGTTTGTTGAAGCTGGCATGAGACACCTTCATAACTCTCTAGGAGGGTCACGATGACCTCTGACGCCGGGTTGCGCTCTGAAGGAGGCAATACACTGTAGTTGTCTATAGCCGGACGATTACTGAGGGTCTTCTGTCGTGGCGCCGGAGATACGCTCAAAAGGAGGTATGCTGCCGGGGTGCCGGGAAGGGGTAAGCCCGCAGGGAAGGACCTCATGTCAGTGGAGATAAGCGAAAGGTTATGTTCGGGTATCCGTCGTGGCATACGTTGTTATGCGGGGATGATGCCCACACGATAGGTATCCGGATAGTTGTGGGGAAAGTGTGCAAACTCTGCAGAGTCAAATCTATTCGAATAGCCGCGTCCGCGGTCATGGACGGGTTGCAAAGGCCTACCTTAACCTGGGCTAGTTTTGTTTTAGAAAAGCTTTACAAAGGAAAAGAGAAAGTTGTTTTCGGAGTACCGGAAGGGTACGGGAAAGTTGATGACCATGTGAAGATGGTCGGAAAGGAAATAAAAAGGGCTACTCCCACCCTAGTGTTCTATGTTGTAGAGATGTCGTAGTCTATCTTTTGAAGTATCTTCTTCAATAAAGATATAGAGATGTCATAGAACCCTCTTAGTGTCCCCATCAACTGAGATGTCGGGATGCTACATCCACAAGAGAAACTATTTCTCTTTCACATGCTATATCCACAAGAGAAACTATTCTTCCTCTCTTGTCTCTTTTAGTTAGCATTGTTGGCACCTTTCTTGATGGTTTGCGAGTACAATTCCAAATGTACTCACGGCTTTGTCCCTGGCTATTTACTTGGCCAGACTTGAAGGATTTCGACGGATGAAGAAGGAGTTGACGACGTCTATGCGAGCTAGGAATGTCTTCCCAGTCAGTTGCCTGTAGGGTTAAGGCAGATGACTTGGGCTCTACGCTGATTGAAGAGATTCCGCGACTCTGATGATTAGGATAGGCCCTTCGAGGCTATTATGTAAAGATGGGTCATGTGACCTTATTGTAATTTTCTTATTCCATTTTGTAAAGGATGATGTAATTTGATATCAGTTCGGTTATGTGTTCACGGCACACTGATCATGGGAACGTGAACTGTATACATAACAGGGTATTTCGGACAGCTAGTCCGGGGTCCCCACACATGTTGTCCCGGTATGGATGTCTAAGTTGAGAATAATCAAAAGCGAGAAATCCAAAATGCGAGCATTCTCCTTAGACCTTTGTATAGGCGGCATGGAGGTACCCCTTTGTGACACTTGGTTGAAACATGGCATGCAAAGATCCGGTAGTCCAAGCTAAGTAGGACAAGGTGCGGGCACTATTAGTATACTATGCATGAGGCTTGCAACTTGTAAGATATAATTTACATAACTCATATGCTTTATTACTACCGTTGACAAAATTGTTTCATGTTTTCAAAATAAAAGCTCTAGCACAAATACAGCAATCGATGCTTTCCTCTTTGAAGGACCTTTCTTTTACTTTTATTGTTGAGTCAGTTTACCTATCTCCCTCCACCTTAAGAAGCAAACACTTGTGTGAACTGTGCATTGATTCCTACATACTTGCATATTGCACTTGTTATATTACTCTATGTTGACAATATCCATGAGATATACATGTTATAAGTTGAAAGCAACCGCTGAAACTTCATCTTCCTTTGTGTTGCTTCAACACCTTTACTTTGATTTATTGCTTTATGAGTTAACTCTTATGCAAGACTTATTGATGCTTGTCTTGAAGTACTATTCATGAAAAGTCTTTGCTATATGATTCACTTGTTTACTCATGTCATTACCTTTGTTTTGATCGCTGCATTCATTACATATGTTTACAAATAGTATGATCAAGATTATGATGGCATGTCACTTCAGAAATTATCTTTGTTATCGTTTTACCGCTCGGGACGAGCAGAACTAAGCTTGGGGATGCTGATACGTCTCCAACGTATCGATAATTTCTTATGTTCCATGCTACTTTATTGATGATACCTACATGTTTTATGCACATTATATGTCATATTTATGCATTTTCGGAACTAACCTATTAACAAGATGCCGAAGTTGCTGTTTTCTGCTGTTTTGGTTTCAGAAATCCTAGTAAGGAAATATTCTCGGAATTGGACGAAATCGCCCGGGGTCCTATTTTTGCACGGAGCTTCCGGAAGACCGAGAGATAACGAAGTGGGGCGACGAGGCGCCGCCACCATAGGGGCGCGGCCCAGGGGGCCCGCGCCGCCCTATGGTGTGGGCCCTCGTCCCCCCCGACCTACCCTTCCGCCTACTTAAACGGAACCCCCATCAGAGCCACGATATGGAAAACCTTCCCGAGACGCCGCCGCGAATCCCATCTCGGGGGATTCGGAGATCGCCTCCCACCCTGGAGAGGGGATTCATCTCCGGAGGACTCTTCATCGCCATGATCGCCTCCGGAGTGATGAGTGAGTAGTTCACCCTGGACCATGGGTCCATAGCTAGATGGTCGTCTTCTCCTTGTTGTGCTTCATTGTTGGATCTTGTGAGCTGCCTAACATGATCAAGATCATCTATATGTAATTCTATATGTTGTGTTTGTCGGGATCCGATGGATAGAGAATACTATGTTATGGTGATTATCAATCTATTGTTTATGTGTTGTTTATGATCTTGCATGCTCTCCGTTATTAGTAGAGGCTCTGGCCAAGTTTTTGCTCTTAACTCCAAGAGGGAGTATTTATGCTCGATAGTGGGTTCATGCCTTCATTGACACCTGGGATCGTGACAGTAGGTTCTAAGGTTGTGATGTGCTGTTGCCACTAGGGATAAAACATTGATGCTATGTCTAAGGATGTAGTTGTCGATTACATTACGCACCATACTTAATGCAATTGTCTTTGCTTAGCAACTTAATACTGAATGGGGTTCGGATGATAACCTGAAGGTGGACTTTTTAGGCATAGATGCAGTTGGATGGCGGTCCATGTACTTTGTCGTAATGCCCAATTAAATCTCACTATATTTATCATATCATGTATACGCATTGTTATGCTCTTCTCTATTTGTCAATTGCCCGACTGTAATTTGTTCACCCAACATGCTTTTATCTTATGGGAGAGACACCTCTAGTGAACTGTGGACCCCGGTCTTATTCTTTACATAGCATACAATCTACTGCAATTGTGTTTCTGTTTTCTTGCAAACAAACATCTTCCACTCGATACGTTTAATCCTTTGTTACAAAGCCGGTGAGATTGACAACCTCTTTGTTTCGTTGGGCAAAGTACTTTGGTTTTGTTGTGCAGATTCCACGTTGGCGCCGGAATCGGTGTTGCGCCGCATCACATTTCGCGACCATCAACCTTCAACGTGCTTCTTTGCTCCTCCTGGTTCGATTAAACCTTGGTTTCTTTCTGAGGGAAAACTTGCCACTGTGCGCATCATACCTTCCTCTTGGGGTTCCCAACGGACGTGTACATCTACGCGCATCATCCACCTTCAGGTTAGCATCCGCACCCCCTCCAGTATTAAGTTGCAAACAACAGACAATTGCATTAAGTATGGTGCGTAATGTAATCAACACAAATATCCTTAGACAAAGCATTGATGTTTTATCCCTAGTGGCAACAACACATCCACAACCTTAGAACTTTCGTCACTGTCCCAGATTCAATGGAGGCATGAACCCACTATCGAGCATAGATACTCCCTCTTGGAGTTACAAGTATCAACTTGGCCGAGCCTCTACTAGCAACGGAGAGCATGCAAGAACATAAACAACACATATATGATAGATCAATTAATCAACTTGATATAGTATTCAATATTCATCGGATCCCACCAAACACAACATGTAGCATTACAAATAGATGATCTTGATCATGATAGGCAACTCACAAGATCTAAACATGATAGCAAAAGAGGAGAAGACAACCATCTAGCTACTGTTATGGACCCATAGTCCAAGGATGAACTACTCACGCATCAGTCCGGAGGCGGGCATGGTGATGTAGAGCCCTCCGGTGATGATTCCCTCTCCGGCAGGGTGCCGAGGCGATCTCGAATCCCCCGAGATGGGATTGACGGCGGCGGCGTCTCAGTAACTTTCTCGTATCGGCTCTCGGTACTAGGGTTTTCGCGATGGAGGGATTAAGTAGGCGAAGGGGCAGCCTCGGAGGGGTCCCGAGGGGCCCACACCATAGGGGGGCACGCCCTCCCCCTGGCCGCGCCGCCTTGTGGGGTGGAGCCCCCTTGGCCCCTCTTCGTCTCTCCTTCGGTGCTCTGGAACCTTCCTTGGAAAATAAGACCGTGGGCTTTTGTTTCGTCCAATTCCGAGAATATTTCCTTGTAGGATTTCTGAAACCAAAACAGCAGAAACAGAACTGGCGCTCACATCTTGTTAATAGGTTAGTGCCGGAAAATGCATCAAAACATCATAAAGTGTGAACAAAACATGTAGGTATTGCCATAAAACTAGCATGGAACATAAGAAATTATAGATACGTTGGAGATGTATCAAGCATCCCCAAGCTTAGTTCCTACTCGCCCTCGAGTAGGTAAACGATAACAAAGAATAATTTCTGAAGTGACATGCTACCAACATAATCTTAATCATACTATTGTAAAGCATATGAGATGAATGAAGTGACTCAAGGCAATGATCTATAGTTTGCTAACAAATAGATAACATATAGCAAAACTTTTCATGAATAGTACTTTCAAGACAAGCATCAAAAGTCTTGCATAAGAGTTAACTCATAAAGCAATAAATTCTTAATAAGAGGTTTGAAGCAACACAAAGGAAGATTTAAGTTTCAGCAATTTCTTTCAACTTCAACATGCATACTGATGCGCGTAGATGTACACGTCCGTTGGGAACCCCAAGAGGAAGGTATGATGCGCACAATGGCAAGTTTTCCCTCAGAAAGAAACCAAGGTTTAATCGAACCAGGAGGAGCCAAGAAGCACGTTGAAGGTTGATGGTCGCGAAATGTGATGCGGCGCAACACCAGGGATTCCGGCGCCAACGTGGAATCTGCACAACAAAACCAAAGTACTTTGCCCCAACGAACAGTGAGGTTGTCAATCTCACCGGCTTGCTGTAACAAAGGATTAAACGTATCGAGTGGAAGATGTTTGCAAAGAAAACAGTAAACACAATTGCAGTAGATTGTATGCTATGTAAAGAATAGGACCGGGGTCCACAGTTCACTAGAGGTGTCTCTCCCATAAGATAAAAGCATGTAGGGTGAACAAATTACAGTCGGGCAATTGACAAATAGAAAAGGGCATAACAATGCATATACATGATATGATAAATATAGTGAGATTGAATTGGGCATTACGCCAAAGTACATAGACCGCCATCCAACTGCATCTATGCCTAAAAAGTCCACCTTCAGGTTATCATCCGAACCCCATTCAGTATTAAGTTGCTAAGCAACAGACAATTGCATTAAGTATGGTGCGTAATGTAATCGACAACTACATCCTTAGACATAGCATCAATGTTTTATCCCTAGTGGCAACAGCACATCACAACCTTAGAACCTACTGTCACGATCCCAGTGTCAATGAAGGCATGAACCCACTATCGAGCATAAATACTCCCTCTTGGAGTTAAGAGCAAAAACTTGGCCAGAGCCTCTACTAATAACGGAGAGCATGCAAGATCATAAACAACACATAAACAATAGATTGATAATCACCATAACATAGTATTCTCTATCCATCGGATCCCGACAAACACAACATATAGTATTACGATAGATGATCTTGATCATGTTAGGCAGCTCACAAGATCCAACAATGAAGCACAACAAGGAGAAGACGACCATCTAGCTACTGCTATGGACCCATGGTCCAGGGGTGAACTACTCACTCATCACTCCGGAGGCGATCATGGCGATGAAGAGTCCTCGGGAGATGAATCCCTCTCCGGCAGGGTGCGAGGCGATCTCCCGAATCCCCGAGATGGGATTCGCGGCGCGCGTCTCGGAAGGTTTTCGTATCGTGGCTCTCGGTCGGGGTTTCGCGACGGAGGCTTTAAGTAGGCGGAAGGGCAACGCGGGGGCCACACGAGGGCCCCACACCCTAGGTCGGCGCGGCCGGGCCGGCCGCGCGCCCTATGGTGTCGGCGCCTCGTGGCCCCACTTCCTTCCCTCTTCGGTCTTGGAAGCTCTGCAAAAATAGGACCCCGGGCGAAGATTTCGTCCAATTCGAGAATATTTCCTTACTAGGATTTCTGAAACCAAAAACAGCAGAAAACAGCAACGGCTCTTCGGCATCTTGTTAATAGGTTAGTTCTAGAAAATGCATAAATATGACATATAATGTGCATAAAACATGTAGGTATCATCAATAAAGTAGCATGGAACATAAGAAATTATCGATACGTTGGAGACGTATCACATACCTCATGGATGATTGTCAACACAAAGTAAAATAATGAGTGCAATAAGTAAGCATGTAAGAATCAATGCACAGTTGACACAAGTGTTTGCTTCTAAGATAGAAAGAAGTAGGTAAACTGACTCAACATAAAGTAAAAGAAAGGCCCTTCGCAGAGGGAAGCAGGGATTAAATCATGTGCTAGAGCTTTTCAAGTTTTGAAATCATATAGAGAGCATAAAAGTAAAATTTTGAGAGGTGTTTGTTGTTGTCAACGAATGGTAGTGGGCACTCTAACTACCTCATCAACCAGACTTTCAAGAGCGGCTCCCATGAAGGACGTTATCTCTACCAGCAAGGTAGATCATCCCTCTTCTCTTTTGTTTACACATGTATTTTAGTTTCATTATTGATGACACTCCTCCCAACCTTTTGCTTACACAAGCCATGGCTAACCGAATCCTCGGGTGCCTTCCAACATTCACAAACCATGGAGGAGTGTCTATTTGCAAAATTAAGTTGCTTACTGATAGATCAGGGCAAAACACGTGAAGAGAATTATTAATGAAAGTTGATTAATTGGGGCTGGGCACCCCGTTGCCAGCTCTTTTTGCAAAATTATTGGATAAGCGGATGTGCCACTAGTCCATTGGTGAAAGTCTGCAAGTAAATGACAAGGTTGAAAGACAAACACCACATACTTCCTCATGAGCTATAAAACATTGACACAAATAAGAGATAATAGCTTTTGAATTGTTTAAAGGTAGCACATGAAGTATTTACTTGGAATGGCAGGAAATACCACATAATGGGTAGATATGGTGGACACAAAGGGCATAGGTTTTGGCTCAAGGTTTTGGATGCACGAGAAGCATTCCCTCTCAGTACAAGGCTTTGGCTAGCAAGGTTGTTTGAAACAAACAAAAGTATGAGCCGGTACAGCAAAACTTACATAAGAACATATTGCAAGCATTATAAGACTCTACACTATCTTCCTTGTTGCTCAAACACTTTTACCAGAAAATATCTAGACCTTAGAGAGACCAATCATGCAAACCAAATTTCAACAAGCTCTACGGTAGTTCTCCACTAATAGGTTTAAACTACATGATGCAAGAGCTTAAACATGATCTACTTGAGAGCTCAAAACAATTGCCAAGTATAAAATTATTCAAGACAATATGAAGCATTTTCTGTTTCCACCCAAATAACAATAAGTGCTGCGGCTCTTAGCTTTAGCCATGAATATTAAAGTAAAACGAAGAACACAAGTGTTCTAATGAAAAAGCGGAGCGTGTCTCTCTCCCACACAAGGATTGCTAGGATCCGAATTTATTCAAACACAAACAAAAATAAAAACACACAGACGCTCCAAGTAAAGCACATAAGATGTGGAAGAATAAAAATATAGTTTCACTAGAGATGACCTGTTAAGTTGATGAAGAAGGGGATGCCTTGGGCATCCCCAAGCTTAGACGCTCGAGTCTTCTTGAAATATGCTTGGGTGACCCACGGGGCATCCCCAAGCTTAGGCTCTTCACTCTTCTTGATCACATTATATCACCCTTCTCTCTTGACCCTTGAAAACTTCTGCCACACCAAACTTCTCATAAACTTCATTAGAGGGGTTAGTACTCAAAAAACTTTAATCCACTTTAGTTCTGTAGTGACACATTGCAAGAACTCAGTAAAACATTAGCTACAGCTCTCCACCTCTAGAAAGCCTTACTTAAAGTCCACAAGAGACAATGCAAAAAACAAAGACAGAATTTGTCAAAACAGAACAGCCAGTAAAAACGATTTTTTTCGACGTACTTCCGTTGCTAAAATCAGGAAACTCAAAACCAATGAAAGTTGCGTACATATCTGAGGATCATGCATGAATTTTCGCTGATTTTTTGATTCTTCTATAGAGAGAAAAACGCGAATTCGTGACGGACAGAAAATCTGTTTCTGCGCAGAAATCCAAATATAGCATCAACTTTCTATTAGAGACTTCACTTGGCACAACAATGCAATAAACTAAAGGTAAGGAGAGGTTGCTACAGTAGTAACAACTTCCAAGATACAACAAAACAGTAGAAAAATAAAAAACATGGGTTATCTCCCAATAAGTGCTTTCTTTATAGCCATTAAGATGGGCTCAGCAATTTTAATGATGCTCACATAAGGATGAGAGTTGAAGCAAAGAGAGCATCAAAAAGCAAGTTCAAAACACATTTAAGTCTAACCCACTTCCTATGCATAGGAATCTTGTACACAAATAAATTCATGAAGAACAAAGTGACAACCATAGGAAGATAAAACACGAGTAACTTCAAAATTTTCAGCATGTAGAGAGGTGTTTTAGTACCATGAAAATTTCTACAACCATATTTTCCTCTCTCATAATAATTTCCAGTAGCATCATGAACAAACTCAACAATATAACTATCACATACAACATGCTTTTCATGATTCACAAACACATAATTTTTATCAAGCTCAAAAATAATGGGATAAAAACTTTCAAACCCACTTTTATCAATAATATAACAAGATGATTGATCAATCTCAAGAGATATGGGACTCCTAGATAAAGTCAAGACCTCTCCAATCCCATTTTCATTAGTAGTACAATTAATATTATCAAGTAACATAGGACCATCATCTAGTGCTTTATCATAAACATTTGCTAAGCAAAACTCTTTAGTACCATGCATTTCGATATCAGGCACAAACAAAGCATTATCATAAGATTTATCAAAATAGCATGGATTATCATAGATAATAGTAGCATAATTATTCTCACAAGTTTTACTCATAGGGAATATTTCAAGAGAATCCACAGGAACATAATATTCATCCTCCTTTGGTAAGCATGGAGGGCAATCAAATAGTGTAAGAGATAAAGAGTTACTCTCATTAGAAGGTTGGCATGGGTAGCTAATCCATTCTTCCTCCTTTTGTTCATCACTCTCCTCCTCTTTTTCATCCATTGAGCTTTCAGGTTCATCAATTTCTTCTTCCACAGGTTCCTGCAAATTATGAGTGCATTCTTGTGCATGAATGAGTCTCTCTTTAAAATCAATGATATAAGGATTCTTGCTGTAATGTTCTACACAAAAATCAAGGATAGAAGAGACATAATCTTTAAGGTCCGTACAAGCAACACAGGTTTCATAGTTTTTAGACATGAAGGATTCTATTTCAGAAGCTCCCATAAATAAAACAAATTGTTCTACTTCTTCGAACCCAAGATGAATATAGTTATTCCAATGATAGTTCACAATTAAAACTTCTTCACTAAAGCCACATTGGAATTTAAGATGTTTAGTATCATGTTTAGAGCAACAATTTATATCATGGCGTTTAAGCAAGATTTTAGCAATTGTATTCAATTTTTCTATAACGGCGCTCATGACTTTACCCTTTCTTGGTTCTTTATAATTCATATATAATTCTATAAGCTCCATACAGGTTATGGATTCTTCCGTAACAACAGTTTTTTAATTTTTCGGTTTTTCGAATTTTTAAGGATTTTCAAGTATATTAGAAAAATAAAAAAAGACAAAAGTAAACTAAGCAAAATAATGCTAGACAGAAATAAACTAAACACAAATAAACTAGACAAAAGTAAACTAAGCAAAACAAAATAAAGTAATTTTTTTGTGTTTTTGATATAAGAAAGCAAACAAGACAGAAAATAAAATAAAGTAAAGCAAGACAATAAACAAAGTAAAGAGATTGGATGTGGAGACCCTTGCAGTGTCTTGATCTGAAGCACGGCGCTAGAAAACAGTCTTGATAACCCACAGGTATAGGGGATCGCAAAAGTCTTCGAGGGAAGTAAAACCCAAATTTATTGATTCGATACAAGGGGAGACAAAGAATACTTATAAGCTTTAACAACTGAGTTGTCAATTCAACTGCACCTGGAAAAAAATAGTAACAGGGGTGATGTGAAAGCAGATAGTATGAGAAGAGCAATGATAACAAAGAGAGTAGCAGTACACAGGCAATTGCACCAGAAAATAGTTGATACAACTTCTAATGGCATATGGGACCGAGTGAGTATTTGATGATGAAAGATGGACCCGGGGTTCCCAGCTATCTACACTAGTGGTAACTCTCCAATAACAAGTGTTGAGTGAACAAATTGGTTGGGCAATTGATAGGATTGAAATAGCATTAAGACAGAACATCAAGTCTATTAATCATGTAGGCATGTTTTCCATATTTAGTCATACGTGCTCGCAATGAGAAACTTGCATAACATCTTTTGTCCTACCATCCGGTGGCAGCCGGGCCTCAAGGGAATCTACTGGTAATTAAGGTACTCCTTTTAATAGAGCACCGAGCAAAGCATTAACACTTGGTGAAAACATGTGATCCTCATATCTAAGCCATCCCCTCCAGTTATCCCAGTTGCTGTCACTCTGGGGCCTCGGGTTCCGGACATAGACATGTGCAAACAACTTGTAGATACAATCTAAGCAATAATTATAGAGCTTAAATCTAAGATCATGCCACTCGGGCCCTAGTGACAAGCATTAAACACAACAAGATTGCAACAACAATAACTTCACAAACTTTATAGATAGACGATCATAATGTAACAATTCATCGGATCCCAACAAACACAACACCAATTACATCAGATGGATCTCAATCATGTAAGGCAGCTCATGAGATCATTGTATTGAAGTACATGGGAGAGAGAGTACCAACTAGTTACTGCTAGAACCCGTAGTCCATGGGGGAACTACTCACGGGCATGATGGAGGCGGTGGCGTCGATGGAGAAGGCTCCGGTCGATCCCCGTCCGGCAGCCGAAACGAACTTCCCCCGAAACTAGGTTTCGTGATGGCGGCCGGGAGTCTCTGGAATATGATCGATTCATGTAGGGTTTTCACGTCGCGAGGGATTATATAGGCGAAAGGACGGTGCGAGGGTGCTGGGGGCCCACCCCAGGGCGGCGCGCCCTCCTTGGCCGCGCCCCAGTGTGGTCTGGAGGCTGTGGGCCTCCCCCAGGCTTCCCCTTCCGGCTCCGTGTGTCCCTTGGAAAAATAAGATGTTTGGCTTTTGTTTCGTCGAATTCCGAGAATATTGCTCGAACAACTTTTCTGGAACCAAAACAGCAAAACAGAAGGCCTTTGTGGCATCTTGTTAATAGGTTAGTCCCGGAAAATGCATAAAAACATTATAAAGTGTGAGCAAAACATGTAGTTATTGTCATAAAACTAGCATGGAACATCAGAAATTATAGATACATTGGAGACGTATCAATCACATCGACCTTGGATCCATTTCCAACGCGCATCGTCACCTCGTCCCTCGCCAGGCTTCATTTATTCCGCAGTTCCTGTTTCGAGTTACAAATGTGAGCAACTGAACCAATCTCAAATACCCAGGCACTACTACGAGAACTAGTAAGATAGACATCAGTAACATGTATATCAAATATACCTTTCTTCTTGATGAGGCCGCTCTTCAGATCAGCCAAGTATTTGGAGCAATTACGCTTCCAGTGCCCCTTCTCCTTGCAGTAATAGCACACAGTATCAGGCTTAGGGCCAGCCTTAGGCTTCTCAGGAGGCGCATCAACTTTCTTGCCGCCCTTCTTGAAGTTGCCCTTGTTAGGCTTGCCCTGCTTCTTGAAACTGGTGGTCTTCTTGACCATCAACACTTGGTGCTCTTTCCGTATCTCCACTTCAGCAGATTTCAGCATGGAGAAGAGTTCAGGTAACTCTTTGTTCATGTTCGCATGTTGTAGTTCATCACGAAGTTCTTGTAACTTGGTGGCAGTGATTGGAGGACACGATGAATACCCAGCTGGTTAGGAATCACTATCCCCAAGTCATGAGCTTCTTCGCGTGCCGGAGATAGCGAGCACGTGCTCACTAACGGAGCTGCCCTCTTCCATCATACAGCCAAAGAAGTGTTTTGAGGCCTCATAGCTTTCCACGGCCGCATGAGTTTCAAAGATAGCTTTGAGCTCACGGATCAGATCATAAGGTTTGTGGTGCTCAAAACGCTTTTGGAGCTCCGCCTCTAGGCTGCACAGGATGGCACACTGAACTTCGGAGTACCGAGTCACCCGAGTCTCGTAAACATTGTTTACTTCCTCAGATACTATAGGTGCAGGTGGGGGACCTAGCGGTGCATCGAGCACATATTGCAGGCTTCCACCAGTGATGAAAATCCTCACATGACGGAACCAGTTAGTGAAGTTGCTACCATTGCTCTTAAGCTTTTCTTTCTCTAGGAACTGGTTAAAATTGATGGAGGGGGCGCCATGATCTACAACATATTTGCAAAGAGTTTAGACTAAGTTTATGATAAAATGAGTTCAATTTTAATTCTTAAATTAATTAGGTGAACTCCCACTCAAAACAACATCCCTCGCATTGTCTTAGTGATTACACGAACCAAATCCACTACACCAAGTCCGATCTTCACGAGAAAAGATGTAGCTTCAAAGGCGAACACTCAAAGTGTTCATCATATCATTCATATGACTCATGCTCTACCTTTCGGTATCCCGTGTTCCGAGACCATGTCTGTACATGCTAGGCTCGTCAAGGCAACCTTAGTATCCGCGTGTGCAAATCTGGCTTGCACCCGTTGTATGCACATGTAGAGTCTATCACACCCGATCATCACGAGATGCTTAAAACGACAAGTCTTAGCAACGGTGCATACTAAGGATGAACACTTTATTATCTTGATATTTAGTGAGAGGGATCATCTTATAATGCTACCGTCGCGATCTAAGCAAAATAAGATGCATAAAGGATTAACATCACATGCAATTCATAATGTGTGATATGATATGGCCTTTCTTCTTGTGCTTTTGATCTCCATCTCCAAAGCACGGACATGATCTCCATCATCACCAGCATGGCGTCAAGGTCAGTGGCGCCGCTTCATGGTTGTCCATCACTTATAGCTACTATAACAACTACTTGAAATAAAGCTATTACATGATGAATAGACACGCATGTCTTTAACAAAAATTAAAGACAACCATTAGGCTCATGCCGGTTGCCACAATACAACAATAAACATCTCATACATCAAATATAATCATCATCACATCATGGCCATATCACATCACCAAACCCTGCAAAAACAAGTTAGACGCCTCTAATTTGGTTTGCATATTTTACGTGGTTTAGGGTTTTCGAGTAAGATCTAATCTACCTACGAACATGAACCACAACGGTGATACTAGTGTTGTCAATAGAAAGTGCAAATTGGAATCTTCACTATGGTGGGAGAGATAGACACCCGCAAAGCCACTTATGCAATACAAGTTGCATGTCAAGCGTGGAGCAAGTCTCATGAGACGCGGTCATGTAAAGTTAGCCCGGGCCGCTTCATCCCACCATCCCGCAAGATGCAAAGTACACTAACTAAAACAACAAAAGCATCAACACCCACAAAAATCATTGTGTTCTACTCGTGCAACAGATCTATGCATAGACACGGCTCTGATACCACTAATGGGTTCATTGCACAAAAAACAAAAATTTTCTACCGCAAAGACAAATAAATCCAAGATCTAATCTATGGAAAAACCAAGATCTAATATATGAGATCGGAGCAACGAGATGAATATGAGACTAACCCTCGAAGATTCCAAATCCTACGAGATTAGATCTCGTTGTTGGTGTAGACGATCGTCCCGGTGCTGCAATCCGGCAACCCTTCCGTACTCGGTCGCGCGTACGGTGTCGATGAAGCCCGTCCTCTCCCCGTTCCAGCAGGCAGTGGAGGTGTGGTAGATCTCCTCGGAATTCCAGCAGCACGATGGCGTGGTGGTGGTGGTGGAGGAGGAAAAACTGCAGGGCTTCGCCTAAGCCGGAGCAGTGTATGGAGGAGGAGAGGGGTGGCCAGAAGAGGTGGCTAGGGTTGGGATGCGCCCCCTGCCCCCTCCCCTCTTTATATAGGGGGAGGGTCGGTTGGGGTGGCCCCCCTGCGCCCCAAACCCATCTAGGGCCGGCGGCACAAGGGGGAGGGGGGAATCTTGCCCCCAAGTTGATCCCCCTTAGGGTTTTGGGGAAACCCTAAGGGGTGGCCGGCCTGGGCCTTTGAGGCTTGGTGCGCCTGGCCCATTAGGGCTGGGAAGCACCCCTCGGCCCATGTGGGCCACCCTAGGTCGTGGGCCCCATGGTGGACCCCTCCGGAACCTTCTAGAACCTTCCGGTCTTTCACCGGAAAACGAACTTTTCCGAAACCTAGAAATCAACTTCCCTTATATGAATCTTATTCTCCAGACCATTCCGGACCTCCTCGTGTTGTCCTGGATCTCATCCGAGACTCCGAACAAACTTCGTCTCCATACCATATTTGAAATATATTTATGCGACATCGAACCTTAAGCGCGTCACCCTACGGTTCGCGAACTATGCAGATGGTCGAGAATCCTCTCCAAGCAATAACCAATAGCGGGATCTGGAGATCCATAATGGCTCCCACATATTCAACGATACTTAGTGATCGATTGAACCATTTACATACGATACCGATTCCCTTTGTCATGCGATACTTTACTTGTCCGAGGTTCGATCATCGGTATCTCCATACCTAGTTCAACCTCGTTACCGACAAGTACTATTTACTCGTACCCTCGTATGTCATCTCTTGTGACCCAGTCACATGCTTGCAAGCTAATCAGACGACATTCCACCGAGAGGGCCCGGAGTATATCTATCCGTCATCAGGATGGACAAATCCCACTATTGATCCATATGCCTCAACTCACACTTTCCGAATACTTAATCCCATCTTTATAACCACCCATTTACGCAATGGCGTTTGATGTAATCAAAGTACCCTTCCGGTGTAAGTGATTTACATGATCTCATGGTCGAAGGACTTAGGCAACTATGTATCGAAAGCTTATAGCAAATTAAACTTAATGACTTGATCTTATGCTACGCTTATTTGGGTGTGTGTCCATTATATCATTCAATTAATGACATAACCTTGTTATTAATAACATCCAATGTTCATGATCACGAAACCATGATCATCCATTAATCAACAAGCTAGTTATACAAGAAGCTTACTAGGGACTCCTTGTTGTTTACATAACACACATGTATCAATGTTTCGGTTAATACAATATAGCATGGTATGCAAACATTTATCATAAACACAAAGATATTATAATAACCACTTTATTATTGCCTCTTGGGCATATCTCCAACTGTGGTAACCGATAAGATTTCAGTATATCGGCCAGTTTATCGCACCACCGATATTTTGGCCGATTTTCTGCATGAGATCCGATATTTCGCACGATTTTCGCTCTTATGACCGATATTTCGGCTGATTGTCACTGAAATTTAAATGAAATTTGGTATGGTAACCAATATTTTCGTCCTATGGTTTTGTAGAATTGTGCATTAGCTCAATTTTTCCATTATTATTGGCTCAAATGCAAGGAATCAAGGTAATACTTATGTGCAATGCTCCAATATTATTTTTTGCATAGCATATTATAGAAATTTTAGTGTCGAAAATTACGATTTACAAAAAATAAGCCGATAAAAGGCTGAACGATAAATCAATTAATCGGCCGATAAGCGATTAATCTTCATTTTAAGGCCGGCCGATAAGTTAAGATTAACGATTTCGTGAGCATTGAACCAAACTAACCAAAGTTGACACGAATTCTCGAATAACACATAAAAATATGTACATGTATTTTATATATTTTATTTTTATGATTGAACTTACTATTTTGCAAGAGAAAGATAAAAAAAAAAACTGCAACCAAAATAGAAATGTAGCCTAGGTTGGAACTGGAACTCACGCCCAAACCAACTCGGTGAGATGTCTTCTTTGTATAAAGCGAAATTCAAAGCTTATATAAAGGTATACTGCGAAGTTGCTAAGCTATTCGGATTTATTCGTTAAATAATTTTGGTTTTATTGAATTAATTGTCTGTCATGTGGGTAGCTAGCTATTTTGCTAACGGGGGACCTAAATTCAAACTAAAAAACCACAATTTAGTTACGATTAGTTGTTCTTGGTTCAACTTTTGGTTTCGGTTTCTTTATGCACGTCGGAGTGCGTGCACAAACTCCCGTTGTTTGTATGCTATTTATAGAGCGTTAGAGTCAATAAATTATCTGATATATTATTTTTTAATAATAAAACATACATAGAATCTTGAAAAAGTATAAACTTGGCAATAATGTTGGACGGACTAGGGGTATCTCCCTGGCCTGACGCAAACAAACTCAAAATGACCGTTTGTATCCGGGCGGTTAAACATAGAGTTTGCCTCTAGCCCAGCGGCTAAGCCGGATAACACTAATCGGGTTATCTGGCGAGACGCATTCCTGGCTTAAATTTAGACCGCAAATGCGTCGAACCGAACACATCACGGACAACGCACGTGTCCGCGCTCGGCTCCCTCGGGCCCGCTTAGGAGCGACATTCCTTGCTTCGCCTTCCATGCACCAGTGCTGACGAATGTGGCGCGCCAGACATTGAAGACGAAGCTGTGTTTGCGTCATTTTCAAAGTGAGCATGCCACGGCCATTTCCCCCACAGCTAGGTCATTGCCCACTTCTCCCGAAGCTTCCTCCCAATCTCAATCATACTGAAGACATGGGCAAGGGGTGGCTATTACGAAAGCGAACCACGACCATGAGGCCGGATCATCTCACGATGGAAAGACGGAGCGCGTCGGTCGACGTCGAGTGGCAGCTGGTCGAGAAGAAATGGACGGCGCCATGGCGGTATGTGAGCCTGACGTCCAGTTGGCTTCTCAACTCCCGCCGCGTGCCGGTGCCTCCGGTGCCACGCGTGGTCTGCGAGTGCCGTGACAAGGTGCGACACTATCGGTTCAGATCTACGCGATGATCTGGCTTCCGCCCTCCACCTCGAGAATTGGCTCACACTCAGAGCTTGGGAGTTTGACCCGCGCTGCAGAGCAGTGCTGAGCAGGCTACCTCGGCGATGTGGGCTTTTTCAACCGTGAGCTTGGAGTCGGCCTGACCGACGATGAGGAGGACAAAGACGACGGCCACGACGACGAAGAGGACGGGTGCCAGGGAGATTCCCTCTTCATCAACAACGTTTCTCTAGACGTGGCGGTGAACTCGGAGATCCAGCCACCGGACCTCATGGAGGACGAGCCTTCGAGTTGGCCGTCGCCCAGAGAACGGTCGGTGGAACGACCTCGCCGTCCAGCTGCACAGGTCCGCTCTGGCCCAGGGTACGCTGATGCCTCCTCCAGTCATGCCAACGCGCGAGCACACACGAGACGCTACACCGCCTCTGCTCGCGCGTACACTGCCTCCCCCTCCGTGTGCACCAACGCCTCCGCCGCCGGCCCAACAGGGCGTGCTCTCTTGACCATGGCCGTGGGTATCTCCGGTTGTGGTCGTCACCGAGGACGACGACTAGCAGTAGGCGGCCGTGGAGGCTCGCTAGTAGACTAGGGTTCATTTCTAGTTTTTTTTTTCCACTATGTAAATTACTTTCTATCCCAACACAAACGGTCAATCATGCCATGACAGCTAAATTTATGTCCACAGCCCATCATATACGGCCGTTTTGGTGACCGAATACGCCGGAACCCTGAAAGCACCAAAAAACAAGTACTGAGGCAAAAAAAAACCTACCCTAAAATCAAGTACTGATGAAAAAAAACCCCGAATAGACGATCTCCATGCTCTACAGTAGCGGAGGTACTGATCCACTGACGAAGTCGTCGCTGCTACCACTGGAGTACTAGTCACTGTTCCCATTTTTCGATTAAAGGTATCACTTGTCCTCTAGCTTGTTTACTAGCCAATCTATTTGAGCTGAACATCTGCTTCACGTGCGCCCAAGTTACCAATTGAAAGGTCCTTCTTTTGCATGGTTGCGTCAATATGCAAAAGACGTTCTTTGATTAAAAGAGTGAGTTTGTAACTCTATGACCATTTACAACGTTGCAGAAAATCTGTCAAATGCTCGATTCAATACGTTGGACTAGGCAAGATCAATGGAAAGATCCCTTCAACCGAACCTCGTTCGATTCCATGGGATGCCCGTTGTTTGAGAAAGGAAGTATTTGTTATATTAGTACCTGTTCCGTTCCCAATGTTGCTGGCACATGTTTTTCTCTGTTAATTCCTTGTGAAGGATTCGGGTGTAGTCGCGTAGATCCAAAACTGCATCTGCTGTAGAGATAATGTTGGATTTACATGGATGAATCATGGATGGATGGACGTATGTGTGGCAGATCGAGTGGCACAGTGCTTACCTGGACCAGAGCCCAAGAGGAAATTGCGTTGCCAAAAGGCACTGACACGTAACACGACGACGAAGAAGAGGGAACAAAAGTCGAGCGCCTCCCCGGTAAAATCTGGGCAGGTTCCTCCAAGATTTTGGCTCTTGTTGGCTCGCCGCTCCTCTACTTTTGACACCAGATAGTTGATCTTGCATCTTGGAGCATAGTGCTTCAACCGTTTTACTATCCAACAATATAAGCATGCTCAGCTAAACGGCTCTGTTTGAGGGCCTGTTTGATTGAAATGAATAGTATAGGAATTTTGTGGGATTTTCATTTTTAGGATTTTTTTATGTGCACCGTTTAATTCGTGTGATTGAATTCTTAGGAATGCATATAAAGTTTTCCTATAGGATCGCATTGCACTATGTTTTGGAGAAATTTTTTCATCCACTCAAACCTCATATTACAATTTCTTTAACTTTTTTGTGAATCAAATGCTACTTGAAAAAAATTCTACAGTTTTTAATCCTATACAATTCAACTGGACATGACTTCCAATCCCGCGATTTTCCTATTTCTATGTTATAAGAATCATACGAATCAAACATGCCTCGATTATGACCAATGGCAACAACTCAAAGAATTCGACTTCATGTGTCCTCGCGTCGACCCTGCTTTGCCGCGGTACGTCTTGCCAGCAACCTGCACAATTTCGACGTTGTTTTTGTTGGCGTCGAGCCCAGATGTTAGATTCCAATTTTTTTTGCAAGTGTCAAACGAAAGATTAGTTTCATCAAGGGTCAGTTTTGCCAAGAAAATAATAACACTACATGAGCATGCTGGAGTGACTATTATTCATATATTACCTCTGATCTAAATTAATTGTCGCAGACCGAAACCAATTTAGGAACGGTCTGGCCTAAATGTGTGACCCTTTTTTTAAGGAGGAAATGTGTTGCATTTAATTTCGATAGGAGGGAGTACTCCCTTCATCCCATGAAACATGTTGAAATTTTGCCTAAATTTAAATATATCTAATTACTAAATAGTGTTTAGATGAGAGTGGTGTTTTGGCACCCAGGAGCATATGCTTCCGGTTTTTACATTTCGTTTTAAATACACTTTTAGAATGTTGAAAAATTTGGACACAAAATTAATAGGTACATCACGAAATTCCACACGCCCACAAAGTCATTCCACGGAAAACCGACATTTTTTGGTGTTAGGTGTAAAAAACGTGTTTAAGTGACTTTCTTTTTCTTTTTCACATAAGTCACAAAAAATGTTGATTTTTTTGCAAAATTTGATGTGCGCACATAGAATGTAGATACGTAAGCATGAAAATTTTCGTTTGTACTTTTTTTGACATTTTGAAATGGTTTTTTCGGCGGCAGGAGCATATGCTCCATGTGCCGAATTGTATTTCGCTAGGTATATCTAAATTTAAACAAATTTTCGATAATTCCATGAAACGGATGGAGTACGTCAATCAGTGCCTCAAGCGCCATGTACATGATGTGGTCTTGACCGCAACGTCTCCAGCGTCCAAAACTGAAAAACCATAATAGTAAAACACCATGAAAATTAAGCAGGAGGTGAGGGCATCTCCAACCGGGCGACCCATCCCGCGCCCGCGCGTCCGGATGGGTCGAAACGGACAAAACCGCGGCCCAGCGCGCGGACCCATCCCTAAAACGGATGCCGGGCGTCGGGACGACCCAAACCCGGCCCAAATCTTGGACGAGTTTGCGTGGACGCCGGAGGCTGGTCGCTCGCGTCCTCCCCTTGTCCGCCCCGCCCGCCCGTCCGCCTCCCACACAACACTCCACTCCACTCCCAAAACCTAGAGATGGCCGACGAAGAGACGCCGCCACCACCGCCACCACCGCCACCATCGGAGAGGAAGCACTGGCGGCCGTTGCCGCTCCCGCCGTGGAGGCGGCTCCTGAACTGGACGTCGGTGGTCGTGGAGCCCGGGCCGCCGACGAAGAAGACGAAGCCCGAGCTCACCGCGGAGCAGAGGGCGATGGAGTCCAAGAAGCGGGCGGACCGGCGCAGGCGTCGATCAACGGAAGAAGGAGGCCGCCGCCACGAGGAGCGGGTGCGGGCGGCGGAGCATCTCCTCCAACTCCAAACACGCGAAGAATGTCATGCAAGAGCGAAGGCGCAGCCATGCTCTTACGGCCACGCAGCTCGGCCAGCACATGCTCATCCCCGGCACCGGCACGGCTCGGGGAGCTCGGCCTCGTCCGTGACCTGCCCCTTCCTCCAAGATCAAGCCCACCGTCCGCCCCGTTTGGGCACGGGTGGGGGCGCATTCTGGGCACGCGTACCGGTCACGGGATGGGTCGGAGGTGAGTCCGCTACGGGCCGTCACCTTCGTCCATTGACCTCAACCGTGCGCCGGTGCACTCCAAAGGCCCCAAGAACCTGGGAGCACTGCCATGGCCGGTGCACGCAACCTGTTCGACGATATGCCCGCGCGCGCAGCCATCGTCGACCGTGTGCCCCTCCGTCTTACGCGACAAGGCCACCACCTGCCATATCCTTCGACGCAGGCTCCCCAGCCACCTCCCATTGACACAGGAGGGCACAACGCTGTCCCGGCAGCATAAACATCGAGGAGGAGCCGTTGTTCGTTGAGGGCCTCACACAAGCCGCTGCACAAGCTAGAGCTCGCCGGGTAAGCAAACGAACCGCCAACTACACGGAGAAGGAGGACAAGGTGATCGTCCAAGGATGGTTGACCATCGGGCAAGATGCGTTGACAGGTGCCGAGCAGGGGACCGCATTCTGGCGCCGGATCTATGAATACTTCCATGAACATCGCAAATATGGACAGGAGCCATTTGAGAGCGACCGCACCGAGATATCGCTCCAAAAGAGATGGGGAACAATTCAAACGGAATGCAACAAGTTCCAGGCGGCGTATGATCACGCGAAGCGGCTCCCCGTTAGTGGCATGGGTGTGAAGGACTTGGTATGATTCTTAACCTCAACTTAATCATCCGATGTTCGCACATATGTTTATCGTTGTTGTCTCGCTTTGCTCTAGGTGTGGCGAGCTTTGGAATTCTTCTAAGTCAGCAATGGAGACAAGACCTTTGCCTTCCCTCATTGTTGGAAGGAACTCCAGGGCACCCCCAAGTTCCAGGAGGGGTACGAGGGGTACATGGCGACCTTGACTGGCAACAACCCCGCCAAAGATGCCACGGTCATTGACCTTGATGGTGGGCAGCCTTGCGGTAGCTCCGCTTCTCGTGCAAGTCGTCCACGCGGCCACAAGTCAACCAAAGCCGACATGACGCGTGATGCTTCGTCCATGCTATTGTATGGCACTTTGAAGGAGATGCATGCGGACAGAGAGGTGTCCACGGACAAAAGGGATGAGAGGAGGCGCCGGGAGAAAGAAGAGGACATGAAGAAATTCTTTGATGTCCAGCAGAAGAAGCTTGAGATTGAAGAGGTCAAGGCCCAGGCCAAAACTAAAGAACTTGAGCTCAAAGAGAGAGAACTTGAGCTCATAGCAATGGCAAGGGCCAAAGAGGTGGAGATGAAGGCGAAGGAAATTGAGCTCAAAGCAATGGCAAGGGCCAAAGAGATGGAGGTGAAGGCGCAGGAAGTTGAGCTCAAACGCCAAGCCGAGGACAACCTCATCATGAACGCCGACTTGACCAACATGAGTGAGGCGAAGAGAGCTTGGTTCGAGAAGAGGCAGAAGGAGATCCTTGAGCGCCCAAATTAAGTTAGACAATCTCAATTGTAATTTTTATATTTTTCTCAAACTATGGCACATTTTAATTGATTTATCATGCTACGTTTGATAATATTTTATGCTATTTGCTATATTTTATGTTTGTTATATATTATTCTATGTTTATGAGATATTATTCTTGGTTTAGACAGGGAGTGATGTTTTGGCACATGGGAGCGTATGCTCCCTTTATCTTGAAATACATGTTAGACACATTTTAAAATGTAAAAAAAATTGAAACAAAAATTTTGCACGTACATCTTCATGTGCTACGCTCACAAAGTCGTTTCATAAAAAATCGACATGTCATGTGGCGTGTGTAAAAAAGACAAAATTCGATGCTGAAACAAAGACTTGTCACAAGATAAATTTTCTTTTTCGCTTAGACTACAAAAAATATCATTTTTTCGTGAAACTTGACGAATACACATATGTTATGGAGATGTACATGTAAATTTTTTGTCAAATTTTTTTAACATATGGAAATATGTTTTTATGGTAGAGGAATCATACGCACCCGGGAGCCAAATTGAGTTTCTGGTTTAGACATTGTTTTATAAAGTATGTGTGGCCAGATGACCTATTTCTCAAAGAAGTAGGCCAAATGGCCAAATTGGGTGGCCGCTGCGTTGGGCGCACCGTGCGACCCAAACGGACACGCGGACGCGCCTGTCCGGTGTTCGTTCGGCCAAAACGGCCAAAACGGACGGCCCAGCGCGTCCGTTTGGGTCGCCCGGTTGGAGATGCCCTGAGGTCCTCTTTCCCTGCCTGCAGGTTCAAAAGCTGCACCCCCTGTATCCTGTAGCTGCATTGCATTGCAGCAATTTGCGTCCAGCGTTGTCCCCTGCTGCATGCCTGATCCTCTATCTAGCCGTGGGCTATGGCTGCATCACAGCCGCAGCTCGGCCAGCGGCAGGCGGCTTCCTCCACAGTCCATACTCCGGAGACGCTGGCTGTTGCGGTGGTGGCCGCAAGATTCTCTCCAAAGATCGCATCTGGAGCTGACGTAAACTGGACGCCCTGTTAACTTTCCGGTGTACTCCATTCGATGCGGAGGAGGCGTGCCCGCGCCCTGTTCGGCAGAATTCCCCACCGAGGTCCCCGGCGCCGGAGCCCAGTCCGCCGTGGCTGCCTGCCCCTTACTGTGCAATGCAGCGCGGCCCGCGTGCCGTGGTGGCCTGGTGGGTCTCGAGGGGTTGCGTCCGTGCTAAGCCAGAACCGTCAGGCTGGCCTTGGTCCGGCCATGGGCAGGCCTTTTTGCTGGGGAGTGCTGTGCCAACCTCCGCAAGGTTGTAAACGGTGGGCTCGACCCTCCGTTTCAAACTGTTCAGTGGTTTTGTTCTTACACTGGAACAACAAAAGGCACGCAATGCCATGCACAAAAGAAATGGCCGTCGTGCAGATGCAGAACTGATAACATCTCTGCGGCAACTGCTGGATCACGAGTTGGTTGAGTGGATTTCTGTTAAAAATGGGAGACGTTGCGCCATTATCGATGTATTCTGGATGATTGGTGGACACACAGGCAGTCTGGTTTAACATGGGTGGGTCAGGTAGACAACTTCACCATGGTGGGCGTCGCCCCAGCGGTCCGGTCCTGCACAAGCTAGCCGTTCTTAACAGAGGAGCATGTGCAAGTGCAAGGGTTCGCTTACATGGCCAGGAGTTGTCTCACTGATGGAGGAATCCACTGGTAAGTGTATGCCGAAACCTGAAACTTCGTCAGCATTGCACAGTTGCACGTACAGTTGTCAGTTGATAAATCCAGGGGAGTCAGCGAGCGGCATAGATGATTTTTTTTTCCTGAAATATTGTCTTTGGTATAGATTACTGGCAAATGGGAACGATGAAGAGGCTACCTGTACCTTCCACTAAAGAATTGTATGTTTAGATTAGTATGTCAATTGCACAGTGCGCTCCCTTCTGTCCATTTGCATTGCCATCCATACCATCAGAGATATCTAAGATATAGGTTCATAATACAATGAAATCACTGATGTGCTGCCCTTAGTGGAACTTCTCAGGTTGAGTTTCCAGCATATATGATGTGTCATCTAGAATCTCCAAGATTCAAATTCATCCATTATTTTCCTTATGGATTATCTGATATTTTGCTCATTACAGTTCGTACTGTTATGTTTGGATATTAGTAGATTTTCATGGCCATTCCAAGGAGCATGTTGCTGGTATATTATGAACTGCCCTAGTTTATCAGATCATCTCATATGATTTGTTTTAGACGTGCCTTTCACAGGGGAGGTTCTTACATTAGATTTTCTTTATTTGGTAAAAATGGTGCCAATAGCTGGAGCGGGTGTTCTGAAAGATCTGCACGAATCTTTAGAGCCTGTCAATGTTCCAGTGCTTAGCTAAACCAGGTAAATATCCTTGAAGTATTCATTTTTTCTAGAACTGATCTTGAATCTTGACTTTGGAGTGGCATGTCCCCTATAATACAGATATTCTTAACAACTAAGTTGGATATGAAACTATTGTCATATTACGGTTGACTGCGAGAAAAAGGGGCATCAGAAGACACATCACTGAAGTTCTGTTTACATGTCTCTGGTCAAAACATATTCAGTAAGGTGAATTACATTGATGTATATTCAGATATTAGTACATTTTCATTACCATTCCATGGAGATTGCTGCTGGAATATTATGAACTTCCCAAGGTTATCAGATAATCTCATATGATTTATTTTAAGCGTGCCTTTCCGAACGGAGGTTCTTACATCAGATTTGCTTTGTTTGGTAAAATGGTACCAAACTGCCAATAGCTGGAGCGGGGTGTTCTTAATGATCTGCATGAATCCTTAGAGCTTGTCAATGTTCTTTCTCAGACAAACCAGGTAAATATCTTTGCAGCTTTCATTTATCTGTAATTGATCTCCAACCTTGACTTTGTAGTGACATGCCCCTATAAAGCGCAAGTTCCTGACATGAAACACTCGTGTGGGTCCTTTTTTGGCTTTTGAACTGCTAAACGACCAGTAGGATATCAGATATAATTCAAGTATTTAGAAGATTACTAGGAGACTACTAATGCTTTCTCAACTGCAAGAATGCCATATACAAAAGCATCTGAGTAAAATACGTTATATTATGAGAAATGAACTAAGTTGGAAATGCAACTATTCTTGTAATAAGTAATATGTTCTATCCTCTAGTTAATAGAAGCTGCTAGTGACCACAGCGTAGTCTATCATTTCCTCCTCCAGAAAAAGCCGGTATCAGAAGACGTATCTCTGAATTTCTCTTTATCTGTCTCTGGTCAAATCATACTCATTCAGGTGCCCTGAGTTGTTGTACAATGGTTCTTTATCTATAGCATTCTATTCTGTTACATTTGCAATCCTCTGCATCATGACTCTGCATCTACCTCTTCACTTTAACTTCGATTTTTTGATTCTATCTGGTCCTTCTTTAGTCATTACTACATAAACTTCCTAAGCCTGCATTGTCGTATTTATGATTCTGTTCGCACCTACTTTTAGTACATCCACGGCCACTTCGCAATGCTTCCCATCAACTGCTGATTAGCAACTGTGGCTGTTACTGCACTCATGTCAGTACTGCAGAGAAACATCGGTCTAATAGGACTTTCATTCTTACCTTTTTTTCCACTATGCTCAGTGTACAATACCTCTAGTTAATAGAAGCTGCTAGTGACCACAGCGTAGTCTCTCATTTCCTCCTCCAGGATCTAACTAATAAAATTGTCATCTCAGTGAGTGGAACTGTTGATGTTCCCATGTTAGAGCATCTCCAGTCGTGTCCCTCAAAGGGATTTGGGGCGCGTTGGACAATTGACCGAACCCAGCCGCGCGCCCTAAAGGTCCTTTTAATGTTCGGCGCCCTGAGCCAGTCCCCACTACACAAGGGTGGTTGCGGGCGTGCCAGGCGCAACGCGGGGGTGACATGGCGACTAGCGGGCTAGCCATGTCGTCGACATAGAGTTGGCCATGCGGCATGTCTTCTTCTTTATAAGTAACCATGTCGCCTACCTTTGGTCCCGCGCAGGTCGGATGGGGAGACGTCTCGCCGCGGTGAGACGTTTCGTCGCGCATGGCCATGCACGCCGGCGTTAATACGCCCTACCGCCCCTCACCTGCCTCCGCCCTATAAAAAGGAGTGCTCGTGCACCGCCCCCTCACTCACACATACCACGCCGCCCCACCCCTCCTCACATGCAGGCGGTGGAAGGAGCCTCCACACACACTCCATGGTGTCAGGTTCCAGGGGCAGGGGTCGCGGTAGCCGGGGAAGGTGCCGTGGCCATGGCCGATTTGCAGGGGCAGTGGCCGATCACCGACACAGATGGAGGAAGACACGGCCGGCTTTGCTGACCTCTCCGACTTCGAGTTTTCATCCCTATCAAGGAAAACCCTTGAGCAAAAAGTTACGCGGATTGTTCCCCAAGATCTATGCAAACATCGCTTCTGATCTATTTCGGCCGCTAAGTTTGCGCAATTTCTTGATGGCCAGGGGCCCGGCGAGGTGAAGCTACGGGCCAACGGCTGCCCTGCTTGCATGTGGCTCGTGGAGGTCCTTTTTCGACAGGCAAGGCCAGATCTACCTCGACAATGGTTGAGAACAGTTCACCCGCGCGCACAACGTAGAGATCGGTTGCTTCCTAAACTTCACATACGACAGCAAGGATGGCGTGCTCACCATGAAGGTGTTCGATGACACGATATGCCGTAGGCACTCCCACTATGACAGCGGCGAGACACGATGCGCCGAAGCCTCTAGTTTAGGTTTCTGTTTGTCACTACTATGTAAAAAGGCAAGTATTGGTTGTTTTATTTAAATTTCCGCTACAAAAAAAAGTTTTTGGCGACCTGTTTGGGGACGTGGCAAGGAACGGTCGTCCCCCAAACGTGGCACGAAGCGCCGGCGGCCCCCAAACAGGCAAACAGCCGATCCGGCGCTTCTGCCGGACGTCGTTTGGGCGTTCTTATCTCTCCTTTGATACCACAAAGTGATCAAGGAGCCAGAGGAGGACAACCATTAATAATAGACCTAAAACACTGATACAACTGGATTTCGTCCGCAAGGCATGTAGCGGGGGTGGTGATGAGTATACCTAGCCATTCGTCTGGCCGGGCCTTGGGCTGGGCCAGGAAAAGCCCGACTGCAGAAGACTAAGCCCAAGTCCAGCCAAAAGCCCGGAAAGCCTGTCGGGCCGCGGGCTGGGATCCATCATTAAATACTGATTTTGGACTACCCAGGCTTGGCTCGGCAGTCGAGCCAACATTTTTGGGCCCAGGCCCAACAGTTTCGGGCCAGGCTGGGCCGGGCTGCCCATAGCCAGACATGGTGACAAGGCTCACCATGGCACCAACTTGGGCAAGGAGATGAACCACGTCAATCATGAGGATGGTGTAGCACTGTGGCATGCCTTGAGCCACAAATGCAACCAATATATTCTGCACCGAGTCAAGTGCCATCTTGGTAGTCCGTGCTTATTGTTTCTTCAGATAAACTGGTCTTATTCCCATAAATCACCATCCGATCATATGTAATAATCATTGCGTTTCGTGTTGTTATCTATACCAATATAAAAAAGCACAGAGGGGGCAGAACCAACGGAAGACAACCATCAGATGGACATCTAACGCTCCAAATCTTCACCATAATTAGCGCTAAAACAGCCCAGGCTGACAATCCCCGCTAATCACCCGGCCCTAATCCCTCAAACAACGTCTATCGCTCAGGTCGCACCGTCGCTCAGGCCGAGCCGACGCCGCGCCGCCAGCCAGCCAGCGTCGCCCCTCACCCACAGCGCCGCCAGCGTCGCCCCTCGCCTACAGCGCCGCCAGCGTCGCCCCTCACAAGCGCGGGCGCCGCCGCCGCTGCACAATCCCACGTCGCCCGTCGCCCGTCGACCCAGGTCTGTCGAGCCCGCCCGGCTTCTCGCATCGCCTTCCGACATCACATCCCCTGCACTGCTTGCCGGCCGGCCGGCCCTTGGTCTCCTGGTCGACATCGTCGACATCTCTGATTGTTGTTACCGTCGTGGACGACAGTTCTTCAGTTTCGTTACTTTCAGTTCATCACCACGAGTTCTAACCCAAAGCAAATCGATCCTGTTTCCTGTCACAAACGATCCATAATCCAGTTTGTTGTTTGCTTGACCACTGCCCAGCATACCCAATAAAAATTCTTAGGAAAAACTAACGCTCCAGTTTCCTGTCTTTTTACAGTCTGTTGTTTTAGTTTTCAGAACACGGGCTCGTGTTTTCAGTTCCAGAATCTGACACTCCATCCTCTGTTTTCAGAAGACACGCACCCACACGGCGCCAGAACAAACGCTGCATACCTGCAAACGAATTGGACACTGCAAAATCAAGGTCTGCCAACTACTTTCTGATGCTCTGATGCAATATTTCCCCTTCGTTCACTGGATCAAGAAAATGAAGTTTTTAGCAGCATGTTAATGTATGTATCCTCTAAAGTTGCCAGTAGATCAAAATGTTCATCGTTAGTTTGCCACTGACATAGCAAGTATCATATGTTATCATCTGCAGACTGTTTCACCTACAGCGCCTCACCGCCGACTTCCACGTGGTGAGGACGCCGCCGCCCGTCACCAGATCGACAGCCTGCTGCTACTCGACGCGGGCGACCATCCCTGCACTGGGAAGTTACCTGAAGTGTGTGCGTATTCACAAACTACTTCCTAAATAAAATATGTGTTGCGGATGCTCTAATTTGCAGTTAGTTTCATGGCTACATTTACATAATGTTAGCACTCTCACAATATGAAGTTAGTTTGTCTGATTGATGCATATTTTTCTTGACAGTCTTCGATTATCTCACATGTTTAGTGAATTTCAACAATCAAAGCCTGCTTCATACACCAGCTATCAAAACAAATTTAGTGATTTTCTGTCCAGCATCATATTCAGCAATTATTTCCAGCGAAATATTGTGACCAATATTGCTCAGTTATAACATGTACATGGGTCTTCTAACTTTACAGGGAAGAGGTAGTCTATAATATCAATTACATTTACGAAAAGTGTAAGCCAAAACTACAAATGTCAGCATCAAAGCGCACTCCTTTTCAAGACATCACCAACAGCCAGAATCTAGGTGATTAACAAGGACTGATGCTTTCAACTCGCTTATTATTATTTGGACATATAGTAAATTGTGCCATGAATGCAGATCCTAAAGAGGCCAAAAGGCAAAGGAACCGAGAGTATTATGCAAAAAATAAAGATGAAATTGCAAAACGCCGGCGCCAAGCACGAGAACTTAAAAAACAAGTTCCTTCAACGGATGAAAACATAAACGATAACACGGTATGTCATACACAAGATCCTCCACAATCCGGAGTCAGCCAGCTGCAATACAGAACACCAGGTCATGTGTTCTTTACTCGCGCATATATGTGGCATATTTTTTGAATGCAAATACTGAATTGTCAGATACAAATGATTTTTTTAGACATGGCTCCACTTGTTCATCATACCTATGCATCTCAATGCCCAGAACCAGAACCATCACAATTCTTTGCAGACGGTTCACTAAACCATATAAATGGTAATATAATCTGTCATGTCATTTTTTGTATTTTTTTACGTAATCTTCAAAATCTTCTAACAATGTTTGATGTTCACAGGCTTCAAGTATCATGTGTGCTGAAACAATGTTTATTTTCCGTGGTTTGATGATTTTGTTTGAAGTTACAATTTTTTAATGCTATTATACTTCCCTGAATTGTTGATATATCTCCTATATTACACGTACGTGCCTGTACTGAATTTTTCTTATATTTATCGGACAACCTACTCAGTTGCGTACTAAACTTTCTGAAATTTTGCATCTATGGACACATGTACTCAGTTCGTTGAAACTTACGCCTGCTTCATGTTCATAACTTCACATAGCACGGGCTAATCTTGCCTTCAAGTTTACATGTATAAGACTGAATTTTGTTGTTTGGTAGTTGTTGTGAGAATGGGCTGCATCTGATACTTTGATGGATTTCCTTCCAATAAGGCAATAAGGCATTAACACGTGGTGATATTTATCACCTAAGATTACACGTGCGTTGCACGTGCACAATTACTAGTACATATAAATACCACAAATTAATATCCTGATATACACCTGAGCAAGTCGGTTAGTTTCTCTCACACTTGAGTTCAGTTTAATTCCTATTTGTATCGATTATACAAGAGGGGTCAACATTAATGGTTCAAATTAACTTTAAACAAGCAGCTATGCTTCCTTCGGAAACTCCGTTATAGGCCTGTCATATGAAGGAGACACTGAAGATGTAGACTCCTGCATTAACATGGGTCGTTCTCACAGTTTCAGCAACTGTACGGCTCATGCACATTAGTTAACTCTGTTCTACGCAGGAGATCAAATACTCTTTCACGGCTACGCAGGAGATGAATACTCCTTCACGGCTACGCAGTACTTTACCCCCTTTCCACACAATACAGCTTCGTGCACGCACCGCACCTATGTACCTATCTCCTACATAAATAAACAAAGCACATGTGAGTACTATATATATCACCTAGTTCCACTGAACAATGCAAACCAAAACGTACTCAGTACTACGAGTAAGCAGTTCAGACGAGGGCCTGATCAAACATGGACATTCCAAGGGCATCGCTCCTTGCCATCCTTGGCTGCCTCTGCTTATTTAGTTCTGTCCTTGCAGCTCGAGAACTCAACGATGACTTGACCATGCTCGCAAGGCACGAGAGTTGGATGGTGCAGTACGGTCGCGTGTACAAGGATGCTACTGAAAAGGCGCAGAGGTTCGAGATATTCAAGGATAATGCTCGATTCATCGAGTCGTTCAATGCTGGGGGCCGCAAGTTTTGGCTCAACATCAACCAATTTGCGGACCTTAGCAATGATGAGTTCAAGGCAACCAAGACGAACAAGGGGTTTATTCCGAACAAGGTGAAGGTTCCTACAGGATTCAGGTATGAAAATATGAGCCTTGATGCACTCCCAGCAACGGTGGACTGGAGAACGAAGGGTGCGGTAACTCCCGTCAAAGATCAAGGCCAGTGTGGTAAGTACATTTAGGCTACAAATGAGTTAGATATGAATCTTCTACATGAGAATGGTGTTTATAATTGCATATATCGCAACAAAATCATTTGCAGGTTGTTGCTGGGCTTTTTCTGCTATTGCTGCAACTGAGGGCATTGTCAAGATAAGTACTGGTACTCTTATCTCACTCTCGGAGCAAGAATTAGTGGATTGTGATGTCCACGGTGAGGACCAGGGCTGTGAGGGTGGTCTCATGGACGATGCATTCAAGTTCATTATCAAGAATGGAGGCCTTACTAAGGAGTCCAGCTATCCATATTCCGCAGCAGACGGCAAGTGCAAGAGTGGATCTAGCAGTGCTGCAACTATCAAGAGCTATGAGGATGTGCCTACCAATGATGAGGGTGCCCTCATGAAGGCAGTGGCAAGTCAGCCCGTGTCCGTGGCTGTCGATGGAGGCGACATGACCTTTCAATTCTACTCAGGAGGCGTGATGACTGGTTCCTGTGGTACTGATTTGGATCATGGGATTGCAGCCATCGGTTATGGAACGACAAGTGATGGTACAAAGTATTGGTTGCTGAAAAATTCTTGGGGCACAACCTGGGGCGAGAATGGATTTTTAAGAATGAAAAAGGATATTGCTGACAAGAAGGGCATGTGTGGCCTTGCCATGGAGCCCTCCTATCCCACAGCTTAGCTAGACTACAAAATGCCACATATTCACACACATACACAAGATTGAATAAATACATGTCCCTTCTTCTAGTGTTGTATATATGTCTATATATGCTAGTGTTGTATATATGTCTATATATGTTGTAAATTGTGTTACTCAAACTCATTATATCTATCTACATTGTCTTATACAACTCATGAGTCATGAGTACTATGTGACTATGTTGAATGTAGCAAGACCGATGAATATATTGTGGTTACAATTGTGATAGCCAAGGTTTTGGTTCGCGGAAAAAAATTCCGAGGGGGGTCGGGATTTCTGGTTAGCATGGTTACAGAAAAATCCCGACAGGTTACCGGACAAGAAATCAAAATTTTGAAATCAAATTTCTCAGTATCACTAGCTAAAATTCAAAATATTCATTTTTTAAAGAAGTTGGGATTTTTTGCCCAGTAACCCTATTTCCCGAGGGTTGTCGGGATATCCGGTTACAGACCGGTAGCGGTAAGCAAAACGCTGGTGATAGCTAAGAAGTTCCAAAAAAAAAGGTATTGTTGGATGAATTTTGAGTGGATTTCTGTGAAAATGGGAGACAAGGTGCCATCATTGATGTATTCTGGATGATTGGTGGACACAGGGCTAGGCTGGTTTAACATGGGTTGGTCAGAAAACAACTTCACCATCTTGAGCAAACCCCCAGCCGTCTTGTGTGAGCACTAGCCGTTCTTAGCAGAGGAGCATGCGCAAGGGTTTACTTGCGCAGCCAGGAGTTGTCTCAATAATGGAGGAATCCACTTGTAAGTGTGTGTGCTTAAACCTGAAAATTCGTCAGAATTGCACATTTGTACGTGCAGTCATCTGTTGATAAATCCCTGGGATGGGAGTCAGAGAATGGTAGAAATGATTTTCTTTTGTTGCTGCCTTGTTTGTGTCCTGGTGGTTTGGACTAGTAATAACGACAAAGTGGCTACTTGCACCTTCCGCTAAAGAACTCTACGATTCGTAAATTGCATATTATGTGAGAACTCTTTCTCATATCTCATGTCATGCACTTGGACTTGGCAGTGATTTAGTCGATAATGAAAGAATGGCTTGTATCTAGTTAGCCTGCATTTGTGCTACATGGAGTTGTAGGAATGATTCCACTGTGTATATTAACTGCACACAACGACTATGGTTATTCCTGCACTCATTATTACATTTGACATTACCTTCATATAATCTAAGATATCTTAGATATTGGTTCGCAAAACAAACAATCACTCATTTTGCCATTTGTCAAATAAGATTGAGTTTCTTGCATATATGATGTGTCAACTAGAATCTCAAAGATCCAAATTGATAGCTTCTTTTATGAACAGGTTACTGTTACACATGTGAAAGTTGATTTCAGGATATTACGTTCATTTAACAATTCATACTGTTATATTAGGAAATTGGCTTTTTTGTTCTCGTGCCCCTGGTTCGTTAGTTGTACTTAGTTTTCCCCAGCCGCTTAACTTTTTCTCAGTTTTCCCCTCCCTCTAGTTTGAAACCCCTCGAAGACACTCGGACGGGAGGGTTGCCGTCCCTCTAACCATTACCGGTGACGGCTAGGGAGCCGCGGTGGTTTTGAATTGACCGTTGCTTTTGAATTGTGTTGACTGTTGACTGGAGGAGCTCACCCAAAACCTTCCCCTCCGCCCGAGACTGGAGGAGCTCACACACCGCCCCTCCGCCGCCACGCCGTCCTGCCCTCCTACCTTATGGTGTCGTCAGCCGCCGAGCCGCCTCGCCCCCACCACCACCCCCGGGAGGCGGAGAGGGCTCCGCCTCCACCAGATCTAGATCTACCCCTGTCGCGGTAGAGTTTGTACATCCGTCTGGTGTGCCGATTCTTCCCCTCAGCCGTGGAGAAGGTTGGGAATCGGAGGGATCTAACGCATGGATTCCATCTGGGTAAGCATCGTCTGCCTATCTGAATTAACAGTAGGCAGATTTTTTTAGCGCCAATCGTTGTTGCTGAATTAACTGCGTTGCTTTTCGAATAAGATTGATCCAGCGCTGGCTTTTCGGCTGGTGGTTAGGCTGGATTCTAGCTTTACGCATGATTCTAAACGCTATATGAATGGATTTTACATCCTAGCGGTGGTTGCAACCACCATCTCGTTGACATAGGCATCCCCAATGGGCCTGCCAAAGATGGTACCCGGGGTTTATTAAAGGCCCAGGACTCGAAGGATAAGAAGACTCGGAAGCCCATTTAGTGTTAAGGAAAAGATAGGTTGTATTAGGGAAGATAGAGATTTGTAATCTTACGGATTGGGTACGAAACCCTCCCGAACTCTGTAACTTGTGTATTACGAAATCCTCGGCTCCACCCTCTATATAAGGGGGAGTCGAGGGACAAAGAAAGGATCGAATCTGCAACAGAACCTAGTTTTCATAATCAGCGAGTACTTTTTAGCTGAAACCTTCGAGATCTACTTGCCCTCTACTTCTAGCAAAACCCTAGTCTAGAATCTGTAGGCATTGACAAATTAATCCTTTGTCACTCGTTGAGGGATTTAAAAGCTAACATCTACGATAATTACGCCTGGAGCTCTCGCGATGCAGTTCATTTCGAATATTCCAACAGCACGAAGCGAAGATTGGTTCCACTAATTTCCGACGACGATCTGGGAATTCTTTTTGTTTTGAATGCTTCTTGCCGTTTCGGTAAAATTTGTATCCATGTGGACATGGGCCATGCATCATCTGGTGTTGGGGCATCATCAGGTGGTCGGGCATCATGTCTCTCTACTCGTTGCCTCTGCTAATAGTGTGCGCGGCGCTCCTTGTAGGTCCACATCAGCACCATATGTCCCCAGTGCTAGTGGTAGCCAGATCGTTCCTGCGGTCGATGTGGAGGACGATGCAGAGATTGGGGATCAGTCTCCTCAAGATGATGAGGATGAGTTGATGTTTCCTGAATTGGTAGATCGATGTAAGCAGGCAATGGAGGATCAATACATGGAAGATATTGCTTTTGGTGCCAGATTTGGTGACACTGATGATGAAGAGAAGGATGAGAACAATGACAGCCTCGTTTTAGCCGATTACGAAGGTGATGACTTGCCAACAATTGAGTGGAATAGGGAGGATCCTCAGCTTGCAGCAGGCACCGTATTTTAAACGATGATGGCCTGTCGTAATGCAATTACTACATATTGCCTTCGCTCTAAGAATAATTATGAGGTTATTAAAAGTAAGCCAGGTAGGTTCGCCCATACAAGATGTGTAGGTGGAGGCTGCATGCATCCACAATGCGCAGAAGCACCTTGGTTCAGGTACTACGCCAACTAGTTGTGTATTTTAGATCACGGTGTAAAATTTGTTAACTGTTACTGACATCCCTTATCATTATGTTTCAAATAAATAAGAATGAGGAGGTCCATAGGTGTCCACCTAGAGGGGGAGAGCCAGAGGTGAAAACAAAGCTAGCGAAGACTAGGTGGTTGGCAGATGCAATCCTAGATTGGCTGAGACAAACTCCTTCACTTGGTCCAACAGCACTCAAGAAAAAGATGCTTGAGAAGTTTGATATAAAAGTACCTTACATGAGGATGTTCTATGCAAAGGAAATGGATTTTGACAGGATCAATGGTCTATGGAATGAAAGCTTTCAGTTGCTTTACACTTTCAAAGCTGAAGTGGACATGGCTAGTCTAGACAGTGTTGTAGCGATAGACAAGCATACAGTTCCCTACAAATTGAAAAGCAGGAAGGTAATGCAGAAGCAATGTTTTAAAAGGGCTTGTGTTTGTTTCAAAGCTTGCTGGAAAGGCTTTCTAGACGATTGCAGACCTTATTTGGCCGTGGATGCAACAACTCTTCATGGCAGGTTTAAAGGATAGCTAGTTGCTGCTACTGCAGTTGATGGACACAATTGGATGTTCCCTGTTGCTTATGGAGTTTTGGAGGTTGAGTCAGAGGAAAGTTGGACTTGGTTTCTGCAGAATTTGCGCGACCTTATAGGTCATCCACCAGGACTTACTATCCACACAGACGCTTGCAAAGGTTTGGAGAGTGCAGTAGAAGCTTAGAGTGGAGCATAGGGAATGTATGCGACACTTGGTACAGAATTTTACAAAGAAATTCAAGGGTAAAGTTTTTACTGACAACCTATGGCCAGCTTCATACACATGTAGCGCTAGGAAGCATCTGTTTCATTTGGATGTGTTGTATAAACAAAAACTTGGGGTGAAGGAGTACTTGGATGAACATCATGGTATGGTGTCGTCAAGAAACCAATTCAATGAAATTTGCAAGATAGACTATGTAACAAGTAACCTTGCGGAGAGTTTCAATTCAAAGGTCAAGTCATTGAAAGGGCTTATGCTGTGGCAAATATTTGATAAGATTAGGCAGATGATCATGATAAAGATCGATCTGCGTCAAAGAATTGCATCCACAAAATATGCTGGCCATCTCATGCTCCCATCTTTGATTAAGTCTTTCCATGATAGGGCAAAACAATTGAAGATGCAATGCGTCAGAAAAGGAATGGAGGCTGAGGTAACCTACACTGACAGTAAAAACAGGCAGTGGAGGTATCTAGTGAGTTTGGTTGATAGGACATGCCATTGTAAGGAATGGCAGATCAGTGGGATACCCTGCATACACGCATTGTTTTTCATGAGTGTTATACGGGATGAAGAAGGTGAAGTTGATGAGTATGTGTGAGAGTATTTCTCTGTTGCCAAATTTAGGGCTGCATATGCTATGAATGTTCCTACCTTGTTGGGAAAAGACCAATGGATGAAAGTCGATCCAGGCTTCAAACTGTACTCTTCAGTTTTGACTAGACCGGCAGGTAGGCCGAGAAAGAGTAGGATCAGAGCTAGTGCAGAGGGTGGTGCACCGATTTGAAAACAAAAATGCAAACGTTGTGGAATCCCTGGACACATTGCTAGGCTTTGTAAAAATGCAGTTAACCCAGCTTTTGGAATAGAAGATCAGGCGGGAGCAGCAAATGCAGAGGAGAATGAAGCAGCAATTCAACAAGAGGAGATTGAAGCAGCAATTCAACATGAGGAGATTGAAGCAGAAATTCAACATGAGGAGATTGAAGCAGCAATTCAACCGATGGAGATTGAAGCAGCAATTCAACATGAGGAGATTGAAACGATGGATCGAGAGCTGCTTGAACCGATGGATCGAGAGCAGAGGGAACAGATGGATCGAAAGCTGCTTGAACCGATGGATCGAGAGCAGAGGGAACAGATGGAGAGAGATTACATTGATTCAATGATTGGCCAGATGAGGGATATCTTGGAAGAGCAGATTGCAGAAGAAAAAAGCACAAGCTTCGCAGAAGAAGAAGAACAAGAAAGAGGGCAAAAGGAAGGTAGACACCGGTAATATCCCTGGTAGGGTTACCGGAAGTAAGGTGGTGGCCCCACCAGGAGCAAGAGAAAGATTTTATTCTGAACAACTAATTTGAATTTGTATGAAAAATTTGGATTTGTATGAACAATTTGTATTGGGGATCCCTTTGTATTGAACAATTTGAATTTGTATGAACAATTTGTATTGGGGTTCCCTTTGTATTGGGGATCCCTTTGTATTGAACAATTTGAATGTAGGGATCCCTGGAATGTATGTGTTAAGCCACATTTATCATTTTCTCTAGGGTTTAGGGTTTTAGGGTTTAGGTTTATGGTTTAATTCAAAATAATTCAAAACATGGTGGAACCTTCCCATAGAGTCTTGTTATGTTACCTACAACCTAGAGAAATAATAATGGTAAACGAAATATAGAGATATGAAGTTTTTATGCCAAAAGCTTCAAAACCACTTCCTAGTCCATGAGCTACTAGGTATGAAGATGCAGGGCTTCCTACTTAACACACCTCCCAAATACCCACTATGCTTACAAACTTTGTCCAAATGAGTCCAAATTCGTCACACTTGTGTATCTTTAAATTGCAAACAATATCACGTCGGCCAAAATGTACTATACTATTCAAATAACACAATTTTACAATTTTTATGCCAAAAGCTTCAATTTCCCTCAGTCCTTTTATTATTTGGGTGCCCCTGTTTTACTTAGTGTTACTCAGTTTTCCTCCTCCGGGCCCACTTGTTTTACTCATTCCTACTCAGTTTTGCCCTTCCGATAAACATTTCCTCACTTTTCCCCCTCTTAGTTCTACTCAGTTTTCCTCACTTGTACTCACTGGCTGATCTCTGATTGGTCGAGATGTATGTCACACGGATCTTGGTTGGTTGAAAGCTCAACGTACGCTTGCACCGTTCGATTATTTATGATCGGACGGCCTGTATATCTCTCTATACCACGATGGACGCATACAGATAGAAGAGCAGAGCACATACCTACCAACCCTGGCAGTCGCATATTCCAGTCGCATCTTCCTCTCTCCTATTTCCTCTCTTACTCCGGCGGTCGCGGCGGCACGGATCTAACCGTGCGTGCGGCGGAGTGTGGCGGCGCGGATCTAACCATGCGGCGGCGTGGATCTAAGAGTGTCGGTGAGGATCTAACCCTCAGAAATAGTTGAAATGTCTCTCTCTGTCTCACTTTCGTTTCTCTTCTCAGATCTGTTGATGATGAAGAACACCAAGACAGCGGCCGTGCCGACAGTGGTCATCGATGGCAAGATCATTGAAGCCATCGCCTACAACATCGCTTCACGCAGATCCAACATTCAATGTCGGAGCCTGTTGATGTCTCACTTCCGTTGCCCTCCTCAGATCCGTTGCTGATGAAGGACACCAAGACGGAGTCCGTGCCGACAGTGGTCATCGATGCCACGAACATTGAAGCTATCGCCTACAACATCGCTTCGACGGCGCAGATCCAACCTTCAATGTCGGAGCCTGTTGATGTCTCACTTCCGGTGCCGAGAGTGCGAATCGATGACAAGACGATTGAAGCCATCGTCTACAACCGCGCTGCAAAGCCGCCGATCTAGCCCTCCGCAGATCCGTCGCTGATGAAGTACACCAAGACAGCGGCGGTGCCGACAGTGGTGATCGATGCCACGAACATTGAAGCCATCGCCTACAACATTGCTTCGAAGGCGGATGGCGCAGATGACCACCCCCCCAGTCGCCCGTCGTCCCGGCCCTTCTTGCCCATCGCTGCGCGGCCGTGTTCGACGCCGCAAATTGGGATAAATTATGATAAATTTGTATTTTTCAATTTCAAATTGGGATAAAATTGTTCGAACTAGTACCTCCGTTTTAAAAAAAGCTTCTCCATGTTCTTGATGTGTCCATGTACATCCGTATGTATGATTTGAATTCTATCCCAACTTGATTGGGAAGAGTGATATGTATTTGATCCGAGAGGCTGGTACATGCTTTCACTTTGGAATCCCTTCACTTTTATAAGATGTTCATGAATGCTAAAATTATCGCGCGCATTACTTAGCACAACTAGGAAATTGTACGCCAAAATACAGTGGTTAGAGCCACAACAAAATACAGTGGTTAGAGCCATCTCTACTGAATAACAATTCTATACTATCTAAATCGTCTACCATAACCACATAACTGCTAGGACAGGGATGACACCTAATAAAACTGCCCAGATGAATCTACTTTTCTCCTCTCCCATCACTTGAAGTTCATGTTCTAGATTTTCTACCACTTGATCAAATACGGCAAGATCTGTCTCAACTCTCAACTTCTCCTTGCGAATAAGCTCTGAATTCTTCTTTTCTTCCTCCACAATACGCTTCAGCTCGAATATCATCAGGTTTTTACGGGCCAATTCATCACCTAAATTGGCCACCTTCTCCTCCAAATGCATCCTCTGGCTACACCATTGGGTTGATTCATCTTGGTATGCAATGTACCAGGGATCATCGGCTTGCCTGACTAACTGTAACAATAATGGAAAAAACAACTGAAATCACTCCAACAGGCCATGGCGGCACTTCAAATTCAACGGTAGTACAGAGAGCGAAGCTACATACCTGCACTTCCGACGAGGTAGGAGAAGTAGAACGTGGCCACGACATGATCGAATCCCCACCCTCGCCGGTGTACCCGCTACGACCAGACATTGAGGACTATTTCACACCTGCAAACTCCAATAAATTACGGGAACCGAATCGATTAGGGGGCGGGAGAGGCAGAAGCGGAGGTCTTACCAAGCTATACTACCAATTGATGCGCGGAACAAATCCCAGTCGTCGTGGGCGGCGGATCTGCTTGCGGCGGACTTTCCTGCGGTGGGTACAATGCGTGCGGACGAAACAAGTGCTGGAGCCATGGTTGACATGCAGCGCCGCAGTCCGTTCGACGCCGCCAGGGGACAGAGCCGGCGGCGCGACGAGGCGTCGGCGATGGCTGCTCCATCTGAGGGTGGGGAACGAGCTGCCAGCGGTTCTCCAGTGAATAATGAGATACACAACACTAGGTTCCAGCCATGTTGAGCATAAATCCACTTTGGATTAAGCTACAAAAATAGTCACCTGCTAGGTCTAGCTTAAGAAAAATTAATTAGCGAACTTGTTGCTTCTCTCTAACTAAAAGTAGGGATATATGCCTTTTCACTAAGGGCGACCCCAGCGGTCATTGGCTGAGACGGCCCCACGGAGCGGCTCTATATGATATTCTATAAATAAATAGACGATCCCAGTGGTCATTGGATGCGGAGGCCCCACAGAGCGGCAATATATGATTTTCTCTAAATAAATAGAGGACCCCACTGGTCATTGGCTGCGGCAGCCCCACAGAGCGGCAATATATGTCTTTTCCTGAAAAATAGACGACCCCACTGGTTATTGGCTGCGGCAGCCCTATAGAACGGCTCCATTTGTCATTGGCAGCACCGCGTATAAAATCAGGAAATAAAACGGTCCACACGTCAGCGATAGATGGATGGCTGCTCCAACGTGTCTCCTGATCCTACCCGTCAGCACGAGACGGTCAGGGAGGAGCTGCCCCTATGCAGCCCCACCCGGTCAGACTAACGGTCAAGGCCTCTGACCTGACGGCTACCGGCCGTTCCAGCACTTGTGAGTGTTTCAAACTAGAGGGAGGGGAAAACTGAGGAAAAGTTAAGCGGCTGGGGAAAACTGAGTACAACTAAGGACCCGAGGGCACGAAAATAGAAATCCCTAGGAAATTAAGTAAATCCTCATGATTTTAAGTATATTTTTGTGAGCATGCCATACAGGATTGTTGAATTTCAAGGTTATCAGATAATCTCATATGATTTGTTTTATGCGTGCCTTTCAGTAAGGAGGTTCTGACATTAGATTTGCTTTGTCTGGTAAAAAAATTATGCCAGATAGCTAGACCTGGTGTTCTAAACGATCTGCACAGTTGCATAGAGCTCATCAATGTTATACAGTACTTAGCTAAACCAGGTGTCATTTTTGCATTTTTAAGGTTTTGTATATTTGATATTAAATCTTGATTTTGAAATGACATGCCACCCATTGTTGCCGGTCCTTTTTTGTAGCTTTTGAACCGCTAAACATGCAGTAGGATACCCGACATGATGCAAGTACTTACAGGTATACTGGGAGACCACTAATACTCCCAACTGAAGTATGAATCAATATCGGAGTACAATACGTTACACTACAAAGAAATGAGCCAAGTTGGATATGCAACTATCAACTTTGCTTGTTGTAAGTAATACGATTGGCCCATGAGAAAGAAGTGGTATCAAAAGGCACATTACTGAATTTCTCTTGATATATCTCTGGTCAAAACATACTGAATCAGGTGCCTTTTTATCATTGTGTAATGCTCCATTTCATCTGTATCATTTCTACCTTTGTTCCTTAGCTCTCATTCTTCTCTCCTGTGCATTTGCCTCTTCACCCATTAGTTTTAGCTTTCAACTCGCATTTGATAACACAAGGTGATCGAGGAGCCAGAGGAGGACAACCAGCTGATTTCATCTGCAACATCCTTAAATATCTTCTGTTCATGAATGTGAACCTAAAAGGCTAAAACACTGATACAGCTGGATTTCATCCGCAATGCATTTAGCATTGGCGGTGATGAAGCTCACCATGGCACGAGATTTGCTTAGGAGATGAATCATGAGGATGGACTAGTATTATTCCCATAAAGCACCATATAATCGTAGGTAACATTCATTGCTTATTGTGTCGTTATGTATATACCACAAATTAACATCTATATACACCTGAGACTTCTCCGAAAAAAAGATACACCTGAGCAAGTCGGTGGGTGTTTCGCCCACTTGAATCCATCTTAATTCCTATCTGTATCGATTATACAAGGCGGTCAATTTTTGTGTACAGATTAACTTCAAACAAACAGCTGTACTTCCTTTGGAAAGCTCCGTTATAGCCCTGCCCTGTCATATCAAAGAGATGCTGAAGATGTGGACTCCTGCACTAACAGAGGTTGTTCTCACAGTTACAGCAACTGTACGTCTCATGCACAATAATTAATTCCGTTCTACGCAGGAGATGAAATACTCCTTCACGGCTACGCAGGAGCTAGCCCCATTCCACACAGTACAGCTTCGTGCACGCACCGTACCTTTGAAACCGTCTGCTACTTAAATAAATAAAGCACCACGTGAGTACTATATATATCACCTAGTTCCGTTGAACAATGCAAACCAAAACGTACTCACTATTACAAGAGAAAGCAATTCAGAGGAGAGCCTGATCAAAGATGGGCATCCCGAGGGCTTCGCTCCTTGCCATCCTTGGCTGCCTCTGCTTCTTTAGTCCTGTCCTCGCAGCTCGAGAGCTGAACAATGACTTGTCCATGGTCGCAAGGCACGAGAGTTGGATGGTGCAGTACGGCCGCGTATACAAGGATGCTGCTGAGAAGGCACAGAGGTTCGAGATATTCAAGGCTAATGCTCGATTCATCGAGTCGTTCAATGCTGAGGGCCGCAAGTTCTGGCTCAACATCAACCAATTTGCGGACCTTAGCAATGATGAGTTTAAGGCAACCAAGACTAACAAGGGGTTTATTTCAAACAAGGGGAAGGTTCCTACAAGGTTTAGGCATGAAAATATGAGCCTTGATGCACTACCAACAACGGTGGACTGGAGGACAAAGGGTGCAGTAACTCCCGTCAAAGACCAAGGCCAGTGTGGTAAGTACATTTAGACTACAAGTGAGTTAGATATGAATCTTCTACATGAGAATGGTGTTAATAATTGTATATGTCTCAATAAAATCATTTGCAGGTTGTTGCTGGGCTTTTTCTGCTGTTGCTGCAACAGAGGGCATTGTCAAGATAAGTACCGGCACTCTTATCTCGCTTTCGGAGCAAGAATTGGTGGATTGTGATGTCCACGGTGAGGACCAGGGCTGCGAGGGTGGTCTCATGGATGATGCATTCAAGTTCATTATCAAGAATGGTGGCCTCACTAAGGAGTCCAGCTATCCATATTCCGCAGCATACGGCAAGTGCAAGAGTGGATCTAGTAGTGCTGCAACTATTAAGAGTTATGAGGATGTGCCTACCAATGATGAGGGTGCCCTCATGAAGGCTGTGGCAAGCCAACCCGTGTCAGTAGCCGTGGATGGAGGCGACATGACATTCCAATTCTACTCCGGTGGCGTGATGACTGGTTCTTGTGGTACTGATTTGGACCATGGGATTGCAGCCATAGGGTATGGAACGACATCTGATGGTACAAAGTATTGGTTGCTGAAAAATTCTTGGGGCACAACATGGGGCGAGAATGGATTTTTAAGAATGGAAAAGGACATTGCTGACAAGAAGGGCATGTGCGGCCTTGCCATGGAGCCCTCCTACCCTACAGCTTAGTGAGACCACAAAATGCCACATATTCACACCCATACATAAGATTGAATAAATGCATGTCTTTTCTTCTAGTGTTGTATATATGTCCATATGTAAATGCTTGTAATTTGTGTTATGCGAACTCATTATATGTATCTACACTTTTTATATACAACTGATGAGTCATGTTATGTTGAATGTAGTAGATGAAAGATATATTTGTGGTAGATGAGAAATTCCAAAAAGAATGTATTTGTTGGATGTAAACATTATGAAGTAAATGTTGTCATCCTTGTATGCATAAGGAACTTCTGGAAAAACTTGTGTTGCCAGAAGCAGTATCTTACACATAAATGATTGGAAAAATAGATAAATAGGTACAGACAATTTCTAAAAAATGTTAGTTCTCTGGTGGTTCATTAAGTTATTTGCTTGTGAGCGAGAAAATTATCGGAAAGACTATCTTAAATGTAAAACCATAATTAAATATCAAATATACATGATATACATTATATTTTGTTCATAACAAGTACTTCCTCCAACCCAAGGCTTAAGGCGTAAAAAAATTGGCACGTCGATTAAGGAGCTTCCAGCGAGATAAATCCTTCCAAACATGCCCCTATTAAATCGTCAGATTTGTTCCTTAATTTTCCCTCTAACTGTCAGCTGATTCCTAATTTATCTGCCCACTTCCACCGCATGCACATGCATGGCCAATAAACAGCCCCCATTAACTGCTCCACTCCGAATTTTCTGGTCAGCTTCTCGCATGCAATACGGCAGGCAATGGCAGCAGCCCAAATTACTCCTCCCCTCCCGATAATTAAGTTCTTTTAAACGTTTTTCGGGGGTAGTATTGGGAGAAAACGTGCAAACCACATGGTGCGTCTTATGCTGTGAGGAAAATTTGAAAAAATTTATACGCCCTAAGCCTTGGGTCGGAGGGAGTATACAACTAGCCGAATCAACACAATTGTAGAGGGCGGTATGCTTCTTTATCCAAAAGTTGTCCATTCATATTTTTATTACTTAATTTCAAACTATGGATTCCTACTCTCAAGTAAGATCCAACCTTTTATGTTTAGAAAAGGAATGTGTTAGGACACAGTTAACCTGACAACTGTTAAATTGGTCACTGTGATCAAACCACCATCTGATTATTGACTTGTTATTGATCAGAAATTTGAGCCAACAAAATTATCAGTGACTAGTTGAATGCCCGTGCTTTGCCACGGCTCAAAAAACTTAACTATTTGGTAGAACAAAATTTATCGCATGAAATTTTAGTTCAAGAATTATGTCCTATTAGAGCTATGTTGTACAACCTCAATAGTTCCTTGTTTTTCTCACGTTCTGTAAAATGTTTACAAATCAATAAAAAAATGTTTATTAAAGGAATACAGTAGGAAAGAAGTTTTGATTCACAATGCTACCTTATTTGATATGGTATCCATACATGGTACAAAACAAGTATCGGATTTGTTTCTTCATTCAGCCACCGATCTACAGTGGCACGTCGTAGAATCAATTAAAAGGGTCAAGCACTCAAAGTTGACAAAATAAAAGTGTATAAAATACAAGGGTAAAATGAGGCATAATTAGGAAACACATTTAACCTGTCCGCTTCAATTCTAAAAGTGGTTTAACATGCAAGGTTAATAAAGGTCAATTCCACTCTAATGTTTGTTTATATCTATCAAGATGTTGATCTAATGACGATCTTCGGTAATGGTTTTCTTTTAAATTTTTATTTGTCTTATCCGAAAACAAGTCTAAAGGATCGAGAGATCTCATAGCCAAGTCAAGATAGAGATGTTGATATCATCGAGTTTAGATGGGTGCAAGTTTTTGGCACAATTTTCTCTAGCAACGGCGCGAGAAAATACGCAACTAAATTACACGTGTTTTCGACCTAGTAAAAGTGCAAGGTGGTGCAGTAAGGGTGATTTTCCACACGAGGGTGACTCGAGGGTTTATATCAAACTCAGGGAATGAAGTGGTTCTATATTCGTATCCCTTTCTTGCAACATGTAATGTAAAAGAAAAAGGTTAAGGTTTGTGTCCTCAACTCCAGCAAAGTGTTTGTCCGGCACAACTATGTGTAAGCAATACGAAACAAAGTAAAATATAATAAATATGTAAAGTATTTTTGTATTTTCATATTTAATAAGTACTAAAAATAAAAATGCAAGTAGACCAAGTTTATAGTTTAAAATGGACAGAGGTTTATGGTTTCACTTGATCTCTCATAAACATGGTGGTATGAATAAAGCACTCAATAACAAGAAACAATTTGTAGAAAGCAACAATATGTTTTTTATAAATATTCTCAAACATTTATATGAGCATCACATCCTATAATAGAGATGATACAAAAACATCTCACTAATACTCCCTTTAAAGGAAAACTTTTCAAACCAAGATTAAGAATAAATAGACTATTGCCTTAAGAACTTTGAAATGAACCGGATTATATATTGCCATCTTGAATGAACAAGCCCACCTAGATTGTCACTAGATAACAATAACATACATAATCTTTTATAAATATTGAGTTAACCAATGGAAAGGTAAAAACCTCAATAACAGTCACTTACACACACATATTACCACACACACACACACGCATGCACGCACGCACGAACGCACACACGTACATAGTCCAGGGGTAGACTACTACCACACACGCACGCACACGCGCGCGCACACACACACACACCCACACACGCTCATGTGATTCTTATTAGTGAAGATCATAGGTGGAGATTTGATACAAGTTTCTTCATCAAACTCATAGTCCAGGGGTAGACTACTCCCTCTTCATCATGGTGGTGGCGGTGATGGTGTTGATAAAGGTGGATGTGTATTTATCTATTGAAGATCGCCTCCTCCCAACTTCACTACCGTAGTCATATTTATGGTTAGTTTTAGGGCAAAACTCATTGTACGGCGTTGAAACTGAGGCAAAAGAGTGCACAAGGGTCAAGGTGGTCCCCATGGCGCGGCCAGGGTTGGTCCATGCGCCCTATATCCTGGAGTGCCTCATGGTTCATCTCCTTCACTCATATATTGCTAAATCTTGAAAAAACCTGACATGGAAAAAGTTCTAGCTCCATTTGATGTCCGAGAAGTCCCTAAAAGTCAAAACAAGCAAAACATGTTTTCCTGCGACAACGTAAAGAATGAATGAAATGTCAATTTGTTGCAAATCCCCATAAATCAATGTAAAACAATTAAGGAACCTCACATAGCATCAAATATTATATAATATCATAACAATATCACCAAACTTCATGGATACATTTTCAATGTATCACCGCGCTAACTTCCAACGTAGATTGGGGGCGGGTATGAGTCTATTTTCTGGGGGAGGGGGTAGACTTATCAGGGAGGGAGCACTGGTTAAGATAATCCAAATATCACTTTCAGTGCAGAAAGTGGCTAGTATGCAATCACGTTATTCCTGGATGGATCATGTGTTGGGGAACATATATAGAAAACAAGAAAATTCCTACGAATAAAAAAAGATCATATGCGAGAGGGGATGTAACGAATCATACCCTCGTAGATCGAACTAGTGGAAGTTGTTGATGACAAAGGTTGATGAAGACCTCCATGGTATCCACACGTACGGGAGAAGCTTCACCGCTTTGGCGTTTGATCAAGCACACCATCAAAGCAGGAAACGTGTCGATGAAGATGTGCCAGCGCTTCTGCAATCACCGCCTAGATTGGATCTAGATGGCGGATAGAGATCCGGCAGCACTTCCGCGTCCGAGAGAGAGAGAGAGAGAGAGAGAGAGAGAGAGAGAGAGAGAGAGAGAGAGAGAGAGAGAACCTATGATTTTTCTGAAACTAGGAGCACCTAGGGTTTTCATGCCCTAGGGTTGTGGTCGACGGCGAGGAGGCGACGATGGCACAAGGGTGATGTTGGTGGCGCACAAGGCGCCGTCGCGTCTAGGGTTTTCGGTGCAGGAAGTGTCGGCCAAGGAGGGGAGAAAGGGATGCGACTTGGATGTCCTTGGGGCTCCCCATGCCCTCATTTTATAGGTGGAAAAGGCCCTTGGGTCGGCCAAAGACCTCCCCCCAAATTTGAGGGAGTTCCGGTAGGATGCCGTCCACCAAAACCTATTAGAACTAAGACTCTTTTGCAAATTTCAAATTTGCCTTAGGAGGAAATTCCTTGCCCCTCAAGGAAACATGGATACACATATTGTGGAATCTTCCAGACTTCTTTAGACAGCTCGTGCCATCTCGTACACTTCTGGAACCTTCCATTATATTTCGGACCCTTCAGGTCCTTCCAAAACCTTCCATATATGCCCAAAACCATTCCGAACACTCTCGGGACCATTCAGAACACTTCTGGGATCATCCGGGACCTCACAGAACCATTCTGAGACTATCCAAGACACTCTCGGATTTCATCTCGTATTTTCATATAGAACTCACGTTCCTAAATGTCGCTAAACCGTTAAGTGTGTGACCCTATGGGTTCGGATACATGTAGACATGCCCGGAACACCTTCCATGTCGAACGCTTGATAATCGCAAGAATCCCCATACATAACACGAAGATCTTTATCATGTGAACCTTACATACTACTTTCGATACACCTCGCATTGCTTCTCAATACTCAACATTTCCCGAGGTGAAACCCTAGGTTATCCTGGTTATCCGGCATGTTCTCTTTACTCATTTTGTATCATCGATGTTCCTGCAACGTAACAACTTAGTCACATGTCTGCCCAGATGATGACGAACAACATGATAGATGAGTGGGCCCACAACGCATCTCTCCATTGTCGGAGTTATTTTGAGAGTGGGAACTTTCTTCACTGTGAAAACATAAGATTTTTTATCGGGCGATGATAACGCTTGTGCATTATTTCCGTCTTGGAACCGTTGCTTTTGGAAAACTTAGACTTCAGATGTTGTCTTTGTGGTGTTTCTGCTACTGCTATAGAACTTGGACACTTTAGGCTTCTTCTTCTTTTTGTTCGTTGTGTTCATCTGTACTGCTATTAGGATATTACGTTGTTGCAAATGCTTGGTATAATTGGTATCTTCGACTCTTTGTAATATTAATATATTTCCTCTATCCAGAAAATTAGGAAAAAAGTTAAGGAGAAGATAAAAAATTGACAATCAATGAGAAGATAACTTATTTTTAAGCAAAGAAATAATCTACATTAAAAGCTCCAAATAATACTAATAAGCTAGTACTACTAAATTTGGGGCAGCAGAGAAGGCCTCCGGAAGAATGTGTCTTTTAAGCATCCAGAAGAACTGGGCCTAATTTTGGACCGGCGAGAGCTGTGCTCTTCTCAACAGTTACTGATCCTCCTTTTTTGTGAGCTCGGCAACATGGCGAACCATGTCCCCGATATCCACGTCCGACGACCCTCCTGATGCCATCGCGTCCCTCGCCTTTGTTGCGAGCTCCATGGCCCTGGACCGTATCGCCGCCCCCTCATCCATTATCTCAGCCACTGCTTTCTTTACATCCTCCCTCCCGACCTGAAATTTCGACACCTCGACCTCGGGGTGCATTAGTGGCACCTTAATGCCGGCACGGACGCCTGCGCCGAGCACGTCCACGACGAGTGCCTCGGTCAGGAACTGGTCGGCGAAGTGCGGCCAGGTAAGGAGCGGCACGCCGTGCGAGAGGGATTCCAGCGTTGAGTTCCAGCCGCAGTGCGTCAAGAAGCCTCCAACCGAGGGGTGCGACAGGATGGTCATCTGCGGCGCCCACCCGCGGATGACGAGGCCGCGGCCCGCCACGCGAGCGTCGAAGCCGGAGTCGAGGCCTTCGGTCTCCTTCGCCACCCAGATGAACGGCCGGTTCGACGCCTCCAGGCCAGCGGCGAGCTCCGCGACCTGCGGCGGGAACAAGCGGGCGATGCTCCCAAAGCTAACGTAGAGCACGGACTGCTGCGGTTTCGTGTCGAGCCACGAGACAACGTGGCCGGCGTCGACGACGGCTGCACCGTTCTTGCCTCTCCCGGCTAGCGTCTCGGCGTCGGAATCTAAGAGGCAGAGCGGCCCGACCGCCCAAACCTTCTTGCCGAGCGCCTCGCCGTACCGCTCGATGAACGCGCCCTCGAAGGCCGCGCACGTGTTGATGACCAGGCCGTCGGCGCTGGCCTCGGCGTCCAGCGCGTCGCGCCGGTACCTCTCGAGCCCCGGCAGCTGGAGCAACCCGAGCGAGGTCGCCTTGTTGACCACGGTGCGCACGGGGAAGTCCGGCACCTCGAACGGCTCGAGGACGTCGGCCACGCGGCCGTGCATGCCATGCTTCTCCACGTTATGCACCGCCAGAAGGAAGAACGTCGACGGGCAGTGGAAGACAAGCCGAGGGACGCCCAGCCGCCGCGCGACGTCGGCCGTCCACGGGCTGAACGTGTCGGCGATGAGGCAGTCGGGCAGCCGCGGCAGCGCCCGGAGGTACGACTCGAGCGGGCCGGCGAGCAGCCACACGGCCTCGTAGAAACGCGCGAAATCGGAGAAGTCCTTGATCATGTCGAGGCTCTCGCAGCCCTCGGGCAACCCCACAGCCGGCCCGGGCAGCTGGAGCTCGGCGAAGTCGATGGCGAGCCCCGCGCGGGCGGCGTGTTCCAGGACGGCCCTGCTACGCGCGGCGTGGACGGGGGTCAGGACGACTGTGACGCGCGCGCCGCCCCGGCCGGCGAGGAGGCGCGCCATGTCCATCATGGGGATCACGTGGCCTTGGGCAAGGAGCGGCACCAGCACGAAGTGGAGCGGCGCCGCCATGGTCCCTGTACTGGTACTGCTGGAAAACATGGCTGGCATAAATGTTTGTATGTATCTGTCCGAGGGGGGTGCAGTGAGAATCGAAGAACATCTCCATCGAAGTGGATGTATAGCTCGGCGACAGCAAGAAAAGATCACACAGGCGATGGGGACGTCTGGCTCCGGCATGGATGGACGAGGAAGGCAGGCCGTACCCTGGAGCAACACGAGGTGGCCACCGCTTCGATGCCGCACATGAGTGGACACTGAAAGTCCATAAAGTTTACTACCTTCTAGAAGCCTTGTACCTTGGTCACACAGGGACGTAGCCGAACCTTCGCTATCCTGACTTCCAGGTCTCCGACGTGCTACGATCCAAGATGACCTGCAATACCACTATGCAGCATCTAGTATCTTCGGAGTGAAAAAGCGATAAAGGCCATGGCTACCTTGGATGGGAGTGGTGTTTTGGCTCATGGAACATGTGAGAGCATATGCTCTCTTCATTAAAAAAAAAAACTAAAAATTCACACGTACATCTTCACATGCTGCCCAAAAAGCAAAAGAACACGAAGAGCAGGCTGCAAGATGGTGGGCCCCTGGTCCCTCGACGTCGTCCCGCAATGTTCAGACACGCCCACGGTGCAGGCGCCACCCGACCTATACTAGTCGGAAGGTGTTGGAATGTTTCGATTAGTCTCCGCATGGTAGACACGTAAACATTAAATACGAGCCCGATCGGCTCTCGGTTGCATGTGGATCGGCTCAAAGAGCCGATCGCCCCATGATTCACGTTGGGTTTACGATGACATTTCCTGCTTGATCAACACAAAGTTAAACCAATCCACGACAGTTTAGGGTTTTCACCGTATGATCGGAACATCCTACGCGTAGTTGGGCCTAATAGACACAAAAGATGATAGAAAGCTAACCCTAAAAGAGGCCTAAAAACCAACATTAAGTTAATTCCCGGAACAATCCCTCTTAGAAATAGCAAACTATACCTTACGCACTACCGGATCGTTCAACCTGTTTGCAAGACCTAACCATACGGATATTAAACTAATCCTTGAGAAACAATGAGCAACTATAACGGATTAGATCTACTAAACGACTAACAAGCAAGGTGCTGCCCTTACACCTAGATAGGTATAAGGGCAGCTAGATATCGAGGGACTGCATAGCCAAGCGAATATGTGTAAGAAAAGCACCAATGCAGGCCCCAAAACATCTACGATAAGTAGTGTTACTCGCCATCAACAATGCTTCAGCACGAGCAACACAAGATAAACGAATAAACGTACGCTGCCTAGATCGCAAGATGCGATCTAGTTAGCATGATGCTTCCGGAAGAAACCCTCGAAACAAGGGGTGGCGATGCGCCTGGTTTGCGTTTGTTGTGAACGTGATTGTCCTCCTTTCTCAATAACCCTAGGTACATATTTATAGTCCAAGGGACTTTCTAATTCGGGCGTACACCTAACCGTGCACGGGTTAAACTCTATCTTTTAATTCTAAACTAAGATGCAATCTACTATAATTTACAGATACACGGGCAATCTAGCCCAAACTCTTCGCGCAAGGCCGCTTCAGAGACACTCCACGTGTATATCCTTCAAGCCCATCTCAATTACGGCCCATCTCCTGATTTGCCAAAATCGGTGATAACACATGCCCCCTGGTTTTGGTAATGATAATTTCAAAACCACTGTTTTCCTTCGAAGGGTCATGTCGTGGCAGAGCAGAACCGTCTCTTCTTGCTTTCTCAACTTCTCTGCACGAATTGACAGTTTTGGCACCACATCCTCGAAAACTGCTCAAGCATTAAATCCAAGGTTTAAAATAGCGTGCTAAATGAAATAGCGTTAGCCTCCTTCAAACGCTATGGACGCTATGTCATGCTAATTACGTGCTATATTTCAAATAGCGTTTAGAAAAAATACCAGATATAGCCTAAAAATAAAAGCTTTTGCTAAAAAGGTTGGATATTTAGTCAAAAAATAACTGAATTTTTCAAAAGGCTAACATCAACATTCCACAAGACAACAACATAGTATAAATTATTTATTAAGAATCATCAACATTAGCGATATTATGTTCTAATCTAGAAGAGGAGCCAACATATTGTAGTTTATCACCCCGAAAAGGTGAAAGCAACTTAGCTTGAAAAAATAGCACGCTAACGGTATGAAGTTTTAGCACGATATAGCATGTTATTTCACAAATAGCACCATAGCGAGCAAAATTACTAAAATTTAGCGTGGACCCTCCAAATATGCTATAGCGTGCTATAATCGGAGAAATAGCGCGCTATTTTAAACCTTGATTAAATCTCCACTATATCTCCTTTTATTTAGCCGCATCAAACAGTTCACCTCTTCACCCCCCTGCTCCGAACTAGCCGTCGGCCAAAAAACCCTCTCCCTCTGTAGCCATGTCTTCCTCTTCTTCCTCCTCCACGGCTTCCTCAGGGCTTTCCTACGTATCTTCTCCCCTTCGAGAATCGACACCAGAGTGGGGCACGCAGGCTGCATACGACATCCTCGCCCCAACGACATGGGACAAGGAAGACCACGACTCCTCCGTCTGGTCCGAGGATGACAAATCCTTGACCGACGGAGAAGCCGACCTTCAATTCCTCGTCAATGGGGAGGAAGAGGCGGAGAGCGAAGACGACTGCTTCTCCTGGGACAACTTCACCTCCTCCGACGAGGAAGAGGAAGACGAGGAGGACACCTCCTCATTCTCCGACGAGCCGCCGGCCAAGCGCTTCCGCGCCGGGTCGGATGATGATGACGACGACGACGACGACGACGAGAAGGAGTACGGGGCCCCTGCCAAAGGCTACGACAGCAGCGACGAGGAGCCCGCCGACAGCAGCACTGACAGCACCGACGAGGGCAGCGACGGCCCTTAGACTAGGATTAGTAGCTTCAGACTAGTAGTAGTAATCGGCTCTTTTGTTCTTCCTCTTTCGAGCAATCGGCTCTTCTCTGTAAAAATCCTTTTAATCAATGAAGAAAGTGTTTTTATGCCAAATTCGCTTCCTTATCGATTTGCCGATTGTCAACACGAATTAACACGCAAAGAGCCGATGGCAGCGCATCGGCCTTTATCACAGAATGTTTGCCGATTGTTAATGCGAGTCAACGCGCAAAGAGCCGATGGCAAAACGTCGGCCTTTATCACAGAACGCGAGCAAGGCCAACCCAGTTGCCTACTCAAATGGTAACCTGCAACCCTCGCCTACAAGAGCAACTCAGATCCCCAAATCGCTGCTCGCACAGATCCAACTTCCATCGACACAATTCCCAGATCCCAATTGCACAGACTCCTCCGCAGCGAATCCAATGGCGGAATCGTTCAACGCCAACACTGAGGTCTCTGGCTTGAAGGTAATCCCCAACCGTTCCTCACCATCTGGGCAAATTGCTGGAATTATCAACAAACACCTGAATTAATATCTCATTGCGTCATTAATTTTTTAGGTATCAGATATTCTGCTGTCGCATCCTTCTCTTCTGAATTCTCTTTGTCTTGGCCCTCGCTCCACCGAGAGTCCTGCTCATCTGATTTCATGCGAGGCCAATAGGATTCCCTTTGTGAACCAGAACTTAGATCCATCCTCTTGGGCCGATTGCTTACGAGCCTGGCCTAATCCTCCCGAGGATTGGGTTTCATGGTATAATAGGGTAGCCAAGACACACCAATCCACCTGGGAAACTACTGGAATAGCCGATGCCTTAGCCTTATCACTGTCTCCTCTTGAAAAACATGAAAACCTTTTGAAAACCATCGGTTACTTCTGGTCTGATGCTTTGAACTGTTTCATGTTTGGCCATGGTCCCATGACCCCAACCCTACTAGACGTGGCCATGATCACTGGCCTAGATATCGCGTCCCCAAGCCCCTCTGCCTTTATGCTGCCAAAGGTCCCTTTCCAGCTTTCCTCCAAAAAGGATTGCACAAACTGGGGCGCTTATCTTCGATGCCACATGAAAACAAAAGGCCCTGTAACAGAGAAAGAACACACGGCCTTCTTAAACTTCTGGTTGGAGCACTTCATATTTTGTAGCCCTTCCCTTGCTCCCACCAAGAATTACCTATCCTTGGCCTATGAACTTGCCAAAGGCACCCACCTTGGCATTGGCAAACTGTTCCTTGGAGAGGTCTATCGATATCTCCAGCTGATGTCTGTCAAACTGTTTTCCCAAAAGACAGTCAAAATAGGAGGTCCTTGGTGGTTTATTCAGCTATGGGCCCAACTATACTTCGAACCACATCCCAAACTTCCCTCGTCTGGCCACTCGCACCTTTCCGATACCACGGAAGCAAATCCGATGCACTAGCTACGACCAAGCTTTGTACACCTCCCAGGCAGCTGATCCCCCAAGAAACCTCAAAATGGTTCAGCATCTTCTTTAAAGGTTTGGATAATCCTCTCTTCTTTCCTTACACGGAGCTGAGCATTTTGAAGTCTCCTTCAGCTCTTCATTGAAAAGACCCTAATTATACTTCATGATGAGTTTTCTTCCAATGAACCTCCAACCGATCATCAACCTCCAACGGTCAGCAGCCGGTGGTCTTGGGCAGGTGTCTCCTCCATTTCTCTCCACTTCTTAAGCAAGAGGCCGACTTGCCCGATGTCCTCACTAGCCGATGCTCTAGTCATCAATTCCTCACAACCTCTCTTTCACCTCATCAACGGATGATTTCGAGGCCTGGTGGGCAATGTGGAAGACTCATGCCTTCCGGAGGGCTCTAGGACCATTGCTGAAACAACTTGACGCTGAATATGATATCCCTGCAGAACAGGTACCACTACTCATAATTTTTCCTTGAAGTAGCTTATCGCGGTCTCCTTCTTTTTTCCACAACCCTGCTCTGTTTCCTTGCAGCAACGAGATGGTCCAGAGCCTGTACATGATGACGGCTCCTCTTTCACACTCCACCCACCAGCTCCGGTGGTCCTCTTCTGCAAAAACTCACCATCCTTGAAGAAGGTCGTGATGCAGAGCCAGCCGATTTTACCGAAATCGGCTCCCAAAAGCGGAGCATCTTCTAGGCCAGCTGCCCCCCGAGCCTCGGCGAGAACAGCGGTGAGGAAAGTAGCTGCCAGGAAGACCTTGAAGCGCCAGGCCTCCTCTCTAGCCCAAGAAATTCTACACGTAAGATATTCCATGCCTTGGCTGGTTTCATTCATTCTTCTAGGCTTTTGTAATATGTTTGTATTCCTCTCACAGACCTCTACTGAAGAAATCTCCAGCGAGGATACACAGTCCAGTCGAGAAGACTCAAGCTCAGGCACCTCCGGGGAGAACACCACGTCGAACCAGCCAGACTTGCCACCGTCGGCTTCCAAGAAAAGGTCAGCTCCCGAACCTGCTTCTTCCCAGGCTTCTCCAAAAGCAGGACAGGGTGGTCTACGCACAAAGAGCCGATGCATCAAAAGAGCTCGCAAGACGCCACAAACCTCTTCATCAGACCAGGAGCTTTCGAATGTAACCACTCTCCTCACTCTCCTTGACTCATATTTTGTGCTGACTTATTGTTGTTTCCATCGGCTAACCATTCCCTTTTTCAGACTGATGACACCTCTAGTGGGGAAGTCAAGGAGGTAGTGATGCCATCCACCGCCCTAGACCTAGCAACCTCCAAAAGCGGAGTCGACAAAGCCGCTATCTTGGCCACGCCCTCAGCAGAAGCACAAGAGCCGATCGCCCCTTCATCAGCCGCTCGTATGGTTTTAGGAAATGTATACTTCCTTCCCTCAGCTCTTCTTCTTCGCATACTGACGTTGTTCCTGTTATTCGTCAGGATTATGACCTCTCAAACCTGCTGACGTTCGACCCTGAGTTCATCGAACCATCTGCTAAAGCAAGCGAAGAGTCAGGACCCAGCGCCACCCATGGTCAACTCCAACAGCTCAAGGCCTTGCTCTCCTCCTCAATCGAAACATTGGTTGAAGATACCGAGGGAATAAAGAGCATTCTTGAAGACCTCCAGCCTCATCTCCCGGTGACATTGCAGGTGAAGCTCTGGCCCGTGGTGACTTTGTCTGCTTATAGGTCAAGGGTGACCTTGGCTCGTCAGAGAATCGGCTTGCGCCACGCTCAGCTTCCATTGAAAGCCGATATTGCAGACAAGTGTCAGCGGCTAAATGAGAAAAAGGCAGCTTTGGACGCAAAAACTGACACGTCTATCAGTACCGCTGAACTGGAGATCTTGCGACAGGAGTTGGAGGACCTTGAAGAGAGGGTGCGGGTAACCAAGCAGCTCATCCGAGATAAGGAAGCTCTCATTGCCCGCTCCCACGAAGCAGAAGGTCTCAAGGCTGAACTGAAGACTGATCTGGCCGAAATCCGCGCCTTGAACAAGCAGCTGGTAACAGGCCAGGATGAAGATGACGAGGCTGAGATCGCCGAGGTAGATCGTGTTCGTGCCTCCGCACTCCGTGCCCTTGAGGCATTCCTTCAGTAGAGCTCCTCCATGTAATGATAACTGCTCCACTGAGCATGTACTTCTGTTGTAACAGCTTGTACCTCTTGAGTCGATGGCTATACATCGGCTTTTTATTCTTAAGTCGATGTCCGAGCATCGGCTGTACTTAAATTTTTTTTTTCGAATTTTTTACTGGCCGATCGATTTCATGAATCGGCCCCTCCCTCCTGGGTACATACTTCGTGGCCTCATACCTTCTCTGTATGTATGCCCCCCGAGCTGAATCTTTCAAGTAATTGAGGATATCGGCTTTCCAGCCATCTATAGGCCCGTCACAAAACACACCATGCTAACTAGCACAGAGGCTAACACATGTGGTGAGGATAATTTTAGCCGATTGCTAGAATCGGCCACCTTTTTCATTGCAACGTTCAATGCGGGTTTACAACTTTTTGGTTCTCTACTATGGCTACGTGACAAGCTTGAGGTAAGACCTTTGCTTTTTATTTTTTGCGATGGGATCGGCCTTGTCACGCACGTCCATAGACTTGGATCTTGCTACTCTGTCAGGCCGGTGGATAAGACCAGCCTCACCCCGTTTTTGAAGCCTCGATGCGCTCACAGCCGTCCGATTAATTCCAGAGAACGGCTCTTGGTCGTTTGCATCCCAAATGTTCATGGCGGCTAGCGAGATCTCGATCGAATCATCTGCATGAACAACTTCCACTTCATCTCCATCCCATTGTATGATGCACCGATGCATTGTGGATGGAATGCAACAATTAGCGTGGATCCAATCTCTCCCTAGGACAGCATAAGTGCTTTTGCCGTCAACGATGAAGAACGACGTAGGGATGGTCTTTCGGCCTACGGTTAGATCTACGTTCAGAACACCCATTGCTTCTTCGACGCTGGCCGTTGAAATCACTTAATGTGACGTTGGTCTTGATCAGATCTTCGTTGGAACGTCCCAAACGTCGTAGCATAGAGTATGGCATTATATTGACTGCCGCCCTGTATCAACCAACATCTTGCCGATAGGCTGCCCATTGATGTAACCTTTCATAGGGCTTTCAAATGCCAGCTTCTATCTCGGCTTCTCAAAAAACGTGGTTGCATCAAGTACATCGACACCTTGATACGTCTCCAACGTATCGATAATTTCTTATGTTCCATGCTACTTTATTGATGATACCTACATGTTTTATGCACATTATATGTCATATTTATGCATTTTCCGGAACTAACCTATTAACAAGATGCCGAAGAGCCAGTTGCTGTTTTCTGCTTTTTGGTTTCAGAAATCCTAGTAAAGAAATATTCTCGGAATTGGACGAAACTTTCGCCCAGGGTCCTATTTTTGCACGAAGCTTCCAAAAGACCGAAGACCTAACGAAGTGGGGCCACGAGGAGGCCAGGGGGGTGGCCGGCGCGGCCCAAGACCTGGCCGCGCCGACCTATCCCCTGGGCCCCTCGTGTGGCCCCCGCGTTGACCCTCCGCCTACTTAAAGCTTCCGTCGCGAAACCCCCACGAGAGCCACGATACGGAAAACCTTACGAGACGCCGCCGCCGCGAATCCCATCTCGGGGGATTCGGAGATCGCCTCCGGCACCTGCCGGAGAGGGGATTCATCTCCGGAGGACTCTACACCGCCATGGTCGCCTCCGGAGTGATGAGTGAGTAGTTCACCCCTGGACCATGGGTCCATAGCAGTAGCTAGATGGTCGTCTTCTCCTAATTGTGCTTCATTGTTGGATCTTGTGAGCTGCCTAACATGATCAAGATCATCTATATGTAATTCTATATGTTGTGTTTGTCGGGATCCGATGGATAGAGAGTACTATGATTATGGTGATTATCAATCTATTGTTCATGTGTTGTTTATGATCTTGCATGCTCTCCGTTATTAGTAGAGCTCTGGCCAAGTTTTTACTCTTAACTCCAAGAGGGAGTATTTATGCTCGATAGTGGGTTCATGCCTCCATTGAATTGGGACAGTGAGAAAGTTCTAAGGTTGTGGATGTGCTGTTGCCACTAGGGATAAAACATTGATGCTATGTCTAAGGATGTAGTTGTTGATTACATTACGCACCATACTTAATGCAATTGTCTGTTGCTTTGCAACTTAATACTGGAGGGGTTCGGATGATAACCTGAAGGTGGACTTTTTAGGCATAGATGCGTTGGATGGCGGTCTATGTACTTTGTCGTAATGCCCAATTAAATCTCACTATATTTATCATATCATGTATATGCATTGTTATGCCCTTCTCTATTTGTCAATTGCCCGACCGTAATTTGTTCACCCAACATGCTTTTATCTTATGGGAGAGACACCTCTAGTGAACTGTGGACCCCGGTCCTATTCTTTACATAGCATACAATCTAATGCAATTGTGTTTACTGTTTTCTTTGCAAACATCTTCCACTCGATACGTTTAATCCTTTGTTAAGCCCGGTGAGATTGACAACCTCACTGTTTCGTTGGGACAAAGTACTTGGGTTGTGTTGTGCAGGTTCCTAGTTGGCGCCGGAATCCCTGGTGTTGCGCCGCATCACATTTCGCGACCATCAACCTTCAACGTGCTTCTTGGCTCCTACTGTTCGATTAAACCTTGGTTTCATACTGAGGGAAACTTGCTTCTATACGCATCATACCTTCCACTTGGGGTTCCCAACGGACGTGTGTATCCACGCGTATCAAGCTAAATTTCTGGCGCCGTTGCCGGGAGATCAAGACACGCTGCAAGGAGTCTCCACTTCTCAATCTCTTTACTTTGTTTTTGTCTTGCTTTATTTTATTTACTACTTTGTTTGCTGCACTAAATCAAAACACAAAAAAATTAGTTGCTAGTTTTACTTTATTTACTGTCTTGCTCTCTATATCGAAAACACAAAAAATTATTTACTTGCATTTACTTTATCTAGTTTGTTTTATTTACGTTGCTAAAATGGCCAACCATGAAAATACTAAGTTGTGTGACTTCACAAATGCAAATAATAATGATTTCCTATGCACACCTATTGCTCCACCTGCTACTAGCAGAATTTTTTGAAATTAAACCTGCTTTACTAAATCTGGTCATGAGAGAACAATTTTCTGGTGCTAGTTCTGATGATGCTGCTGCCCATCTCAATAATTTTGTTGAACTTTGTGAAATGCAAAAGTATAAAGATGTAGATGGTGATATTATTAAATTGAAAGTGTTTCCTTTCTCATTAAGAGGAAGAGCTAAAGATTGGTTGTTATCTTTGCCTAAGAATAGTATTGATTCATGGACTAAATGCAAGGATGCTTTTATTGGTAGATATTATCCTCCCGCTAAAATTATTTCTTTGAGAAGTAGCATAATGAATTTTAAACAATTAGATACTGAACATGTTGCTCAAGCATGGGAGAGAATGAAAACTTTGGTAAAGAATTGCCCAACCCATGGACTGACTACTTGGATGATCATCCAAACCTTCTATGCAGGACTAAATTTTTCTTCGCGGAATTTATTGGATTCAGCTTGGAGGTACCTTTATGTCCATCACATTGGGGCGGCTACAAAACTTCTTGATGATATGATGATAAATTACTCTGAATGGCACACGGAAAGAGCTCCACAAGGTAAGAAGGTAAATTCTGAAGAAACCTCTTCCTTGAGTGATAAGATTGATGTGATTATGTCTATGCTTGTGAATGGTAGATCTAATGTTGATCCAAATAATGTTCCTTTAGCTTCATTGGTTGCTCAAGAAGAAAATGTTGATGTGAATTTCATTAAAAATAATAATTTCAACAACAATGCTTATAGGAACAACTCTGGTAATAACTATAGGCCATATCCTTCTGCTAATGGTAATGGTTATGGTAATTCTTATGGGAATTCTTACAACAATAATAGGAATGTACCCTCTGGTCTTGAAGCCATGCTTAAAGAATTTATTAGTACACAAACTGCTTTTAACAAATCTGTTGAGGAAAAGCTTGATAAAATTGATACTATTGCTTCTAGAGTTGATAGACTTGCCTCTGATGTAAATCTTTTAAAGTTGAAAGTTATGCCTAATAATGATATTGATAATAAGATTACTACTACAGCAAATGTCATCCAAGTTAGAATTAATGAGAATATAAGATTAATGGCTGAACTGCGTGCTAGGTGGGATAGAGAAGAAAATGAAAAACTAGCTAAAGAGAATAATGTAAAGTTTGGACTATTACCACCACTAGTAATGCTAAATCTTCACATGTTGCTGCACCTCCTACTATCAATGGTAATATAATTGGTGTTGGCAATGTTTCTACTCCTAGTGCAAAGCGAACAAAACTGCCTGAAACTAAAATTGCTGAAACTGCTTGTGATAAACTGCTGAAATTTTTTCCAACCTTGGGAACAATGATCCCATTGCTGTAGCTCATAATGATTTAGATTTTGATGATTGCCACATCTCTGAAGTTATAAAGTTCTTACAAAAACTTGCTAAAAGTCCTAATGCTAGTGCTATAAATTTAGCCTTTACAAAACATATTACGAATGCTCTCATAAAAGCTAGAGAAGAGAAACTAAAACTTGAAACTTCTATTCCTAGAAAGTTAGAAGATGGTTGGGAGCCCATCATTAAAATGAAATTCAATGACTTTGAATGTAATGCCTTATGTGATCTTGGTGCAAGTTATGCCTAAAAAGATTTATGATATGCTTGACTTGCCACCATTGAAGAATTGTTATTTGGATGTTAATCTTGCCGATAATGTTAAAAAGAAACCTTTGGGGAGGATTGATAATGTGCATATTACGGTTAACAATAACCTTGTCCCCGTTGATTTTGTTGTTTTGGATATCGAATGCAATGCATCTTGTCCAATTGTGTTGGGAAGACCTTTTCTTCGAACTGTTGGTGCTGTTATTGATATGAGGGAAGGTAATATTAAATATCAATTTCCTCTCAAGAAAGGTATGGAACACTTCCCTAGAAAGAGAATGAAGTTGCCTTTTGATTCTATTATTAGAACAAGCTATGATGTTGATGCTTCATCTCTCGACAATACTTGATTTGCACTTTCTGCGCCTAGCTGAAAGGCGTTAAAGAAAAGCGCTTATGGGAGACAACCCATGTTTTTACCTACAGCAATTTTTTGTTTTGTTGAGTCTTGGAAGTTGTTTACTACTGTAGCAACCTCTCCTTATCATATTTTTGTGCCAAGTAAAGTTTCTATGTCAAAGTTGATGTTATATTTGGGATCGCTGCGCAGAAACAGCATTGCTGTCTGTCACGAATCTGGGCACAATTCTCTGTAGAAAATTCTAAAAAATCTGCCAATTTACGAGCGTGATCCTCAGATATGTACGCAACTTTCATTAGTTTTGAGTTTTTCCATTTGAGCAAGTCTGGTGCCATTTCTAAATTCGTCTTTACGGACTGTTCTGTTTTTGACAGATTCTGCCTTTTATTTCGCATTGCCTCTTTCGCTATGTTGGATTTATTTCTTTGATCCACTAATGTCCAGTAGCATTATGCAATGTCCAGAAGTGAAAATAATGATTGTGTCACCTCTGAATGAGTGAATTATTAATTGTGCACTAACCCTCTAATGAGTTTGCTTGAAGTTTGGTGTGAAGGAAGTTTTCAAGGGTCAAGAGAGGAGAATGATATACTATGATCAAGAGGAGTGAAAGCTCTAAGCTTGGGGATGCCCCGTGGTTCACCCCTGCATATTTTAAGAAGACTCAAGCGTCTAAGCTTGGGGATGCCCAAGGCATCCCCTTCTTCATCGACAACATCATCAGGTTCCTCCCCTGAAACTATATTTTTATTCAATCACATCTTGTATTCTTTGCTTGGAGCGTCGGTTTGTTTTCGTTTTTGTTTTTGTTTGAATAAGATGGATCCTAGCATTCACTTTGTGGGAGAGATACACGCTCCGCTGTTGCATATGGACACATGTGTCCTTAGGCTTTACTCATAATGTTCATGGCGAAGTTTCTTCTTCGTTAATTTGTTATATGGTTGGAATTGGAAAATGCTACATGTAGTAATTCTAAAAATGTCTTGGATAATGTGATACTTGGCAATTGTTGTGCTCATGTTTAAGCTCTTGCATCATATGCTTTGCACCCATTAATGAAGAAATACATAGAGCTTGCTAAAATTTGGTTTGCATATTTGGTTTCTCTAGAGTCTAGATAATATCTAGTATTGAGTTTTGAACAACAAGGAAGACAGTGTAGAGTCTTATAATGTTTACAATATGTCTTTTATGTGAGTTTTGCTGCACTTGTTCATCCTTGAGTTTGCTTCAAATAACCTTGCTAGCCTAAACCTTGTATCGAGAGGGAATACTTCTCATGCATCCCAAATCCTTGAGCCAACTACTATGCCATTTGTGTCCACCATACCTACCTACTACATGGTATTTCTCCGCCATTCCAAAGTAAATTGCTTGAGTGCTACCTTTAAAATTCCATCATTCACCTTTGCAATATATAGCTCATGGGACAAAATAGCCTTAAAACTATCGTAGTATTGAATATGTACTTATGCACTTTATATTTTATTAAGTTGCTTGTTGTGCGATAACCATGCTTCTGGGGAACGCCATCAACTATTGTTGAATATCATGTGAGTTGCTATGCATGTCCGTCTTGTCTGAAGGTCTATCATTTTAGTGGTTGGAGCATGCAAAATTGTTAGAGAAGAACATTGGGCCGCTAACTAAAGCCATGAATCATGGTGGAAGTTTCAGTTTTGGACATATATCCTCAATCTCTTTGCTACATGCTTATGCATTTAAGAGGAGTCCATTATCTGTTGTCCATGTTGTCCCGGTATGGATGTCTAAGTTGAGAATAATCAAAAGCGAGAAATCCGAAATGCGAGCATTCTCCTTGGACCTTTGTACAGGCGGCATGGAGGTACCCCTTTGTGACACTTGGTTGAAACATGGCATGCGAAGACCCGGTAGTCCAAGTTAAGTAGGACGAGGTGCGGGCACTATTAGTATACTATGCGTGAGGCTTGCAACTTGTAAGATATAATTTTCATAACTCATATGCTTTATTACTACCGTTGACAAAATTGTTTCATGTTTTTAAAATAAAAGCTCTAGCACAAATACAGCAATCGATGCTTTCCTCATTGAAGGACCATTCTTTTACTTTTATTGTTGAGTCGGTTTGCCTATCTCCTTCCACCTTAAGAAGCAAACACTTGTGTGAACTGTGCATTGATTCCTACATACTTGCATATTGCACTTGTTATATTACTTTATGTTGACAATATCCATGAGATATACATGTTACAAGTTGAAAGCAACCGCTGAAACTTAATCTTCTTATGTGTTGCTTCAACACCTTTACTTTGATTTATTGCTTTATGAGTTAACTCTTATGCAAGACTTATTGATGCTTGTCTTGAAGTACTATTCATGAAAAGTCTTTGCTTTATGATTCGTTGTTTACTCATGTCATTACCTTTGCTTTGATCGCTGCATTCATTACATATGTTTACAAATAGTATGATCAAGATTATGATGGCATGTCACTGAGAAATTATCTTTGTTATCGTTTTACCTGCTCGGGACGAGCAGAACTAAGCTTGGGGATGCTGATACGTCTCCAACGTATCGATAATTTCTTATGTTCCATGCTACTTTATTGATGATACCTACATGTTTTATGCACATTATATGTCATATTTATGCATTTTACGGAACTAACCTATTAACAAGATGCCGAAGAGCCATTGTTGTTTTCTGTTTTGGTTTCAGAAATCCTAGTAAAGAAATATTCTCGGAATTGGACGAAACTTTCGCCCAGGGTCCTATTTTGCACGAAGCTTCCAAAAGACCGAAGACCTAACGAAGTGGGGCCACGAGGAGGCCGGGTGGCCGGCGCGGCCCAAGACCTGGCCGCGCCGACCTATCCCCGGGCCCTCGTGTGGCCCCCTGACCCTCCGCCTACTTTAAAGTCGCGAAACCCCGCCGAGAGCCACGATACGGAAAACCTTACAGAGACGCCGCCGCCGCAAATCCCATCTCGGGGATTTGAGATCGCCTCCGGCACCTGCCGGAGAGGGGATTCATCTCCCGGAGGACTCTACACCGCCATGGTCGCCTCCGGAGTGATGAGTGAGTAGTTCACCCCTGGACCATGGGTCCATAGCAGTAGCTAGATGGTCGTCTTCTCCTAATTGTGCTTCATTGTTGGATCTTGTGAGCTGCCTAACATGATCAAGATCATCTATATGTAATTCTATATGTTGTGTTTGTCGGGATCCGATGGATAGAGAGTACTATGATTATGGTGATTATCAATCTATTGTTCATGTGTTGTTTATGATCTTGCATGCTCTCCGTTATTAGTAGAGGCTCTGGCCAAGTTTTTACTCTTAACTCCAAGAGGGAGTATTTATGCTCGATAGTGGGTTCATGCCTCCATTGAAGGACAGTGACAGAAAGTTCTAAGGTTGTGGATGTGTTGTTGCCACTAGGGATAAAACATTGATGCTATGTCTAAGGATGTAGTTGTTGATTACATTACGCACCATACTTAATGCAATTGTCTGTTGCTTTGCAACTTAATACTGGAGGGGGTTCGGATGATAACCTGAAGGTGGACTTTTTAGGCATAGATGCAGTTGGATGGCGGTCTATGTACTTTGTCGTAATGCCCAATTAAATCTCACTATATTTATCATATCATGTATATGCATTGTTATGCCCTTCTCTATTTGTCAATTGCCCGACTGTAATTTGTTCACCCAACATGCTTTTATCTTATGGGAGAGACACCTCTAGTGAACTGTGGACCCCGGTCCTATTCTTTACATAGCATACAATCTAATGCAATTGTGTTTACTGTTTTCTTTGCAAACATCTTCCACTCGATACGTTTAATCCTTTGTTACAGCAAGCCGGTGAGATTGACAACCTCACTGTTTCGTTGGGACAAAGTACTTGGTGTTGTTGTGGGTTCCTAGTTGGCGCCGGAATCCCTGGTGTTGCGCCGCATCACATTTCGCGACCATCAACCTTCAACGTGCTTCTTGGCTCCTACTGGTTCGATTAAACCTTGGTTTCATACTGAGGGAAACTTGCTTCTATACGCATCATACCTTCCACTTGGGGTTCCCAACGGACGTGTGTATCCACGCGTATCAAACCTCCTCGTCTTTTGGAGCGCAAAACTCTGACGGGAGTATGAACACCATGTTTGTATCAGCCGATGCCTCTGCATCGGCTCTTGTCTGCTTGGGGCGCCACACTTTCTTCGTGGCCGTGCCTCTGTCTCCAATGTTTGCTGAATTTTCACGGCCAGATCGGGCCGTGCTTTCCTCAACGTATATAGGTACTGAGCCTCGGCTTCCTCCAAGTTTCGTAGCCGCTGCACCCTACGCTTTTGGGAGTGGCTGAGTCCATCAGGACACCACCGAGGCCGGTGATATCTGTCTTCTTCTTCAGACTCCTCGAAGTCTTCATCTTGAGATGACTCAGCTCGTCTGTTCTGAGGTGGGAGAGGCCCTAGACGCTTGAACACCGAAACTTCATTTGTTCCCTTCCTCTTCTGTTTGCTGGGCAGTTCTCGATTGTTGGTAATCGGCTCATTCCTGAGTCCCAGCAGTGTTTGAAGAAAGGACAGTCCCAATGCTGATCCATGTCCTCTTGCTCTCTCGACCTCCGTCTAGCGTGACGCTCATACCCTTCTTGGTCTCTATCATATCGACGATACTTCTTGTCATCTGCATCAGACCGACGATATCTCTCATCATCTACGTCATAGCGCCGGCGTCGGTCATACTGCTGCTCATATTTGTTAAGGAGATGTGCGGAGAGTGGTCGTTGATACCGCACGCTTCTCACTTCTTCCTCAGTCAAGTAACGTTTGTCATCATGTTGGGGCCGGTCGCGTGGATCGGCCTCCGCTTTATCTTTGCCACGGGAGTGACTGCTCTGGCTTATCCTTGCCATGGCGGTCTACAAGTCCTGCCATGTTGATATCAAAAGAGAAGCCTGGCTCGCTCCTTAAGCAGTGACTAAGATCGACCATGTTGACGCCGGAAACGGATGCGTGTCAACTTTCATGGCAAACTGACCGAAGAGTAATCGGCCTTGTTCTATCGCCATTTGAATCTGTCCGCGCAGCACTTTGCAGTTGGTGGCGTGGGTGAACGTGTGATGCCATTTGCGGTATGGCCTACCGCTCATCTCTTGTAACGTGGGGATTTTGTGGCCTTCGGGTAACTTCAGCTGTTTTCCTTTAGCAGCAAATCAAAAATCTGCTCCGTTTTGCTTAAATCAAAGTCAAACCCTTTTAGGCCCTGGTTGTTTCACCCATTTGCAGGACACGGGTACGCCCCCGAGCCCATTCAGCTACGGCGACCTCCTGATCTTCTGCGAGTCTTCATCTTCTTCCGTCTCGACCAGGGCGACGCGCTTGAACTTGTCCTGGTACAGGTGGCGCTGTTCATATGATGTCAACTTCGAACCATGTGCGCCAGTGAATTGTAGTCTGCTTGGACTTGAGCGGCGCCGAGAGTCCTGCTATTGCCAACTCGACCGCTTCCTTCTCCGATAAACGAACCGAATAAACATCGGTTCTGGATTCAAACGCTGAATGTATTCAGACACCTGTCTCCTCGCCTTTGCCGAACCTGGGTCAGATCGGCAATGCCGCCGTAGCTTCGAATTATATTGTATGTGGAACTGCTCTTCCACTGCTTCCACGTCCGAATCGAATCTGGTGGCAACGAGGTGTACCACCCAAAAGCTGGACCCGTGAGAGATTGCGAAAGAACCTCACACGTAGCTGGTCTGAAGCTGAGACCATGCCCAACTGTCCCAAATATCGGCTCACGTGCTCGATTGAGCTAGACCCCTCTGATCCACTGAATTTTGTGAAGTCAGGGAGCCAAAATTTAGGCGGTAGTGGGATCAGGTCATACTCGTTAGGATACGGCTTGGAATAGCCGATTACTCTCTTCTTCGGCAGGATACCGAACTGGTCTCTCAAGATGGCACTGATCTGATCCACAGTAGGAGCTGCAGAGGTTGAGCCTTCATGACTTGTTCCGGTGGCATATTTAGCTAGCCACGCCTGTTTCTCCGCATCTGCTCCAGAACTTCCTGCTCCAGCAATCCCTCCTGCTGTGGCAACCCCTCCCGCTGTGATCGCTTGCGTGGGTTGTTGCAGTCCGGCACGTATGTACACACGTATCCATGTGGGATCTCCTTGGGTGGCTCATACAGGAATTGGTAATCGCCAGGATCACCCCCAACTTTGTAGACAACGTACGCCGGTGACCCTTGTTGCTGTGGAGCTGCCAACGTGTACGGTAGTGGTGGCCTAGTGTAGAACGGTATCTCTCCCTGGTGAGTCCCTAGAGAAGGTCCTGACGGAGACTGATGCTTCATGATTTCTTGCACCACACGAAGCGCAACACGCTCAAGAGTGTTCACCGGGCTCTCAGAATGCCGATGTAGAGAATGAGCCACATCATAGTTAATTTCTGGCGCAGGGCTCTGGTACGGTCCTCCGAAGGGAGAGACAAATCTATTCCTTCAAGCACGCCTTCGGGTTTGAACCCTTTGAACCTAATCCCGTGCGAACGGGTCTTTCGAAAGAGCCGATGAGATCGGCTTCAAGATGGCCTTGAGATCATCATATTTCTTCTTGTGCTCTGGAGGCAGATCTTCGTACTTGATCTGTTCTTCCGCCATCTCGGATGCAGGTGTTGACGTGGTTGTTGTAGAAGATTGTCCCACCGAGCGTGCCAGAATGTGTTGCCAAAACCCACCGGCGAGCGGTGGTTAAGCAACACGAAGAGCCGGGAGGCTGCCAAGACTGCTGGGTGGGCCCTGGTCCCTCGACGTCGTCCCGCAATGTTCCGGCACACGTCCTAGCGGTTGCAAGGGCGTGCCACCTGACCTATACCTGGTCAGGAAGGTGTTGGAATGCTTCGATTAGTCTCCTGCATGGTAGACACGTAAACATTAAATACGAGCCCGATCGGCTCGGTTGCCCTGTGGATCGGCTCAAAGAGCCGATCGCCCCATGATTCACGTTGGGTTTACGATGACATGGGGCTGCTGATCAACACAAAGTTAAACCAATCCACGATAGTTTAGGGTTTTCACCGTGTGATCGGAACATCCTACGCGTAGTTGAGCCTAATAGACACGAAAGATGATAGAAAGCTAACCCTAAAAGAGGCGTAAAAACCAACATTAAGTTAATTCCCGGAAAATCCCTCTTAGAAATAGCAAACTATACTTTACGCACTACCGGATCGTTCAACCCGTTTGCAAGGCCTAACCATACGGATATTAAACTAATCCTTGAGAAACAAAGAGCAACTATAACGGATTGGATCTACTAAACGACGAACAAGCAAGGTGCTGCCCTTACACCTAGATAGGTATAAGGGCAGCTAGATATCGAGGGACTGCATAGCCAAGCGAATATGTGTAAGAAAAGCACCAATGCAGGCCCCAAAACATCTACGATAAGTAGTGTTACTCGTCATCAACAACGCTTCAGCACGAGCAACACAAGATAAACAAATAAACGTACGCTGCCTAGATCGCAAGATGCGATCTAGGCAGCATGATGCTTACCCGGAAGAAACCCTTGAAACAAGGGGTGGCGATGCGCCTGGTTTGTGTTTGTTGTGAACGTGATTGTCCTCCTTTCTCAATAACCATAGGTACATATTTATAGTCCAAGGGACTTTCTAATTCGGGCGTACACCTAACCGTGCACGGGTTAAACTCTATCTTTTAATTGTAAACTAAGATGCAATCTACTATAATTTACAGATACACGGGCAATCTAGCCCAAACTCTTCGCGCAAGGCCGCTTCAGAGACACTCCACGTGTATATCCTTCAAGCCCATCTCAATTACGGCCCATCTCCTGATTTGGCCAAAATCTTGTGATAACAATGCTACATGCCAATAAATTTGTTTCATGAAAAATCAACTTGTCGAGTGTAAAAAAACAAAATTTCATGCTAAGAATAAGGCTTTTGACAAGACAAATTTTCTCTTTTTTACATAGAACAAAAAAATATTGATTTTCGTGAAACTTGACAAACGCATAATGTAGAATTTTTTAACACTTCAAAATATGTTTTTGTGATAAAGAGATCATATGCACCCGGAAGCCAAATTGAATTGCCGCGGATTTGTTCTGAAAGGGAAGGACGCGATCATATTCTGAACCTTCAGCTTATCTCTTTTCATGAACATCCAACTAGCTACGGTAGCATTTATGTTTTGAATTAAAGAGATCACGAAACTTTTTGTATAAAGGCTGCTTTTGTTACATTACATAAAAGGTTTAACTCCTCTACATAACTAAGATACACTTAACCCCACTACAGGTAATCCTCAATAAACTCTAGATGTAGATTGAAGACAATCTGAAGAACACGCTACCATTTATGTTGAATAAAAATACCTTTTGTCGTGTCCTTTAACTAGTGGCGGACACAGGAAAGAATTGGAGGGGGGCATACCTCAATTTTTTTTTGCGCACCCCCCAAAATGTGAAAAACTTTTACATAATGAAGTAATGAACAATAACAAGACAAATTCATTGCATTGGAGTTCAACACATATATCAAATGTGCATGATTACAATACAAATAGTGCAAAACATTACAAGGGTCTTACATGTAGAATATAGCATAATTAGAAACTTACATCATTTCTTCAATCTACGGTTTCGCATTGCCATGAAAGTTTCAACAATGGTATCATCACTTACATGAATGAACACCCCTTGCTCGATAAATGTCACTAAGCAATGGTTTAAGAGGTTATCACCCATACTATTTCTCAACTTGTTTTTCACTAGACTCATTGCGGAAAATACTCTTTCAACATTCGCCGTCGCCACCGGTAGAAGCAATATCAATTTGAGAAGCATGTAAACTAAATCATAAACAACATGCTTTTTTGTTTCAACAAGCTTAATAGAGAGCTCACCAAGATGATTGACACATTTGAATCTATCATCTTTTCTCATGTCATCAATAAAGATCTCAAGTTGGGGTTCAAGTCTTAACAAATCCATGTTTGATATGTCATTGGGGTAGAATTGAGCAAGTCTCATTACCTTTTGTGCATCATAAGAAGCAAATGAATTCACGGGATTCAAAGCCGCCATACAAATAAGCAACTCCATGTTAACCTCATCAAACCGATTGTCAAGCTCTTGAATAACTTGATCAACAACACCAAGATACACTTCTCTTCTATAACGATCATCATTTGTTTGCTTTTCATAATACCGTTGTGATCTTCCATGAGCCACATAATTAGATTCCGGGGAAGGAACTTCAATGCCATGAGTGTTGCAAAAGAATGTCACCTTTGCAAGAAATCTTTCCCATCCAAGTGATGACCTCATATCCTTCATTTTATCCTTTGCCAATCCAACAAGCGCCATTGCATTGAGAATATCTTGATCCTTCTTTTGCAAAGATATAGACAAGTCATTTGTGTAGCCAAGAACAACAAGCATCAAGTTGAGATTGAAAACAAAGTCAAATGATTCAAAGGCCGCGGCAACTCCTCTTATTCTTGTCCACTCACTCTTTTGTGAAGGATCTTTTCCAATCCTTACAAGCACCTCAAGTATCACCGGGTACATATCAACAATGTGTAGAATGGTCTTGTAATGAGAGCCCCATCGAGTATCACCGGGTCTAGATAAACCCATCTCTTGATTGAGTCCACTTCCACTTTCAATTTCACCCATCTCAAGTGCTTGTAAAACTTGTTGAGCTCTAACATCTCGAAGCATGTCATGACGCTTGCAAGAAACTCCAATGATATTGAACAAATAAGAAACATGATCAAAGAACCACACACATGCTTCATTATCCTTTGCCACGGCAATAAGAACCAATTGAAGTTGATGTGCAAAGCAATGTATGTAATAAGAAGATGGTGACTCTTTCATGAACAATGTTTTCAACCCCTTAATCTCACCCTTCATGTTGCTAGCCCCATCATATCCTTGTCCACGAATTTGAGTGGGAGACAAATGATGATCTTTTAGCAAAGATATAATTGCAACCTTGAGAGACAATGAAGTAGTATCGGAAACACGAACTACTCCAAGGAACCTCCCACATATTCTTCCCAATTTCTCCACATAACGCAAACAAAGAGCAAGTTGTTCTTTGTGAGACATATCATTTATGTTGAATAAAAATACCTTTTGTCGTGTCCTTTAAGGCTTTAACCATGTAAACACCTACATAAATACTCTCTCCATCCTCAAATAAGTGAACGTTCATCCTCAAATTTTATCCATAAAGAGTGTACTTCTACGTTTTCAATGCATTTCTTTCTCATCGCACGAAAATCAAACCTAATAATATTGAGCATATGTTATTTTATTTTTTACATGTAATTAGTTTATTGTATACATTTGAAAGAATTAAAGAGAAGAGAGATGTTAATTTTCATCTTTCCAATGCAATTGTCTCTCCACTTAATAATCTCTCTTGAAAAATCCGAACATCCACTTATTTATAGACGAATGAAGTAGATCTTAATTTTACATATGTAATAAATACGACCATTAACGAAACAAAATTTTGGTCGACTTAAAAGAAGAAGGTGTCCCATCTCAAACGAGCGATGATCGTAGATGCTGGCCGTGCAGGACACCCAGAATGATCGGCAACACCGCACCACTCACTGCTGCTCAGTTGCTGTCTGTCCATCATTCGTACCGCAGTATGCAGCATCTGGCATCTTCGGAGTGAAAGGGATAAAGGCCATGGCTACCTAGTGTACACAAGTTATGGATTTCTCTCAAAAGAGAAGGATGGTCATATTCTGATCGAACCTTCAGCATCTCTATCTTTTCACGAATATCCAACTGCATGCAGTAGCATTTAGTTTTTGAATTAAAGAGATCATGGAGCTCTTACATGGTCAAGTGGAAGGTCATCAACTCTCGACCACAGTTACGTTGACCAGATGTATGTTCTCTTGGAATGATTCCTGTAACAAGTCCAAGCATCAACAGAACGATTGATAAAGTTCTTGTCATAATTTCTCTGTTTTGAACACATGCCGCTCCTTTGTACACATTCTTTGGACAAGCATCCAAGATTCTCTTGGTAGCTCATATCAAGGTTAAATAACCAATTACCCAGTTTTTTTTCCATTGACCTATGAGCTAGCAATGACATGTATCATCCGCACTAAGGTCTAACGGCTTGTTTACAAAAGTCTACGTATGTGACTCCTTCGTTTGACCTATGTGTCGATGTTTTCCTAAGATGGCTCCGTAGAGCAGGTTGCCTACCTGCTAGACAAGAAACTTCAAAAGTTGAGGTAAAATAAACTAGACCATTTTGATATGCAGAATCCTCTTCTTCACTAAATGCCTGTGGTTGCTAGCTCCGGCGCTACTTAAAAATCGAGGGAACCCAAAATGTAACTGGATCATTTGATACATCCTTTAACCTGTCAGGCACGCTTAAATAAATGTACAGCTAAATTCTCCTTTGTTTTTTTTTTTTGCAAAGAAAACGCTTAGAGCGGTAATGATTCGGAGAAGATCAACATCTAGATAGATTTTGATAAAGGAAATATATTAATATTAAAAGATATTAATTACATTCAGCATCTGCAACAATGCAACACCTTAATGGCAGTACGGATGCACACGGCCAAAAAAAAAGAAAAAAACTAAAAAACAAAAGTCCCGCTATAGCATCTCAGGCCTAGCAACAACAATACATGCACCACCAAGACAATACCTGAAATATAGACTCTCCAAAAGCGACGCCTCCGAGAAGGGAACGGTGCATCAGCGCCGTCGTCGCCCTACCAAAGATCTTAGATTTTCACCCTGAAGATAGTCTTCGCTCTCAAAACAATGCCTCCAACAAGGTCATTGCCAGATACAACCGGTTAAGGGCAGACCTTGGGTTTTCACCCTGAAAGGTAGGACTCCGAACTTCACCTGTGCTGCCGCCCCCACTTTCATAGCACTGCTGCGGAGCTTGGAACACCAAGCAACTCCCTCAATATCGCGGAGACTTGAACCCCGCTTAGCTAGTCCTTCAGTCCGGCCTTCATGATATTCCCTTCTTCTGACTTCACCATGGACCAAAATGTCACTTGATGTCAACACAGAACAGAGCTTCGCGCCACTCCCCCCCAGAACCAAACGGTCGGAATAAAAGCATGGGTGCGCGCGACCTAATAACACCCGATCCAGCAAACTCTAGGCAAAAGATGCACTGTTCCGTTCACCGGCGGCGCTTTACGGAACTCATCACTCCAGCTAGATCAAGACGGACAGGCCTTCGGCATGTCTTCATCTTCGCATGAGAGAAACTCGAGGACCTCCACCATTATTTCTAGACCAGCAGCCCCCATGCCGCCAGTCACACCTGCCGGGTCACCAGAGAAGAATAAAGCGACACGGAGCACCGATGATGGCTTGACCGAAGCCATGGATCCTGCATCGATTGGGTCCAAGAGGGCCCAAACCAGGCCCAGATCGCTGCAACCGCCGAACCGCCGCCGGGGGCGAAGGCCGCCACGCTTCACCCACTCTTCCATGACGACCGGCGAAGTGCATCAGGCCATGGCCACCGCAGCCGTGCCGCCCGACGTCCTCAGCATGCGCCCCACCGCCTCCCATGAAGCGCCGCCGCGGAGCCCTCTCCACCCCTTCGTCCTTCGACAGGAGGGGGTGCCACCACCGCCACCGGAGATGGCAGCAGCGGCGGCCTGAGGGGCGGGGGATGAGGGACCGCTGGGGTCGCACGGAAGGGGGCCTCCACTGCCGCCCGGGCGTGGAGCGGCAGGGGAGGGTTTCGGGAGCCTCTCCCAAGAGGATTCTTCAAAAATGGGAAGAATTTCACTTCCCGGCCTCTGCACTAACTAAGGATGCACACAACCATAGACATGAGTACTAAGATTTTTAATCTTGGTGAAAGATTAAAGCATAGTCCTCAAGATAAATTGCATGAGTACCAGATCTAGCTTGAGCCTCAAGTATAAATGGGAACCTAAATTCACGTCCGTGAGAATTTGAAATCAGATGTTGGGTTTGTACATCCACTCCTCCGACAAGTTGAGCTAACCTCACTTCCCCACATCTTGATAGATATAAACAAAGGAAAATTTAGTTTGAAAACTTGTATTGGTAGCAAGGATACGGATTTATAGAATTTTCAGTATTTTTGCTAGTTGAACCACCAATTCGGCAATTGTTGTTTTTAATTTTGTTATTTCTCTTGTCTTTGTTTTTTCTTGCTTCTTAAAAAACGAAAAACCCATAAAAAATAGTTATCTTTAAGAGTGTCTATTCCAACTATGACCGCTCGTCCTGATGGTGACTAGGAAGCATTGGCATGGTGACACGTCGGGCCTGTGGGGTAGTTATGAGGCTATTAAAAAAGGTATAATTTGTATTTTCTCGAATAGAAGAGGCAACGGATAATGTAGTAATATTTTTTCGAAGTTGTTGTGGTAGAAGGTAGTATTATGCCCGTTAGGTGATCTGACGCGATAAAAATAATGTATTGATATGTTTTCGAATAAAAGAGGTGATGTAGTAGAGTATTTTGTTTCTCGCATTTATCATAGCAGAACTATGAAGTTACTATAGAAGAAGAAGGCAGATACAAATAGAGAGGTACGATCGGGAAATTACTGGTGGAGATTGTTGCCCGTGCACTTTTGAAAATTAAGGCTAAAAATTAGCGCTGAAATTTGCTGCTCACATAGCTTTGACAATTACCGCTAAGAAATTACACGTTGTTCAAAAAGTGCTATGAAATAATTATTGTAGGTAAATTACTGTTGAGGCTGATGATTTGTGTCGAATAACTACCGACACGCCGACAAAGGAGGCTAAAAATTAACGCTGAAAATTGTTGTTCACGTATTTCGGGTTCAACCCGAGTGGCTTGCAACTATGCAAAATGCACTATCTACTTTATGGAAGCATGTATGGAAATACCAACACTGCTAGAATTAAAGAGAAAAAAAATCAAAATATTATGTTGGTTTAGAATTTATTTGAAGAGAGGAATAAGTTGGATGCTCATAATTATGAGATGTGAAACACCGGACGAATGCCACTGAAGGAGAGCCATGAGAAATAAGCCAGAATTGAGTTTGAGGACCCTATTTAGAGAGGAGAAAAATAAATGGAATGAGGAAAGGAAAGACCTGAAGGACGGACGAGAAGAAAATTCTAGAATATAAATTGGTTCGATTATATTTAGTTTGGTTTAGAATTTAGTTAAATTTCTTTCGTCTTTGTAATATATATGATGTTTTTTTAATTCAATTAGCGGCGACCTGGTGATCACTAGTGCTAGCGCCCACAATACAGCCGGATGAGGCGAGGTTGCATGGGGCACAACTCTCGAGAGTGGCGATTTTAAAGGCGCCGGTAGGTGTAGGTGTCACATCTACCGCTCTGCTTTGAGATTGGTGAGGCTTTTGACATTTGTCTAATATAAAACTAATAATTGAAATACAAGTGAAACTTTTTTGAAAGTAAAGTGATACATGAAAAATATTGTGAAATAGTCTGACAAAAAGTGAAACTGATGACATCATTGCAGACATCACTACGATTTGTTTCACAAAAATATCAGTATTTCAGTTATGTTTCAAATTTGTTTCACAATTTTGTGAAAAAATTGGTCAGCATATGACTGCCGTCATTGCTAACATCACTTCGGTAAGTATCGGCGCATGTAAAAACAAGTTTTCGCACAACTCTCATACTAGAGAACAAATGGTGAACAACGTGGCTGAGTATAGCCGGTACTGGGGGTGGGGTGTGTTGTAAACTGTGACATCTTGTTTGTATCGTGTAGGCTTACTTGGCGTTGCACTGTGGCATTGGGTATTTTTTTTTTTCTTTTGATAGGGGCATCTGATTTTTTTCATGAATGTATTCTCGAGAAAAAAAGTACAGCTAGTACTAAATCAGAAGTGTCCTGTGTCTACTCTCATTGCACAATACCCTTGTTGGCTATAATCCGCCTCTACTCTATCTTGGTGTACAGCGGCCATGGCGAAGCCGCTCCACTTCGTACTGGTTCCCCTCCTCGCGCAGGGCCACATGATCCCCGCGATGGACCTAGCTCGCCTCATCGCTGGCCGCCATGGCGCGTGCGTCACCGTCGTCCTCACGCCCGTGACCGCAGCGCGCAACAGGGCCATCCTGGAGCATGCCCGCCACGCTGGGCTAGCCGTCGACGTCGCCGAGCTCGAGTTCCCGGGGCCGGCGCTGGGTTTGCCCGAGGGGTGCGAGAGCCACGACATGGTCAGGGGCGGCGACTTCACGCTTTTCAATGAGGCGGTGCGGCTGCTCGCCGGGCCGTTTGAGGCTTACCTCCAGACGTTGCCGCGGCTGCCGGACTGCATCGTCGCCGACACGTGCAACCCGTGGACGGCCGACGTCGCGCGCCGGCTTGGCATCCCGCGGTTCGTGTTCCACTGCCCCTCGGCGTTCTTCCTCCTGGCGGTGCTTAACGTGGCCAAGCACGGCGTGCACGACCGCGTCGCCGGCGATTTCGAGCCGTTCGAGATACCGGACTTCCCGGTGCGTGCCGTGGCGAACAGGGCGACGTCGCTCGGGTTCTTCCAGTGGCCGGGGCTTGAGAAGGACAGGCGCGACACGCTCGACGCCGAGGCCACCGCCGACGGCTTCGTCGTCAACACGTGCGCGGCCTTCGAGAGCGCGTTCGTCCGGGGCTACGCGGAGGCGCTCGGCCGCAAGGTCTGGGCGGTAGGGCCGCTCTGCCTCCTGGACTCTGACGCCGAGACGACGGCCGGACGAGGCAACCTCGCGGCCGTAGACGCCGGCCGCCTCGTCTCCTGGCTCGACGACAAGCCGCTCCAGTCCGTGCTCTACGTCAGCTTCGGCAGCATGGCCCGCCTCTTCCCGCCGCAGGTCGCCGAGCTCGCCGCCGGCCTGGAGTCGTCAAACCGGCCGTTCATCTGGGTGGCGAAGGAGGCCGACGACCTCGACGATGGGTTCGACGAGCGCGTGGCGGGCCGCGGCCTGGTCATCCGTGGGTGGGCACCGCAGATGACCATCCTGTCGCACCCTTCCGTCGGCGGCTTCCTGAGCCACTGCGGGTGGAACTCCACGCTCGAGTCCCTCTCCCATGGCGTGCCGCTCCTGACATGGCCAGACTTCGCGGACCAGTTTCTGAACGATTAAGAATGGAACACAGATACGGTTCAAGAAGATGCGGTTACCCTGCAACAGTCGCTATAGTATCGCATCGCAGAGATACCATACAGAATGGCTACCTCTCCACCGAATGTGACGTTCAGACGAGTTTTGCTAGGACAAAGGCTATTGGCATGGAATGCCTTAATTCAAAGGCTGGGGGATATTAATCTATCACCTGAACCAGATGAATTTAGATGGAATTTACATGCAGATGGCTCTTTCTCGGTCAAATCTTTATACAACGCCATACTTCATTCTGATTTACCAGTTGATAATAATAAGAAAATTTGGAAGATGAAGATACCATTAAAAATAAAAATATTTGGATGGTATCTTCGTCGAGGTGTCATCCTCACCAAAGACAATCTTGTTAAGCGGAATTGGCAGAAGTGTGTTTTTTGTCATCATGATGAATCTATTAAACACCTCTTCTTCCAGTGCCAGTTGCGAGATCTATTTGGTCTGTCATCCAAGTAGCGTCTACCTTGTATCCTCCGACTAGTGTGGCCAATGTCTTTGGCAATTGGCTTCATGGTATAGATTCAAGGTTCAAGTTGCTTCTTAGGGTGGGGGCGCTAGCAGTTATCTGGGCGCTTTGGCTGAGTAGAAATGACAAGATTTTTAATGATAAAAATTGCTCTTTGTTGCAGGTCATCTACAGATGTACAGGTATTCTCCGTTTGTGGTTACCTCTTCAGCGCATGGAGAACAGAGACCTATTTACGGAGGTCTGTACACGGTTGGAGGCACGGCGAGGATACTTTTTCCCTACATGGGTGGCAGCATAGTCTACGGATTGAAGCCCCACCCACACCTTAGGCGTTATATGATTCATCGTTCCGATATGTATTCCGCCTAGTTTTTTTAGTTTGACATCTTTTTTGGACTTAATGACTCATAAACGGCTGTGTGCATCCTGGTTATGCAGAGGCTGGATGTAATTGCTTATCAAAAGTAATAAAGCATCCTTTATCGAAAAAAGTTTCTGAACGAAACGCTGGTCGTTGACGTCCTCGGCGCCGGTGTCCGCGTCGGAGTTACACGGTGCCGATCACGCACAAGCTCCTCAATCCCGACGCGCCGGCGACACTGGTCGGGAGGGACGAAATTAAGAGGGCACTGACGGAGCTGATGGATGAGGGGACGCTAATACGGGCAAGGGCAAAGGAGCTCGCGACGATGGCGAAAAAGGCAATGGCGGAGGGCGGGTCGTCGGACCGCGATCTTGGGGAGATGCTTCGCCATGTCGGAGAACTCGCGCAGGGGACGGAGAAGGGCGTGCCGGCCAGTTCTTGGCGTGCGTGAGCTCGGTAACAAGATGACGAGGTCCTACCTGGCACGATGATCTCGACGCGTGCATCGAATCCACCTATGATCATCTTTCCATTCGATTTATTAATCAACTTTTAGGTGATCTGAGTAATTTTATTGGGCTAGCAGAAACACTTTGTACTGTTGCAGATTAAACATAGTACTCTGTATGTTTTACCATCGCAGCATGGAGTATATTCACTCTACGGATGAGAAGGGAAATTCAACTAGTATCTTGTTTCGATTAAGGAAATATTGTAGCGAAGATATTAATTATATCTAGTCTTTGCAATTACGCCATACCCTAATAGTGGTACGGATGCACACGAAAAAAAGGAAAATTTCCACAATGCTATTCTAATCTTTACGACAACATAAAAAAACACCATCTTGAACACTCGCATGCCACTGCTAGGAAGGCCGAAACACCAAGCAATTTAATCGACACAAAGTCTCGAACCACCAACACTAGTCCCCAAAATTTGTCTTCCATATCATTCTCTGCGTCTGACTTAACCGTGGAATCAAAAAAAAACATGTCCCATGATGACAACAGATAGCAGTACTTCGTGTCATCCCCTCCTAAAACCAGAGTGTCCGATAAAAAAAACATGGGAAATCATGATCAAATCCCATCTGATCCAGCAATCTTCAAGCATGAGTTACCCAAGGAAATTCGCAGGCGAAGCCTTCCGGAACTTGACACTCCGGACAGATTAAGGAGAACAAGCATCCAGTAGATCTCCATCTTGACACGAGAGGAACCCTAGGACCGTCAACTTTATTCTTCGATGCGGATGAACATGCCCCCCACCTCCATCCGTTGCCCATCAATGATGAAGGAGGTTCAGAACCTCCACCGCAGTAGGAAATGGCAGGCGCACCAATGACACATGAGCAACGAGGTGCCCATTATCGCCTCACATCAAGCCATCACCCCCATGACTGACGAGGCACGTGCAGCAGTCGCGGCCTGTGCGACCTAGATTGAGCCAGTGCGATGCCTATATACGGACCACCCGGTCGATCGGCGACGATCGTCGCTCATCCGTGGTCAAGATCGCTGCATCCCGTCGGCAGCCCATCACCCGCGTCGGGCGCCGAGAGCGCCACCGCCGCACACCTATGATACGTCTCCAACGTATCTATAATTTCTGATGTTCCATGCTTGTTTTATGACAATACATACATGTTTTGTTCACACTTTATATCGTTTTGATGCATTTTCTGGAACTAACCTATTGACAAGATGCCGAAGTGCCATCCTGTTTTCTGCTGTTTTTGGTTTCAGAAATCCTAGTAAGGAAATATTCTCGGAATCGGACGAAATCAATGCCCAATATCTTATTTCTGCAAGCTTCCGAACACCCGAGAGGCACCAGAGGGAGCACGGGGGCCCACCCCACAGGGCGGCACGGCCAAGGGCTGGGGCGCGCCCCCCTATGGTGTAGCCCCACCAGGGCCCCTCCGAGGCTGCCCTTTCGCCTATAAAAAGTCTCCGTCGCGAAAACCCTATACGAATAAGCCACGGTACGAGAAACCTTCCATAGCCGCCGCCATCGTGAAGCCAAGATCTGGGGGATAGGAGTCTCTGTTCCGGCACGCCGCCGACGGGGAAGTGCCCCCGGAAGGCTTCTCCATCGACACCACCGCCATCTTCACCGCCATCGCTGCTCCCATGATGAGGAGGGAGTAGTTCTCCCTCGAGGCTAAGGGCTGTACCGGTAGCTATGTGGTTAATCTCTCTCTCTGTACCCCAATACAATGATCTCATGAATTGCTTGCATGATTGAGATCCATATGATGAGCTTTGTATCGCTACTAGTCTATGTGCTACTCATGTGATGTTATTAAAGTAGTCTATTCCTCCTGCATGGTGTAATGGTGACAGTGTGTGCATCGTGTGGTTCTTGTCGTAGATTATGATCATAATCTCTTGTAGGTTATGGAGTTAATTATCGCTATTATAGTATTGATGTGATCTATTCCACCTTTCATAATGTAATGGTGATAGTGTGTATGTTATGTTAGTACTCGGTTTATTTTGCAAAGATCTATTATGCTCTAAGGTTACTTAAATGTGAATGCTGAATGTTGTGGCGCTTGTTAACTCCGGCTTGAGGGAGCTCTTGTAGCCCTACACAACGAATGGTGTTTGTCATCCAACAAAAGAGTGTATGTAGCACAAATGAGAGAAGTTATTATTTATTATGCGATCAATGTTGAGAGTGTCCACTAGTGAAAGTATGATCCCTAGGCCTTGTTTCCAATACTGCAAACACCGTTTACTTACTGTTCTACTGCATGTTTACTCGCTGTCATATTTTATTCAGATTGCTATTACCACTCATATACATCCATACTACTTGTATTTCACTATCTCTTCGCCGAACTAGTGCACCTATACATCTGACAAGTGTATTAGGTGTGTTGGGGACACAAGATACTTCTTGTATCGTGATTGCAGGGTTGCTTGAGAGGGATATCTTTGACCTCTTTCTCCCTGAGTTCGATAAACCTTGGGTGATCCACTTAAGGGAAAACTTGCTGCTGTTCTACAAACCTCTGCTCTTGGAGGCCCAACACTGTCTACAGGAAAAGAAGCGTGAGTAGACATCAAGCTATTTTCGCGCCGTTGCCGGGGAGGAAAGGTAAAAGGCACTCATACTCCGGTCCCAGGTAACTAAGTTATTTTCTGTTGCCGTTGTAAGTGCTCGAAGCTATTTCCTTTAGATTCTGCAATTGCATCTTTTGGTTTCTTGTTTACACTAGTTAGGCATAATGGAAAGCAACAGTGAGCTTCTATTCTATTTCCTGAGTTAAGACATGGATTGTTTGCTGCGAAAATTAAAAAACCTATGGAATCTTATTTGCATGCTAGTAGAATGATATTAGTATGAACGCTTTGAACACCATTGTTGCTAATGATATGGAAAATTCTAAGCTTGGGGAAGCTGGTTTTGATGAGCATGATATTTTTTGTCCCCCAAGCATTGAGGAGAAAATTTTCTTTGATGATACTTTGCCTCCTATTTATGATGATTATAATGATAGTGGTCTTTTGGTGCCGCCTACTATGGAGAGTAAATTTTATTATGATTATACTATGCCTCCTACACTTGATGAGAATAATAATGATAGCTACTTTGTTGAATTTGCTCCCACTATAACTAATAAAATTGATTATGCTTATATGGAGAGTAATAATTTTATGCATGTGGCTCATGACAAGAATGTTTTATGTGATAGTTATATTGTTGAGTTTGTTCATGATGCTACTGAAAGTTATTATGAGAGAGGGAAACATGGTTATATGCATCTTAATAATATTAAGTTTCCCCTCTTTATGTTGAGAATCTTGAAATTGCGCTTATGTTGCTTTTCTATGCTTGCCACTTTGTTCTTCATGAATTTATTTGTGTACAAGATTCCTTTTCATAGGAAGTGGATTAGGCTTAAATGTGTTTTGAATTTGGTTCTTGATGTTCTCTTTTGCTTCAAATCTTATTTCTCGCGAGAGCATCATTAAAATTACTGAGCCCATCTTAATGGCTATAAAGAAAGAACTTCTTGGGAGATAACCCATGTGTTTATTTTGCTACTGTTTTGTTGAGTCTTGGAAGTTGTTTACTACTGTAGCAACCTCTCCTTATCATGTTTTTGTGCCAAGTAAAGTCTCTATGGTAAACTTGATGCTAGATTTGGATTACTGCGCAGAAATAGATTTGCTGTCTGTCACGAATTCGCGCAGAAGTTTCTGTAGGTAACTCAAAAAAATCTGCAAATTTACGTGTGTGATCCTCAGATATGTACGAAACTTTCATAAGTTTTGAGTTTTACCATTTGAGCAAGTTAAGTGCCCCTGCAAAATTCGTCTTTACGGACTGTTCTGTTTTTGACAGATTCTGCCTTTTATTTCGCATTGCCGCTTTTGCTATGTTGAATGAGTTTCTTTGTTCCATTAACTTTCAGAAGCTTTGTGCAATGTCCAGAAGTGTTAAGAATTATTGTGTCACCTCTGAACATGTGAATTTTGATTATGCACTAACCCTCTAATGAGTTTGCTTGAAGTTTGGTGTGGAGGAAGTTTTCAAGGGTCAAGAGAAGAGGATGATATACTATGATCAAGAAGAGTGAAAGGTCTAAGCTTGGGGATGCCCCGGTGGTTCATCCCTGCATATTTTAAGAAGACTCAAGCATCTAAGCTTGGGGATGCCCAAGGCATCCCCTTCTTCATCGACAACTTATCAGGTCACTTCTAGTGAAACTATATTTTATTCCGTCACATCTTATGTACTTTACTTGGAGCGTCTGTGTGCTTTTATTTTCGTTTTGTTATTTTCATTCTCTGAATAAATTCATGCTCATGTGGGAGAGAGACACGCTCCGCTTTTTCATATGGAACACTAGTGTTCTTAGTTGTGCTTTAATGTTCAAGGGCGAAAGTTGATCGCTTCACTTGTTGTTATTTTGTTGGAATCAGAAAATGCTTCATATGGTTTTGAATAATTTGATACTTGGCAATTGTTTTGAGCTCTCATAGATCATGTTTAAGCTCTTGCATCATGTAGTTAAATCTAGTAGTGGAGAACTACCGTAGAGCTTGTTGAAATTGGTTTGCATGATTGGTCTCTCTAAGGTCTAGATATTTTCTGGTAAAAGTGTTTGAGCAACAAGGAAGACAGTGTAGAGTTTTATAATGCTTGCAATATGTTCTTATGTAAGTTTTGTGTACCGGTTCATACTTGTGTTTGCTTCAAACAACCTTGCTAGCCAAAGCCTTGTACTGAGAGGAAATGCTTCTCGTGCATCCAAACACCTTGAGCCAAAACCTATGCCATTTGTGTCCACCATATCTACCTACTATGTGGTATTTCCTGCCATTCCAAGTAAATACTTCATGTGCTACCTTTAAACAATTCAAAAGCTATTATCTCTTATTTGTGTCAATGTTTTATAGCTCATGAGGAAGTATGTGGTGTTTTATCTTTCGATCTTGTCATTTACTTTTGACAGACTTTCACAATGGACTAGTGGGTTCATCCGCTTATCCAATAATTTTGCAAAAAGAGCTGGCAATGGGGTTCCCAGCCCCAATTAATTAACTTGCATTAATAATTCTCTTCACATGTTTTGCTCTGATCTATCAGTAAGCAACTTAAATTTGCAAATAGACACTCCTCCATGGTATGTGAATGTTGGAAGGCACCCGAGGATTCGGTTAGCCATGGCTTGTGAAAGCAAAAGGTTGGGGGAGTGTCATCTAATAAATAAAACTAAAGTACATGTGTAAACAAAAGAGAAGAGGGATGATCTACCTTGCTGGTAGAGATAACGTCCTTCATGGGAGCCGCTCTTGAAAGTCTGGTTGATAAGGTAGTTAGAGTACCCATTACCATTCGTTGACAACAACAAACACCTCTCAAAATTTTACTTTTATGCTCTCTATATGATTTCAAAACTTGAAAAGCTCTAGCACATGATTTAATCCCTGCTTCCCTCTGCGAAGGGCCTATCTTTTACTTTATTGTTGAGTCAGTTTACCTATTTCCTTCCATCTTAGAAGCAAACACTTGTGTCAACTGTGCATTGATTCTTACATACTTGCTTATTTGCATTCATCATATTACTCTATGTTGACAATTATCCATGAGATATACATGTTACAAGTTGAAAGCAACTGCTGAAACTTATATCTTCCTTTGTGTTGCTTCGATGCCTTTACTTTGAATTTATTGCTTTATGAGTTAACTCTTATGCAAGTCTTGTTGATACTTGTCTTGAAAGTACTATTCATGAAAAGTTTTGCTATATGATTCATTTGTTTAGTCATTATCTTTGTTAGCAATCTTTTGTTCAGATCACTTCATTCATGTCATATGCTTTACAATAATGTTGATCAAGATTATGATGGTAGCATGTCACCTCAGAAATTATTTGTGTTCTCGTTTACCTATGATACGTCCAATTTGCATCACTATTTTGTATCATAATTTGCTGTTATTCATTGATATATTTCATATTGGGACACAATACTTATGTTATTCCATCTATTTTGCATGTTTCATCATCATTGGAGGATCAAGCACCGGAGCCAGGATTCTGCTGGAAAAAGCACCGTCGAACGCAATATTTCGGAAGATCAACTGTGGAAGGGAATTTCACGAAAATTCCTATTTTTCCAGATGACGGAGGGAGCCGAAGAAGAGAGGGGCCACTGTGGGCCCAGACCATAGGGCGGCGCGGCCCGGCCCGGCCGCGCCACCCTATGCTCGGGGGCCCCACAGCCTCTTTCGCCTCCTTTTCTTCGCGTACTCCTTCGTCCCGAAAACCTAAGCCAGGGATCCTCACGAAGGGTTACAGCCGCCTCTGCGGGGCGGAGAACACCAGAGAGAAAAGAGCTCTCCGGCGGGCAGGAATCCGCCGGGAAATTCCCTCCCGGAGGGGGAAATCGACGCCATCGCCATCGTCATCGAGCGGGACATCATCTCCATCATCATCATCATCATCTCCACCATCTACACCGCCATCACCACCGCTGCACCTCGTCATCGCTGTAGCAATTCGGGTTAAATCTTGATTGTTTGATAGGGGAAACTCTCCCGGTGTTATTCTATACTTGTTGTAGATGCTATTGAGTGAAACCTTTGAACCAAGGTTTATGTTCAGATTGTTATTCATCATCATATCACCTCTGATTGTATTCCATATGATGTCTCGTGAGTAGTTCGTTTAGTTCTTGAGGACATGGGTGAAGTCTAAATGCTAGTAGTGAATTATGGTTGAGTAATATTCAATGTTATGATATTTAAGTTGTGGTGTCATTCTTCTAGTGGTGTCGTGTGAACGTCGACTACACGACACTTCACCATTTATGGGCCTAGGGGAGTGCATCTTGTATTCGGTTGCTAATTGCGGGGTTGCCGGAGTGACAGAAACCTAAGCCCCCGTTAGTATATCGATGCAGGAGGGATCGCAGGATCTCAGAGTTTAAGGCTGTGGTTAGATTTATCTTAATTACTTTCTTGTAGTTGCGGATGCTTGCAAGGGGTATAATCACAAGTATGTATTAGTCCTAGGAAGGGCGGTGCATTAGCATAGGTTCACCCACACAACACTTATCAAAACAATGAAGATTAATCACTGTATGTAGCGAAAGCACTAGACTAAAATCCCGTGTGTCCTCAGGAACGTTTGGTCATTATAAGTAAACAAACCGGCTTGTCCTTTGTGCTAAAAAGGATTGGGCCACTCGCTGCAATTATTTCTCTCGCATTTTATTTACTTGTACTTTATTTATCTGCAATATCAAAACCCCCTGAATACTTGTCTGTGAGCATTTACAGTGAAACCTTCATCGAAACTGCTTGTCAACACCTTCTGCTCCTCGTTGGGTTCGACACTCTTATCGAAAGTACTACGATACACCCCCTATACTTGTGGGTCATCAAGACTATTTTCTGGCGCCGTTGCCGGGGAGTGAAGCGCTATTGGTAAGTGGAATTGGTAAGGAAATTTACTGTTTGTGCTGATTTTATTTCTGCCTGCTGCTATAATCATTATGGAGAGATCTTCTCTTCAATTTCTATTTGGGAAATCTACTACTACTGCAACGGTAGTGGATGAAGCGCCAGGTGAGGAAGTAGTACCATATAAAATACCTACGAAAATTATTGAACGTGTTATGGATAACCGCTATGAAGGGGATGGAACTGTCCATCCTGGTGATCATTTACTATTTTTGCATGAATTATGCGGGTTATTCAAATGTGCAGGTATTTCCATGAATGAAGTTAGGAAGAAACTATTCACTATATCGCTGTCTGGTAAAGCGGCGCACTGGTATAAATTGCTGAAGAATGGTGATTCTATTGATTGGGAGGACATTGTGCCTTTATTCTATTCCAAATTTTATCCTCCAAGTGAAATTCACAAAGATCGGAACCGCATATATAATTTCTGGCCTCATGATGGAGAAAGTATTGCCCAAGCTTGGGGGAGATTGAAGTCTTTAATGCTCAAATGCCCCATTCATGAGCTTCCTGGTAATGTTATTATTGATAATTTCTATGCAAGACTTTCTTTTCAAGACAAGACCTTGCTGGATACTTCTTGTTCTGGATCATTTACACGCAAGAATGAAGAGTTTAAAAGGGACCTTCTTGATCGGATCCAAGAAAATACTGAAGGATGGGAGAACGACAAAGATAGAGAATCAGGTATAATTTATGATTATAAATGTATTGAAGCTTTTATGGATACTGATAAATTTCGTAATATGAGTGCTACATATGGTCTTGATTCCCAAGTTGTTGCAAATCTTTATAAAGCTTTTGCCTCTCATTATGAACTGCCTAAGAAGAATTTTGATAAGTATCATGAACCGTATAAAGATAAAATTGATTCATCTGTAAACAAATGTGTAGTGATTGAAACTGTTGATAATGTTATTCCTGAAGCTTATATTGAAAAAACTCCTTTCCCTGCTAAAATGAAGGAGTACTCTGTCATATCTAGTGCGTTAATAAAAGTGAAAAGAAACCTAAAGAACCTGAAGAACAAATTAAAATTGAACTTGCTGTTGCAATAGTTAAAGATCTTGTGACTGAGAATGTGGAGGATGGTCATATTATTTTCTGTGAAGATGCTTCTAATATTGTTTCACATCCTAATAAACCCAAACAAGTTAGTGTTCCTATGCTATCTGTTAGAATTGGTGATCATTGCTATTATGGTTTATGTGATATTGGTGCAAGTGTTAGTGCTATACCTTATGAACTTTACACGGAGATTATGCACGAAATTGGTTCTTGTGAACTTGAAGATATTGATGTGGTTATTCATCTGGCTAATAGAGAAACTATTTCTCCAATTGGTATTGTTCGAGATGTGGAAGTTCTATGTGGTAAGATTAAATATCCTGCTGACTTTTTGGTACTTGGTTCTGCTGCTAGTGATTATTGTCCTATCATTTTTGGTAGACCTTTTCTAAATACTTGTGGAGCTATTATAGATTGTAAGAAAGAGAAAATTTTGACTAGATTTGCTGGTGAACCTTATGAATTTAACTTTTCTAAATTTACCAAAACTCCTTATAAAGTTGACTTGCCTAGTAATGATTTTAAAATGGAGCAGTGTGCATCTATTGTTCTTGTTCCTAATAACCCTTTGCAGCAACATTTGGAGAATAGTGAAAGTGAAGCTTTTAGGAAAGAAAGAGATGAGCTTGAGGAAATTTTTCGTCGCCAACCTATTCTCAAGCATGATTTACCGGTGGAAGATCTGGGTACAACACCACCACCGAAGGAAGATCCTGTTTTTGATCTAAAGCCTTTACCTGATAATCTTAAATATGCTCATATTGATGATAAGAAAATATATCCTGTTATTATTAGTTCTAAGCTTTCAGAGATTGAGGAAGAAAGGTTATTGGAAATATTGAAGAAACACCGAGGGGCTATTGGCTATACTCTTGATGATTTGAAAGGGATTTCTCCTTCTATTTGCCAACATGCTATTAATATGGAAGAAGATGCAAAGCCTGTTGTTGAACATCAACGTCGTCTAATTCCGAAGATGAAGGAAGTGGTAAGGAATGAGGTATTAAAACTGCTTGAAGCTGGTATTATATATCCTATTGCTGATAGTAGATGGGTTAGTCCTGTGCATTGTGTTCCTAAGAAAGGAGGAATGACTGTTGTGCCTAATGATAATGATGAGCTTATTCCTCAAAGAATAGTTGTAGGTTATAGAATGTGCATTGATTTTCGAAAAGTTAATAAAGTTACTAAGAAAGATCATTACCCTTTACCCTTTATTGATCAAATGTTAGAGAGGTTGTCTAAAAATACTCATTTTTGCTTTCTTGATGGTTATTCTGGGTTTTCACAAATTGCTGTTAAAGCTAAAGATCAAGAGAAAACCACTTTTACTTGTCCTTATGGAACTTATGCTTATAGGCGTATGCCTTTTGGTTTATGTAATGCTCCTGCTACTTTTCAAAGATGCATGTCTGCTATTTTTCATGGTTTTTGCGAAAGTATTGTAGAGGTGTTCATGGATGATTTTTCTGTCTATGGGAATTCTTTTGATAATTGCCTGCGAAACCTCGATAAAGTTTTGCAGAGATGTGAAGAAACTAACCTTGTTCTTAATTGGGAGAAATGCCATTTTATGGTTAATGAAGGAATTGTATTGGGACATAAAATTTCTGAGAAAGGTATTGAAGTTGATAGAGCTAAAGTTGAAGCGATTGAGAAGATGCCCTATCCGAGGGATGTTAAAGGTATTCGTAGTGTTCTTGGTCATGCTGGGTTTTATAGGAGATTTATTAAAGATTTCTCTAAAATTTCAAAGCCTCTTACTAATCTTCTTCAAAAAGATGTACCTTTTGTTTTTGATGATGATTGTAAGGAAGCTTTTGAAACTTTAAAGAAAGCCTTAACAACTGCTCCTGTAGTTGAACCTCCTGATTGGAATTTGCCTTTTGAAATTATGTGTGATGCTAGTGATTTTGCTGTAGGCGCTGTTCTTGGACAGCGAGTAGATAAAAAATTAAATGTTATTCATTATGCTAGTAAGACTCTTGATGCTGCTCAAAGAAATTATGCTACAACTGAAAAAGAATTGTTAGCTGTAGTCTTTGCTTGTGATAAGTTTAGACCTTATATTGTTGATTCAAAAGTTACAATTCATACTGATCATGCTGCAATTAGATACCTTATGACAAAGAAAGATGCTAAGCCAAGGCTTATTAGATGGGTACTTGTTAGAATTTGATTTACATATTATAGATAGGAAAGGTGCCGATAATCCTGTTGCTGATAATTTGTCTAGATTGGAAAATATTGCTTATGATCCTGTTCCTGTTAATGATAGTTTTCCAAATGAACAATTGGCTGTAATAAAGGTGAGCTCGCGAGAGAGCCCTTGGTATGCAGATTATGCTAACTTTATTGTTTCGAAGTATTTGCCTCCAACCTTTTCAGCTCAGCAAAGGAGGAAATTCTTTTATGACTTGAGGCATTATTTTTGGGATGACCCACACTTATATAAAGAAGGAGTGGATGGTATTATGCGAAGATGTGTTCCTGAATATGAACAACAGGAGATATTGAATAAATGTCATGGAAGTGTTTATGGAGGACATCACGCTGGAGATAGAACCGCGCAAAAGGTTCTACAATCAGGTTTTTATTGGCCAACACTCTTCAAAGATGCAAGGAAATTTATTTTATCTTGTGATGAATGTCAAAGAGTTGGTAATATCTCTAGACGCAATGAAATGCCTATGAATTATACTCTTGTTATTGAACCATTCGATTGTTGGGGATTCGACTTCATGGGACCTTTCCCTTCTTCAGACGGTAACACTCATATACTTGTCTGTTGATTATGTTACTAAATGGGTAGAAGCTATACCTACAAAAAGTGCTGATGGTGAGACCTCTATAAAAATGCTGGTAGATATTATATTTCCTAGATTTGGAGTACCTAGATATATTATGACTGATGGAGGTTCTCATTTCATTCATGGAGGTTTTAGAAAAACTCTTGCTAAGTATGGTATTAATCATAGAATTGCTTCTGCTTATCACCCTCAAACTAGCGGTCAAGTAGAATTATCAAATAGAGAGATTAAAGCTATCTTGGGTAAGACTGTTAATAAATCTAGAAAGAATTGGCCTAGCAAATTGAAAGAAGCGTTATGGGCTTATAGAACTGCTTATAAAAATCCTATGGGAATGTCACCTTATAAAATGGTTTATGGAAAAGCTTGTCATTTACCTTTAGAACTAGAGCACAAAGCTTATTGGGCTGTTAGAGAACTAAATAAAGATCCTAAATTAGCCGGTAATAAGAGGTTGTTGCAATTAAGTTCTCTAGATGAATGGAGAAGTGAAGCTTATGAAAATGCTAAACTCTTTAAAGAAAAAGTTAAGAAATGGCATGATAGAAGGATCATCAAAAGAGAATTTAATGTTGGAGATCAAGTTCTATTGTATCGGTCTCGTCTCAGATTCTTTGCAGGGAAATTACTCTCGAAGTGGGAAGGACCATATGTTGTTGAGGAGGTGTATCGTTCAGGAGCAATTAAAATTAGCTCTCTCCAAGGCAATGCCACACAAGTGGTGAATGGACAAAGACTCAAGCATTATATCTCGGGCGATTCTTATAATGTTGATGTTGATATTATTCAAGTGGAAACACCGGAGGCTTTCATCAAAGGACAAATTGACAGTCCGCCAGAACTGGACTTTGAATAGGTAACAGTATAGGTAATAAAAAGTCCGCGTTTACCTTTCCGAACATTATTTCTGCTGTTTTTGGAAAATATGAAAAATTACGGAATCGAAACGGAGTGGAAAAGACGCGCGAGGGCCCGTCACCACAGGCCGGCGCGGGCCCCACCCTGGCCGCGCCGACCTATGGTGACGGCACCTCGGCGTCCCGTTTCCACTCGTTTTCGGCCTGGAACCTTCCTTTTGTCGTAAAAATATTTGCTATATAATCCCCCGGACCCCTGGAGGTCCGTATATCGTTTTCTCGTCGTGTTTTGTTTCGAGCTGTTTTCTGCCAGATTTGTTTTGATCTAGAAGCACCATGGTCTCCAACAACAAGGACAAGGAACCTTCGAAGGAAAATATTCAAGACCCGGAGCTGAAGAAAGAAGATGTAAGAGAGGATGAAGAAGTGGAGGAAGCTCCGCAGGAACGCCAACAAGCCACCGTCGCAAGTATTGGCGTGATATCAAGTCCATCCAACATCAAGAGGAGTGCACGAATCGCCACCGGAGGAGCGGTTCCACGTCACTACTTGGCTCCAAGGACATCTTATCCGAGCCATTACAACCCTTACCGCAATCTAATCTACGATCGCCAAACTGAAAGGACCCCCAAGGTAGTGTTGCCAAGTAATTGGGATATAATCGTTCTGACACTGCAGGAGAGAAGGAGCCTGAGGCTGAAGAGTGGGGAAATAACTCCAAGAGTTGGGACTCACCGTCGGACAGACTCCTTAACCGCGTCGAGCACAATTCAGAGATGATTCGCAATCTCATATACAGGATTGACGAGCTCCAGGAGCTTATTGAGAAGCTTGTCAGGAATTCATCACCACCATCGCCGAAGGAGTAATTCATCATCGGTATTGGCATCCCCTTGGTTTGTTCCAAGCTTGGGGAGTGCCGCGGTATCACATCACCACCACCTTTATCTTTTACTATCAAGTAGTGTCATATCATGAGTAGGGAAGTTATCATATAGAATAGTATGCAATGTGGAAGTATCTCTCTTAGTTAGTTATCTATGTATCCGTTGGTGTGAGTTATCGTTATGGAATATTAATGAGAAGTCTTATCATTTACTTTTTGCACACCTTATTTTAGTTTGCAATCTCCAATATATGATTACTCTTAACATGAGTATTGATATCACTTTGGGAACATTAAGTAAATCTATTTGGTTTTGGCAAACTTAGCATTGGTCAATAGCAACAACATCCTGATGTTTAATAAAAGAGAGAAATACACTTAGATACATTACTCCATTATCTCTATGCTTAGTATTCTTAAGTTAAAATTGCTTGTGCTTATGAGAAAGATGCATGATTGTTTCTATCATATGTATATTTGTTTGTTTCCCTCAACCTTTATGCTTGCTATCAAACCTTGCTAGCCAAAGACCTGTATCGAGAGGGAATGCTTCTCATACATCCATAACCTTAGACCAAACCTATGCCATTTGTGTCCACCATACCTACCTACTACATGGTATTTTCTGCCATTCCAAGTAAATACTTCATGTGCTACCTTTAAATTATTCAAACTATACTACTTCTTATTTGTGTCAATGTTTTATAGCTCATGAGGAAGTATGTGGTGTTTTATCTTTCAATCTTGTTGGGCGAACTTTTCCTAATGGACTAGCGGCACATCCGCTTACCCAATAACTTTGCAATAAGAGCTGGCAATGAGGTTCCCAGCCTCAATTAATAACTTTCATTAATAATTCTCTTCACATGTTTTGCTCTGATTCATCAGTAAGCAACTTAATTTTGCAATAGACACTCCTCCATGGTATGTGAATGTTGGAAGGCACCCGAGGATTCGGTTAGCCATGGATTGAGAAAGCCAAGGTTGGGGGAGTGTCATCCTAAATAAAACTAAAATACATGTGTAAACAAAAGAGAGGGGGATGATCTACCTTGCTGGTAGAGATGCCGTCCCTCATGGGAGCCGCTCTTGGAAGGTTCGTTTGGCAAGGGGGTTAGAGTGCCCGCTACCATTCGTTGACAACAACAAACACCGCTCAAAATCTTACTTTTATGCTCTTTATATGATTTCAAAACTTGAAAAGCTCTAGCACATGATTTAATCCCTGCTTCCCTCTGCGAAGGGCCTGTCTTTTACTTTTATGTTGAGTCAGTATACCTATTTCCCTCTATCCTAAGCAAGCAATTGAGTTGTTGTGAACCAATCATTTATGCTATGATTCAGTTGATCATGTCTTTTATACTTTCTTGTTTAGTACCAATTTTATCTGAATGAATATGACTTTGAAGTTATCAATGATTATGAAGAGATTGTTATGCTTAAATATGAAGGCTCAGCTATAAATTCTAATATGAAAGCTTTGCTTAGAAGTACAATCCGTTAGCAGTTCTCTGACCAAGAACAAAGTTTGCCATCACCAACTATGATTTCTTATGCACCTTTACTTGTGATTTCTCTTTACTTATTTCGAGATGAGTTATATGAGGAAGTTGTTTACTAGAATGTCTTGTGTGAATGTATATGATGCTTCTTGTCCGTATTTTATTTATCGACTCTTCACTCCATAAACATGTGGTCTTGTTTATCGAGCTCAGTTTCGCTTGGGGACAAGCGAGGTCTAAGCTTGGGGGAGTTGATACGTCCAATTTGCATCACTATTTTGTATCATAATTTGTTGTTATTCATTGATATATTTCATATTGGGACACAATACTTATGTTATTCCATCTATTTTGCATGTTTCATCATCATTGGAGGATCAAGCACCGGAGCCAGGATTCTGCTGGAAAAAGCACCGTCAGAACGCAATATTTCGGAAGATCAACTGTGGAAGGGAATTTCACGAAAATTCCTATTTTTCCAGATGACGGAGGGAGCGAGAAGGGGAAGAAGAGAGGGGCCACTGTGGGCCCAGACCGTAGGGCGGCGCGGCCCAGGCCCGGCCGCGCCACCCTATGCGGGGCCCCACGCCTCTTTCGCTCCTTTTCTTCGTACTCCTTCGTCCCGAAAACCTAAGCCACGAGGGATCCTCACGAAGGGTTCGCCGCTCTGGGGCGGAGAACACCCGAGAGAAAAGAGCTCTCCGGCGGCAGAATCCGCCGGAAATTCCTCCGGGGGGGAAATCGACGCCATCGCCATCGTCATCGAGCGGGACATCATCTCCATCATCATCATCATCATCTCCACCATCTACACCGCCATCACCACCGCTGCACCTCGTCATCGCTGTAGCAATTCGGGTTAAATCTTGATTGTTTGATAGGGAAACTCTCCCGGTGTTATTCTATACTTGTTGTAGATGCTATTGAGTGAAACCTTTGAACCAAGGTTTATGTTCAGATTGTTATTCATCATCATATCACCTCTGATTGTATTCCATATGATGTCTCGTGAGTAGTTCGTTTAGTTCTTGAGGACATGGGTGAAGTCTAAATGCTAGTAGTGAATTATGGTTGAGTAATATTCAATGTTATGATATTTAAGTTGTGGTGTCATTCTTCTAGTGGTGTCGTGTGAACGTCGACTACACGACACTTCACCATTTATGGGCCTAGGGGAGTGCATCTTGTATTCGGTTGCTAATTGCGGGGTTGCCGGAGTGACAGAAACCTAAGCCCCCGTTAGTATATCGATGCAGGAGGGATCGCAGGATCTCAGAGTTTAAGGCTGTGGTTAGATTTATCTTAATTACTTTCTTGTAGTTGCGGATGCTTGCAAGGGGTATAATCACAAGTATGTATTAGTCCTAGGAAGGGCGGTGCATTAGCATAGGTTCACCCACACAACACTTATCAAAACAATGAAGATTAATCACTATGTAGCGAAAGCACTAGACTAAAATCCCCGTGTGTCCTCAGAACGTTTGGTCATTATAAGTAAACAAACCGGCTTGTCCTTTGTGCTAAAAAGGATTGGGCCACTCGCTGCAATTATTTCTCTCGCATTTTATTTACTTGTACTTTATTTATCTGCAATATCAAAACCCCCTGAATACTTGTCTGTGAGCATTTACAGTGAAACCTTCATCGAAACTGCTTGTCAACACCTTGCTCCTCGTTGGGTTCGACACTCTTATTTATCGAAAGTACTACGATACACCCCCTATACTTGTGGGTCATCAACCTACTCTAGGACGAGTAGGAACTAAGCTTGGGGATGCTGATACGTCTCCAACGTATCTATAATTTCTGATGTTCCATGCTTGTTTTATGACAATACATACATGTTTTGTTCACACTTTATATCGTTTTGATGCATTTTCTGGAACTAACCTATTGACAAGATGCCGAAGTGCTGCTGTTTTTGGTTTCAGAAATCCTAGTAAGGAAATATTCTCGAATCGGACGAAATCAATGCCCCAATATCTTATTCAAGCTTCCCACCCGAGAGGCACCGAGGGGAGGGCCCACCCCACAGGGCGGCGCGGCCAAGGGCTGGGGCGCGCCCCCCTATGGTGTGGCCCCACCAGGGCCCCTCCGAGGCTGCCCTTTTGTAACGACCCGCCATTATCAAATAAGCTAATGGCACCGGTCTGTGAATTATTGCTTGACAAACCATGTCTTGTCAAGTAATAAGCCACCACAGAGATTTGCAACAGAGAATAGCTAGAGGGGTTCCTTAATATTACAATACCATGCCACGCAGGCTTAAGTTCAACTAAGCTTCACAACTTTACAAATATTACATCTCTCCATACGTGAGTACCGACCAAGCCAACTAGATAAAAGGGTGACACATATATATTAGCATCCCTTACTTTACATAGCTATGGATCATACGCTACTTATTCATCCCATCCCCCATAGATGGTATCCAGGTCATACATATCATCTACTGGATCAACGTTTAGGTCCAAAGCATAGCAGTAGCCATCCCCCTTATATGCTCCACTTGGTCCAGTGGGAAACTCATATACTCCTTGCTCTAAGAAATGGAGAATTAATAGCAAGAGTGAGTACAAAGTACTCAGCAAGCTTAAATGGCAGAATGCAATTTACATAACATGTATCATCAAAACAATTCTTATTTCAACACAACACTTTCAAACAAAAATAGAGAGTTTTTGTAGAAAAGATCAATTCAATTTAAAAAAAAGCTAATAATCACTTGTACCGCGAGATAGAACCGACGGTAGGTTCCCGTAGCCTCCAATCCAGGAGACAGGCATGATCATGATTTATTTTAGCACTGCGCAGGTTGTATCACTTTACCCACATTAACTCCGATTTTCTTGTTCTCACAATTCTTTGAATGCAAGACATGACGAAGTTCAAAGCATTTCCCCATCTTGTACATTATACTTCCACCCGGCTAGGTATCCCCTAGACGTTGTGTCAAGCCAAGATACTCAACACTGCACTTAAATATAAAAGTGCATCGCTAATGCACCCATCCGGCATTAGCATGGGAATTTCATCACCCAACCTAGTACTACAGAACCATGTGGATAGTAAAATGACTTGATAAGTACTAAGCCTCGCCGGCCATAATTTGACAAGTCTGTGGTCGATACGATTTTGTACGGCACACAAATACAAATGAAAATGAGTATTACCCTAATATGATAAAACCCTGTGTAGAGAGCCCCACCTTCCAGTGATGTCCATCTGGGGTGCTCTCTACCCACCAATAATAATATAAATGGTCCAGCTGCTCCATCAACTGAGTCCATTGTTTACCATGAACACACACACACTAATTTGTTCCAAAATCATTTTATGCAAGTTTGTGATAAGATAAAATAGAAAATATTTGTTTTGAGAAATAACTCTACTTAGAAATGGCCAAAGAAAGCTTGCCTGAACTGTCGTACTCGAACCCAGGTTCAGTTTGGTTCAATAGATGTTTCTCCGCCGGTCCTTGCTCGCTTCCTGAAATTCGGCGAATAAATACCGGGACTAAATCGAGTACTAAAGTTCAGAATAAACGGACTCGTCGTCGAGATAAGTAAATAGGAATTATATTTCTAAGTTAGGATAGTAAACTTGTATTAGGACATATACATATGATGAGAAGCTAGCACCATTTAGACCATCCTAGGTGATTAGTACTACTAGCAACGTGTTGCCTCATTTTTTTCCTGAAGCATCTCTCTCTTACTTAGCTCTGCTCCTGTAGGCATCGAGTAGTAGTAGTACTGCTGGACACGCACACACTTCTAACTTCTCAACTCTTTGCTTCTTGCCCAGGTCGCCTCCCCTCAGTACGCCAGCAACGGCGATGGATTTCTGCTGGGCTTCTGGATCTTAAATCCTTTCTCTTTGCTAAACCTATTCCCCAAAATTTCCCCTTCAATTACTTCCCTAAATTCTCTAATTTTGCTCCGTTTTTGTACTGCAGGTTTGGGTGCTGCAGTGGCTCTTCTACCACCGCTCCAGGTTCAGGTCGCCGGAGTGTCCGGCCGTGCGGCCGCAGACGAGCTACTCCAACTCCATCTACAGGTGGGTGTCCAAATCCTAGATTCTACAGTGCCCAGTGCTGAAGCTGTGTTCTTAGCCTGTAAGTTTATTTGGTGGTTATCTGATTTAGGCTTTTTGCTCCCCCAAAGTTTGAGAAACGTGCAGATTTGTGTACTCCTGTTAAATCCTAGATTTGTTTGTCTCAGGTCATCTATCTGACTCATCTTCCTAGTGTCTTCTTTCTTAGTGATATTTCTATGACAAGTGAGTAGTGCCAGAAAAGGATAAAGGAAGAATGGCAGGGAGAAAAGCACCTGTCGTGGATGCAAATGTCCTTGCTACTCTTGTTTTGTTGACTCTACTCCTGGTGACAAGCCCTTCCTCAGGCCTGCTCCTCCCTGGCAGTTGAGTGGTGGTGGTCTCAGGTCACCATCTTCACTTATTGCTCTTGGATTTTTGTTGTTTGAGTGTGGAGAAGTGAACTAGGATGAAGAAGAAAGCTTGGTCTGGCTTCTTGGAGACAGAGTGTGACTGTCGAGTGCTTCCTTAGCCTGCTTGCTCTACTCCATCTATCAAATATCCAGCAGCCCTTCCTATTGGCAAGTAGTGGCTGCCCATCTCTATTTCACTATGCAAGAAATGTGGAGTGTTCTAATTGGCTGGGTACACAGCCCATACCTAGACCACTATTTTCTAGTTGACTTAAAATCCCATGAAAAGTTTTCAGCTGTGGTCAACCTGTGTCTCACATGTGTCAATATTTGGCTGGATTGATAAAACTAGCAACTATGATATTGGTCAAGTTGGTGTGGCCTCATTCTACAGTGTGGGATCAGATGTTTAATATTTTTGTATCTACTGATGACTGTAATAAATGTGTACACGTTTTTTAAAATCATGAATAAACTACTGGTTGATAAATGTGCTTGTTTTTGTGATTTGAGTTGTTGTATAGAAATTCTAATTACGAACTAATTATCGCTAGTTAAAATAACGAGTCGTTACACCTTTCGCCTATAAAAAGTCTCCGTCGCGAAAACCCTATACGAATAAGCCACGGTACGAGAAACCTTCCAGAGCCGCCGCCATCGCGAAGCCAAGATCTGGGGGACAGGAGTTCTCTGCACGCCGCCGGGACGGGGAAGTGCCCCGGAAGGCTTCTCCATGGACACCACCGCCATCTTCACCGCCATCGCTCCCATGATGAGGAGGAGTAGTTCCCTCGAGGCTAAGGGCTGTACCGGTAGCTATGTGGTTAATCTCTCTCTCTCTACCCCAATACAATGATCTCATGAATTGCTTGCATGATTGAGATCCATGAGCTTTGTATCGCTACTAGTCTATGTGCTACTCATGTGATGTTATTAAAGTAGTCTATTCCTCCCTGCATGGTGTAATGGTGGTGGCAGTGTGCATCGTGTGGTTCTTGTCGTAGATTATGATCATAATCTCTTGTAGGTTATGGAGTTAATTATCGCTATGATAGTATTGATGTGATCTATTCCCCCTTTCATAATGTAATGGTGATAGTGTGTATGCTATGTTAGTACTCGGTTTATTTTGCAAAGATCTATTATGCTCTAAGGTTACTTAAATATGAATGCTGAATGTTGTGGCGCTTGTTAACTCGGCTTGAGGGAGCTCTTGTAGCCCTACACAACGATGGTGTTTGTCATCCAACAAAAGAGTGTATGTAGCACAAATGAGAGAAGTTATTATTTATTATGCGATCAATATTGAGAGTGTCCACTAGTGAAAGTATGATCCCTAGGCCTTGTTTCCAATACGCAAACACCGTTTACTTATGTTCTGCATGTTTACTCGCTGCCATATTTTATTCAGATTGCTATTACCACTCATATACATCCATACTACTTGTATTTCACTATCTCTTCTGAACTAGTGCACCTATACATCGACAAGTGTATTAGGTGTGTTGAAACAAGAGACTTCTTGTATCGTGATTGCGGGGTTGCTTGAGAGGGATATCTTTGACCTCTTCCTCCCCGAGTTCGATAAACCTTGGGTGATCCACTTAAGGAAAACTTGTCTGTTTGCAAACCTCTGCACTTGGAGGCCCAACACTGTCTACAGGAAAAGAAGCGTGAGTAGACATCAACCTACCAGAGCTTCACCTCCGCAGAGGATCTACCCAATGCGCCTCCTAACTCTCTGCATTTGGCGATCGAGCGACGCCACCACCCCATGCACTAGCGGTGGCAGCAGCCTGGGGAGCCATAGAAGTGAGGTCTTGTGCTGGAGATAGGATTGTTGCCCTCCGGAGCCGCCATCGTGTGGGCAACCTGGGATGAGGGAGTGCGGCTAGGAGGAGGATGGGAAATTCAGTCATAATTTTTTTAAAGAAAAACTTAGCTTTTATAGAAATTAAGATAAGAAAAATACTGAGATCTCGAAAATAAAATAAAAATATAGAAGGTGTCAAAAATATTGTTTTCGCCAGCTCTCCAAAGTCAAGAATATGGACCATGGGGACTTGAATTTTGTCTCCCTGTGATCAGTATGCATGACTGTTAGGGTATTGAGTAATTTTATTGGGTTGGCAAAATCATTATGTAGTGTTGCAGATTGGATATAATACATCCTTCATGAATCTAGATAAATCCAAATCAGTTATCTGTGGACAGATGGAGTAGGTATGTTTCCACCATCACAGCATGGTGTGTACCGCAGTGTTGTAGCCAAGTCTATAATTCACACATGAAAAGGATTGAATTTAAATTTAACTAGTTTCATAAAAGATAAACTCAACTTTTATACAAGTAAAAAAATCAGTCGAGATCTCCAAAGTCAAAAATATGAAGAAGTCAAAATATTATTTTTCGATGTCTCCAAAGTCAAAAATCTTGTGTGCCGATGTATGAGTTTGTCCAGCCCATGCGCACCAACTCCCGTGAACCCATTCACATCAGTTTTGTCATTTGTCGAGACATCAGTTGAGATTCCATTTATACTTGTGTGGAAAATAGGACATAAACGATGGCAGCAGCACAAGACTACAAAAACTGTTCGGATTCAGAGATATGACCCTCGATCCTCTTCAACATTCATTGGGCACAACTTACAACCAGCATCCAAAGTGTTCATTCATCCATCCAGAACACAAGAGAGAAACTGAACCAACAAAAGGTGAAACAGGACAAACAACACAATATATATTCACCGAGCACTGAACTATTCATGAGTTGTACTTAGACCAACACTTCAACCCAGCCTCTGCATACTACGATCCATATGGTCAAAACAAACAACCAGCATCCATTGTGTTCATTCATCTATCAAGAACACAAAAGGGAAACTGAACCAACAAAAGGTGAAACATAACAAACAACATAATACATATTCAGCATCACTGAATTCCATGTAGGCCAAGACTTCAACCCCAGCCTCTACATGCTAGATCCACATGTTCAAAATGGAAAACCACTCTACTGATCACTTCCTTCCTTGGATGAAGAGGAATCAGTGATCGCCGTCAGTTTTCATTATCTAAAGCATGTATCTCATCTCCACATTCACGCAGCCTCAGACTCCAGAGTCTACCAGCCACAATATACACTCTTCTCAGCTTATTGTAAGATAAGGCAAAATTGTGTTCGTCGTTGCAAAGTTCAAGGAGACGTACCGTGCTCGCGAGTGTTTCTGTCAGACGGTTGATTTCTTCAGGGATATCTGAATTTGTGTTTGTTCTAGCAGCGAAGCATTCGTCCGTTTTCTTAGCATCGGCACCCCTACATGACATAAACTCAAGTTTAGTTTACTGTTGGTAATTAATACACAGTAAAATGATGTGTTCGACAAAACACACTACAATCTATTTGCTAGCAGCTAGAAAGAGTGTCAAAATGCTGTGTGTTGAAGACAAGCACTGACCTGCCCAATGCATCATTCTCACTCAACATCGGCAACACTTCTGTCTTTGAAAATAGGAGGCTGTGATGGCTTACACCTGCTATTCCTTGTTGCTCCAGAAACTCTATGTGCTCCCTCAACGACTCGTCCCTGAAAGAGGCAAAACATGATTACTTCTTGGGCAAGAACATAGAATCATCACCAGCAACTATATCTATCAGGGATCAGGAGCGATGTACAGTAAAATTCAAGCAAAATTACATTTTCCTTTGCGTACCCTATATCATCATATCAAGAACAACAAATGCCTTGTGTATGTCAAAATGTCAGCATAACACCTCAACTTTTGGTGTGCATTTTCTGACTGGTTTATTTTAGTTAATAATTGGAGCCAGATTCATTTGAAATTTATGTTAAAATATAAGGAACCTCGAATACTCTAGAGGTAGATATCACCCGAACTAATGGAACAAAGAAAATGTCTTACATGTCAAGCGGATGTCCGTGCTCTTCTTGCAATTGTTTCTGCGTAAGTGAAACATCAAAACCTTGTTCTGGCAGACTAAAAAGATCTCGAATCTCCTGAAATTTGCAACAGAAATAGTCATGGTATCCAGTAGGAAATCCTGCAAGCAATGACAAGTAACAGTATCATGACAAGTACACTCTGGCTGAAGTAACGTGTCTGTTCATTTTTCTCCGTGGCTGCCCTAAACAAAGCACCCTTGAGGACCTGGAAAAAAGTACTATGCGATTCAAGGAAGCAGAAGTATGGAACATGAAGCTAAAACCTTGAGATGTCATATGACAAACATTGGAGTATGAATTTATGTATCATATTTGAACCTGTGACTTATATATCTTCTCTTCGACGGTTGCTGATGTCATCAAGCGGTAGACAATCACATCTTTTGTCTGTCCAATTCGATAAACCCGATCAACACTTTGATTATCCGTACTGTCAAAAGGCGGATTGTGTTATGGAATAAAAAAGTTGTAGCGACAAGCATTTCTATAAAACCAAACGGATTACACTTGATCAGGATGTGTCGATGTTCGGTCACCTTGGATTCCAAGCAGGATCAACTACTATCACACGAGCTGCCTTGGTTAGTGTAAGTCCAAGACCACCAACTTTAGTGGTCAGTAAAAATATTTGAGCTCCAAGGCCCTCTTGGAAATCCTAGATATGCAAACGCACAGTAAGCAAGCAACATAGCACATATAATTGAGTCCATGGCACAAAAGAACATAGAAAAAGGGAAGTGCGAACAAGAACCTTCACAATCCTTTCCCTCTCAGAAATCTCAGTGTCGCCATCCATGCGCAAAAAATCGTAGCCCTCTAATAGTATAGCTTCCTGTTACAATAATTGAATGCGTAACAAAATAAAAGGTGTGTTTGAAAATAGTTAGGTCTAAGCAACACAGAAAATAAGTAAAAAACTCTTTTTATAATAGACGAACTAAACGAACTTTGATGACAACAGAAGATCAAAGATACCAAAAGCCACCAGTAATGCTAAAGCTCATGTTATCAGACATTTCTTGTCTCAAGTAATTCTGTTTCACCATTGAATGGGACTTGAATCTGATGTCTCTTCTGTTGTGTGCAAATGTCTAAGACTATCAAAGATACCAAAAGCCACCAGTAATGCTAAAGCTCATGTTATCAGACACTTCTTGTCTCAAGTAATTCTGTTTCGCCATTGAATGGGACTTGAATCTGATGTCTCTTCTGTTGTGTGCAAATGTCTAAGACTATACGTAACTAAGACGTACATGAAATCTAACATCATTATATTTCGTAAGAAGAAAATGCCCATTTACTCTAGTAACAGAGCTTATCATGTATGCGAAAATATCTAAAACAGCAATGTATACAAAATAATAACTCTAACTTGATACTATGTCACACAAATAGAGCATGCACTCCAACACAAACAAAAACAAGAATTTACAACCGACCTGAATCAGGTTTAGCATTTTACGAGTCTGAGAAAAAATCAGAACATGGTGTCCCTCTTCAAGAAGATTCCGCTGCAACAGTGGGATTTAACATTTGAGTTTAAATAAACAATACGTAGTGCAATAATAACAACTATGTGCATCAAAGAATGCTTACCAACAAGGACAAGATAAAAAATAACTTGCATGAGACTTCCGGACTGGCTTCGACTACATCATCATCATCACCATCATGAGCCATATCTGCGAGGTTCATGGCCATTTTTTCAGCCATCTCCATTTCCTGATTATTTAGCATTCCATCCATGCCTTCCAAAATGTGCTCAGCAGCTCTCTTAGTCACTATCTGTGGGTGATCACATATCTTTTTCAATACCTGTTGATGAAAAGGAAAAAGATGAAACAGACAAAATTTCACAAAAGAACGTGCACACAGAAAAGAAGGATATATCAATGCCATGTAATTAGCAAATGCCCCTTCACATAAAAGCTACACTCCCTGCATTTCATTTTAAAAGGTGCATTCTTTTTTTACCTCGGAGATAACGCAAATGCCCCTTCACATGTAAGGGAAATTTATTTTCTTGGGAATAAGAGATAATGGTTAGTTAGTGTTTAACAATAAATAAACCTGAGTAAGAGGTGAATGAGCGCAAGATAGAGAACACGTCATCATTTCCACAAAGCCTTATATTTTTATAGAATATTGTAAAAGCTATAGGCATTTTTGTAATCTGAGGAAGTATACTGTGAGCGTAAGTGAAGTCTACTAAAGGAGTAGATGACAGCAGCAAGACGACTAATAAAGGTACACAAGATTGGGCAACGAAAAGGATTTATAATCTTATACAAACCGTGATTGCAGCCAGGGGATTTCCTTGCGATGCTGCTAAATGAGCAAGCTCACTGTTCAGAAAAGCTTTATAAAGTTGCCTCTGCACCCAAAAGATACACAAATCTCAAATCATCATTATCCGATTACTCTACCAGTTTTGCATCAATGACACCAAATGTATACCTGGCGATCAGTTAATTGCAGCCAGATAATTAGCTCATTCTTCTTCGGAAGCCGCTTATTATCTGTCAAACCAGTCTCAAGGGATACTTCACTTTTCATACGACGCAAGAAATATGGCTTTATCCGTTCTCTTAATTCCTGTGAACAAATGTCAAGTACCAAACAAGAATTATAATATCTTTAGTATACTTGTCTGGAAGTAATAATCTAGAAGGATAAGTAACATTTGCCAACGTAATGCAGCATTGCAGCAACAAGAGATGGCATAATCTAGCTGGCCTGCCCTCTCATGGTTCGACTGAAAGTGGACATTAGATAATCTGGAATTTGAATGCAGTTCAGCTATGCAATTGCTTTCAAATGTCAAATCGGAGATGAAAATACTATTTAGCTCATATAATGGTACATCTTTTGTCAACAAAGAACACAGCTAATGTCAAATTGTAATTTCTCAATGGAGTCATAATGACAGTAAGTAATGCTATTGCACATATTGGATTATATGAAACACGATGACATTTTACAGTACTGCAAACATACCAAATTCACAGATACATGGAAGAACAAAACAATGTGGAGACACTAAAGTTGCCCAACAATAATACCAATGAGGTACCATCTATCTATTGGACACAAACACAGAAAAAACGGCGGTTACCTTTGCTACATTTGAGCCTATGTGCTTTGCTCGATTGCTAGCGGTTTTGTCATTTCCTCTAATGATAGGCAGCTCATACCTTTGTCTGAACCTGCAAAAATATATAGAAATGCATAACGATAGCTGGTGCCAAATAAAGCAAGCTCACAAATGCAGGAAAGGCGAGAGAGTAAGTAAATTACTCTTCTTTTTCACCCAAGACTTCCGGGCAACAAAAATGGAAAAGCGCCCACATTTCCTACAAGAGTATACATACTTACTTCCATTAGTAATAGGAAGATAAAATATATAGGAGCATTAAAGTACCAAGGTTTTTAGTAGTTTCAGCTAGGTGGTACCTTCAAGTTATTTTGTATAGGTGTTCCACTGATGGCAATCCGATGGACACAAGGTATTTCAAATAAGCTTTGGGCTCTCTGTGTATTGGGATTTTTGATAAAATGTGCCTCGTCAAGAATAACATAATTCCAAAACTCCCCCTCCTCCTCGTCATCAGCATCATTATAGAAGTCACCTCTTATCTTCTTATAATTTATCCTGACTATATCGTATGTTGTCAATAGGATACCTCCCTCCTGTACAGGGCGATATGTGACTAACTAAAATATCTTGAAAAAACAAGCTATAATTTTTTTAAATCGCAGTTACACGAAATTGAATCTATGCGTGACAGTTCAGATAAAATGCGAGGGTAGGAATGACCGACAGTAGGCATTTATGTTAAGAAACCAAACCAAACCTTGAAGGCATTTCGAAGCTCAAAGTCACGAGCATCATTGCTGGAACCAGAGTAGCTGTAAAAAAAAGAAAAAAAATCAATTAACAGTGATTGATATGACTTGCTCGACCTGCATCAATATGAGGAAATATGCCCTACTCGCTGATTATATGCCTGAGACCAACAACTGAAAGCTCCTTGATCCAATGTGTGAGGAGTGTCTTCGGGGCAACGACTAGCACCCTCCTAATTAGACCGGAATGGAACAGCCCTGCCAGGAAGGCAGAAACCTGCAAGATAAAACTCGGGATGAAAGTCTCTCACTGATATACTGAAAATATTCTGCAAAACCAGAGTTTGAAGACACAAAACTAACTAGCTCAGAAAGACAGAAACAGGTACAATTGCAATACGATAGCAACAAAATAAGAGTTAATCTTGTGTGGGATGTTAATATATAGTCATATATTGGACGTAATAACATCTTATATTGTGGAACAAAGGGAGTAGCTCGGAAGAAAGTACAATTGAACTAAAAAAAATTAAAGTTTTATTCTTGTGTGTGATGCTAATTGGTTTCAGTCCACAAGTCAGAAACTAGAATGCGATTTTTTGTTTAGTCAGTGTGGCCATTAGCCTAGTACTAGTAGCAAACATCCACAAGAACTTTCTAACAGTAACAAAGAAGTATAAGGGTGAATCAGACCTAATGATGGTACTAAGATGGATACAAATTGACGGGTATTTTTCACAATGAATAAAATGACTGAGCGGAGGGAGGGATGGACCTGCATGGTTTTGCCAAGCCCCATGTCGTCCCCTAGTATTCCACCGGTTCCCCTGCAATGGAGAGACCAGAGCCAAGCGAGTCCCTCGAGCTGGTGGGCGTAAAGCTTGTTCAATATCCTTGCTGGGAGCTTGTACGGCGCCTCCACGACACTACTTCCGCCGGCGGCCTCGATCTGGAAGTCTGGAAGTTCTCCCTCCTCCTCCTCCTCCTCCTCTTCCTCACGCGCCGAATAGGTGCCGTGGTCGTCGTCTTCATCTCTGCAATCCTCGGAGGGCCCGCCCGTCTCCCAGGCTCCGACATCCTGCAGCTCGTGGTGGTCGGCGGCGTCCGGCGGGCACGGGGAGGAAGAGGTGTTGCTGAGCTTGCATAGGCGGCGGCGGCCAGGCAGCTTCACCTTCCTCATGCCCATATGCTCAGGTTCTGCGCTCAGTGCAAGGAATCGATCGATGCAGCGAATCAGCGGGTGGAAGGATGGATTAATTGGGGGAAGTAGATGGATTAGGAGAGGAGATGTAAAGACTGATACCTGGGAGGCCTGGCCTGTGGGTGTCGCCAGAAGGATGGCCGGGATGGTCGACGCCGTCCAAGGAGAGGCCGGAGATCTTCATGTCGCCCTGGACGACGGAGCGGAACTCGGACTGGTTGTCGCGGAAGAAGGAGTTGAGCAGGTTCCAGGCCTGGAAGGCGGTGTTCTCCGGTGTCGCGATGACGTCGTACAGCTCGCGGGAGATCGTCCCGTAGATCCAGAGGAGGATCGTGATGTCGTCGTGGCGCCAGCGAGCATCCTGCTCTAGCGGTGGCGTGTAGACGTCGACGTGGCCTTGCGCGTCGTACTTGGAGAGCACGGAGTGGAACAGCTTCTTCCACTTGGAGTAATTACTCCCGGCAAGGTCCAGCTTGAAGTGGATGTACTTGTTGATCTGGTCGTTGTCGATGGTCTTCGCCGCCGCGGTCGATGAAGAGGAAGAAGAAGCGGCGGTGGCGACCAGTTCCTCCTGAGGCAGCACCGGCAGGCTCGACGTGGAGTTAGTAGGGGGAGCAGTGGTGAGCGCCGGCGACGCCAGAGAGGCGCCGGCAGTGGGCGCTGCAGAGGAAGGAGTCGCGCCGGCCGTCGAGGCTGGCAGCGAGCCAGAGCTGAAGGAGGCAGCCATGGTGAGAGATCAAGAACTTGCGCTGTGATACGAAGAAGAATTGTGGAACTCACTGATAGCCCATGAGGGCCGGATTTATATACAGGTACAGTACAACTGAAAGCCTATGATCTAGGAGATGCACAACGTGCACCTAGAGTGCGCGCGTCGGCTGTTCAAATTTCGAAATTCAAATTCCTCCGGCTCCGGTCCTCTAGAGGGCTGCGCCGCTGCGTTGTATGCCTCGGGAAGGAACAACGGCCAATTCATACGGTCACCATGAACTCCTCCCCTCAGGCTGGTGCCAATGCACCGCCCCACTCTAGCCTCGCCACGTCAGCATTTTGCCCACTCTAGCCCCACTCTCACACCACTCTCACCCCACCTTGCCAATGCATGGGCTATAGTGAGCCCTCTCACTTCTCTCTCCTCCACATCAGCTTTTCTCTCTCCTCACCATTACCAATTCTTTTTCAGATTATAACATAGAAAATAATGCAAGGAAATTATTTTATTGAACTACAATTGTTACCGATTACATCATAAAAAGAAATTACATAAAAATTTGAAAAAATTACATAAAAAATTGGAAAAATTACATAATCTAGGCATTATGAGCCCACACATGCTCAATCAAATCTTGCTGGAGCTGTGTATACACCGGTGAGTCCCTCATTTCGTTGTCCATCTGAATCCTCGCTGCTAGGCTTGGTGGTGCATGGTGGTGTATTGCAGGGCCGACATTTTAGAGGGGGGCTGAAATTTTAGAGTGAGTGAAATGGGTGTGGAGTGAGTGAAACCAGATGGAGGTATTTATAGAGGGGGGCTGAAATTTTAGGGTTTTTTGAACTACCAACGGCTACCCCAACGGCTAGCTGAGGTGGACGAATCAGATCGCGCCACCTCAGCCACGCCCCTCTCCCGCCCCGCCTCCGCCCGCTACCGCCCCGCTCCCGCCCCACTACCGCCGCCACCGCCCTCCCGCCCGCCCTCTCGCCCGCCCGCCTACCGCCCCGGCGCCCGCGACGCCCCGCCTCGCCCCCCTCCCGCCTCACTGCCGCCGCCAATGGCGGTCGCGCGGTAGGCCCGCTAGGGCGAGCCCGCCGCCTCCCGCTCCCGTCCCGCCTGCCTCCCGCCCGCCTCCCGCCCCGCCGCGGGCGGTACCGCCTCCACTACCGCCCGCGGTGGCACCGGCCTCACGGGGTCCTTCCCTCACGTCTCCACACCTACAACACGGTATATACGGTAGGTGGTCTACACCTCCATGGGTATCTCCAACAGGGCGAATGTATTTGGAACGTTCAAAATATTCGCGTGCGTCCGTTTGTGTCGATCCAAATGGTCAAAATCGACCGCGCGTTCGTTTGCGTCGGGTGGATCCGGCGGCACGACGCATTTTTTTTAATTTTACATTTTTTCAACTTAAAAACATAATTTACATAGTAAAGAAGGAAAATAAAAATATAAAACCTAATAACGCATGTGCCTACTCCCCATCGTCATCGATCACGAAGAACTCTGGTACCGGCCACAGCCAGTTGGGAACCGGAGGAACATACGCCGGTGCCGCCGGCGGTGGTGGAGGTGGAGCAGCCCACGCCGGTGGTGGAGGTTGAGCAGCCCACGCTGGTGGTCGAGGTGGAGCCGCCCACGGGTTGTACGACGGAGGTGGAGGCGACGGTTGCACCGGTTGCGGGGCCGAGTCCTCGAGCGCCCGTCATAGAGCCTCTTCCTTCGTGAGGCCCGGCGGCATGATGCCGGTGGCGTACCGGGGCAGCGGCGGCTGCACCGGCCGGTCCACCTCTGAGACATGAGACGAGGACGCGGAGCCTCTTGATCTCGTCGTCCGTCATCGTCGCTGGGTACTCGAACTCCCGGCCCTCCGCCATGGCTGCCTTGAATTCCTGGAAAATGCAGGCGACGTAGGCGTCGCTGTCGTCCTTGGCCTCCTCATTGTGGTAGGCCAGCCCGTCGCTGTAGTTGTCGTCGTCATGTGGAGGCGTCGGCGGCTGCCGTGATTGATGATGAGGCGGCGGTGGGCGGTCAAACGGGAAGTCCCTGTCGCCGAGGAAGTATGCCTTTCTCCTCGGATCCTTCTCGATCTTGCACCAGGTGTTGGAGTTGACGGCGAAGGTGGGATCGGCGCGGAGGTCCGGCGGCAGGTACAGCCGCCTGCACCGGATGTCGGCACTCCTGTCTGGTTCACGCGGAGGCACGGGCGGGACAGGCACCCGGAGGTGGCTCAGCCACATCCGCCGCTAGGCAGGTGCACGTCCCGCCAGCCGTCGCACAGCGTCTAGTTCTTGTGCATGAGCCGCGCCACCTCAACTGGCAGCGGCACTCTGTGCGTCCGCTCCGCCTTCTTGGTGCCGCTGTCGGACGCCTCGAAGTCGTTCTTCTTCTTTCCCATGGTGATGCGGCGACGCGCGGTCGTGCGGGATAGGAGCGGAGTTGTCCGTGGTGTAGGTGATGGCAATGACGATGCCGGTCGACTTTTTAAGGCCGGGCGCACGGAACACGATGCCATTGATGACGGCGCAGAAGCCCAGCCGCCGTCCGCCAGTGCACGTGCAGAAGAGGCTGCCGCGACATTGATGGCGAAGGCTGCGACGAAGACGCGGAAGCGATTTACTGTCGAAGCGATGCGCTTGATACAGCCCTGCAGCTCCCTGTCAGGCGAGCCCGGTAGAAAAGCGAGCGGTCACTTGGAGCGTCCGCCACGACGCATCTCAGGCGCAAATATGCGCCGTATTTGCGTCGCTGCGGACGGCTCGGTTACTATTCATTGCCCCGCTGAACCTGGTTTCTAACGCACTTTTGGCCTGCGATGGACTCGCGTAAACGATCGTTCAGAATCCGTTTGCGTTGGAGATATCCTGATTGATCAATGATAAAATTAGTCGGTTCATCCGCGGCTAGTGGCCTCAAAAATTGCCACGACTCAAAGCCAAAAAAAAGTTACTCACATGTGTGGACTGTGGCGTAAAAAATCGCCAAGAACAACTTCAAGATAATATTTGATATAGAATCGATATCTTATAGTGTTTTTCAATATAAATTTAACAGTATCAATTATGTTGAGACTTCACAATAAAGTTATAAGAGGTCCTTTCTTTTCATAAAATTCATTACTTGTCACTAAATAATCCCAGTTCCACAACGCGCCACCAGTGCCACATTATCTTCAGTATATATAGTCCTCCCCTTGTCCTACGAAAAGTTATCTGAAATTTGTCTAGATTCGAAATCTACCTAGACACTAAATTAAATAACATCTAAATTTTAACAAACATTTAACAAAATTTCATGGGACAAAGGGAGTACCATTCCCGTGGACTGATCGTACCGCGTATAAGTGGGCTGTTAGGATTCTTTTCCGGTCATTAATTACCAGATTCTTGGCTGATTCCACGATTTTTCTTTGCCGAAATCAAATGTGACCGCGGGCTTATATAGTTATATGTTTCTTTTTTATAAAGGAAATATATTAATATAAAAAGATATCAATTACACTCAGTCTCTGCAACAACGTCTCACCCTAGTGACAGTACGGATGCATACAGCTAAAAAAGAGTAAAGAAAACTAAGAAATAAAACTTCCCCTACACCATTTCAGACCTAGCAGTAATACAACCACCACCGTAATAACACATGAGATACAGACTCTCCAAAAACGACGTCTCCAAGAAAGGAATAGTGCATCAGCGCCGTCGTCACCCGACCAAAGGTCTTAGGTTTTCACCCTGGAGATAGTCCTCACTGTCAAAACAATGCCTCCAACAAGGTCATTGGCAGGTACAACCAGTTAAGGCTAGACCTTGAGTTTTCACCCTGAGAGGAAAGACTCTGAACTTCACCAGTGTTGTCGCTCCCACATGCATACCACTGATACGGAGCCCGGAACACCAAGCAAATCCCTCAGCATCATGGAGACTCGAACCTCCTTTAGCTAGTCCACCAATCCGGCCTTCATGATATTCTTCTGACTTCACCATGGACCAAAAGTCACCTGATGTCAACATAGAATAGAGCTTCACTTCGCTCCCCCGGAACCAAATGATCGAAATAAAAATATGGGTGCGCGCGACAGAATACCACTCGATCCAGCAAACTCCAGGCAAAAGATGCACTGTTTCATTCATTGGTGGAGCTTTCCGGAACTCATCTCTCCAGCCAGATCAAAGAAAACTGACCTCCGGTAGATCTTCATCTTCGCTTGCGAGAAATCCGAGGATCGCCACCAAAAACAAAGCAAGACCAGCAGCCCCCACGCCGCCAGTCCCTCCTGCCGGATCACCAGGGAAGAGGACGACGACATGGACCATGCGTACCACCGCCGAACCTTCACCGGGGGCGGAGGCCTCCACCGCTCCACCGAATCCTCCATGGCTACAGGCGGAGAGCATCAGGCCCCGACCAAGTAGCCGTGCCTCCCGGCTTCCTCCACCGTCGCTTCATCACCTCCCATGAAACACTGCCGCGGAAACCCTCTCCTCCCTCTCATCATTCTACGGAAGTCGCCGCCACCGCCACCGGGCCGGGGCCGGGGCCAGCAGCAGCGGCAGCTGTGGGCGGTGGTCGGGGGGTGGCTGGGCGGGGCGGGCGGATCCTTCGCCGCTGATGACCCACAAGTATAGGGGGTGTATCGTAGTACTTTCGATAAATAAGAGTGTCGAACCCAACGAGGAGCAGAAGGTGTTGACAAGCAGTTTCGATGAAGGATTCACTGTAAATGCTCACAGACAAATATTCAGGGTGTATTGATATAGCAGATAAATAAAATACAAGTAAGTAAAATGCGAGAGTAATAATTGCAGCAAGTGGCCCAATCCTTTTTAGCACAAAGGACAAGCCGGTTTGTTTACTTATAATGACCAAACGTTATTGAGGACACACGGGAATTTAGTCTAGTGCTTTCGCTTCATATAGTTGATTAATCTTCATTGTTTTGATAAGTGTTGTGTGGGTGAACCTATGCTAATGCACCGCCCTTCCTAGGACTAATACATACTTGTGATTAAACCCCTTGCAAGCATCCGCAAATACAAGAAAGTAATTAAGATAAATCTAACCACAGCCTTAAACTCTGAGATCCTGCTATCCCTCCTGCATCGATATACCAACGGGGTTTAGGTTGTTGTCACTCCGACAACCCCACAATTAGCAAACGAATACAAGATGTATTCCCCTAGGCCCATAAAGGTGAAGTATCATGTAGTCGATGTTCACATGACACCACTAGAAGAATAACACCACAACTTAAATATCAAACCATTGAATATTACTCAACATAGTTCAAATCTAACATTTAGACTTCACCCATGTCCTCAAGAACTAAACGAACTACTCACAAGACATCATATGGAACATGATCAGAGGTGATATGATGATGGATAACAATCTGAACATAAACCTTGATCCAATGGTTTCACTCAATAGCATCAATAACAAGGAGTAATCAATACCGGGAGAGTTTCCCCTATGAAATAATCAAGATTCAACCCTAGATGTTACAGCGGTGACGAGGTGCAGCGGTGGAGATGACGATGTCGGTGGTGGAGATGATGATGATGATGATCCCAATGAAGTCCAGCTCGATGACGGTGACGATGGCGACGATTTCCCCCTCCGGGAGGGAATTTCCCCGGCGGATTTCTGCCCGCCGAAGAGCTCTTTTCTCTCGGTGTTTTCCGCCCCGCAGAGGCGGCTGTGTCTATTCTCGATGCCCCCCCCCCGTACCTTAGGGTTCTCGGGAGATGAAGTACGCGAAAGAGAGACGACCGAGGGGGGTCGTGGGCCCCCTCCCCACATGGCGGCGCGGCCAGGTGGCCCGCGCCGGCCTATGGGGGCCCATGGCGGCCCTCCTCGGCCTCCCTTTTGGCTGGCTGTCATCGGGAAAATAGGAGCTTCGGTGTATTTTCCGTCAATTGTTGATCTTGAAATATGGTATCCTGATGGTGCTTTTTCCAGCAGAATTCTGACTCCGGTGAATAATTCTCCAATAATCATGAAACATGCAAAATAGGTGAAATAACATAAGTATCATCTCTAAATATGAAATATATCAATGAATAACAGTAAATTATGATATAAAATAGTGATGCAAAATGGACGTATCAACTCCCCCAAGCTTAGACCTCGCTTGTCCCCAAGCGAAACTGAACTTAGTAAACAAGACCACATGTTTATGGAGTGAAGAGTCGATAAATAAAATACGGACAAGAAGCATCGCATTTATTAGTTCACACAAGACATTCTAGTAGACAACTTCTTCATATAACTCAACTTGAAATAAGTAAAGAGAAATCACAAATAAAGGTGCATAGGAAATCATAATTGGTTATAGCAAACTTTGTTCTTGGTCAAAGAACTATTAACAGATTGTACTTATCTATCGAGCAAAGCCTTTATATTAGAACTTATATGGCAGAACCTACATCCTCAATCATAACAATCTCCTCATAATCATTGATAGCCTTCAAAGTCATATTCATTCAGATAAAATTTGTACTAAACAAGGAAGAATAAAAGGCATGATAAAATAGATCATAATATAAATGGTTGGATCACAACAACTCAATTGCTTGCTTGAGATAGAGGGAAATAGGTTTACTGACTCAACATAGAGTAAAAGATAGGCCCTTCGCAGAGGGAAGCAGGGATTAAATCATGTGCTAGAGCTTTTCAAGTTTTGAAATCATATAGAGAGCATAAAAGTAAAGTTTTGAGAGGTGTTTGTTGTTGTCAACGAATGGTAGTGGGCACTCTAACCCCCTTGCCAACAGACTTTCAAAGAGCGGCTCCCATGAAGGACGTTATCTCTACCAGCAAGGTAGATCATCCCTCTTCTCTTTTGTTTACACATGTACTTTAATTTTATTTATGGATGACACTCCCCCAACCTTTGCTTTCACAAGCCATGGCTAACCGAATCCTCGGGTGCCTTCCAACATTTCACATACCATGGAGGAGTGTCTATTGCAAAATTAAGTTGCTTACTGATAAATCAGAGCAAAACATGTGAAGAGAATTATTAATGAAAGTTATTAATTGGGGCTGGGAACCCCGTTGTCAGCTCTTTTTGCAAAATTATTGGATAAGTGGATGTATATGCCATTAGTCCATTGGTGAAAGTCTGCCCAACAAGATTGAAAGATAAAACACCACATACTTCCTCATGAGCTATAAAACATTGACACAAATAAGAGATAATAACTTTTGAATTGTTTAAAGGTAGCACATGAAGTATTTACTTGGAGTGGCGCAGAATACCACATAGTAGGTAGTTATGGTGGACACAAATGGCATGAGTTTGGTTTAAGGTTTTGGATGTATGAGAAGTATTCCCTCTCAGTACAGGTCTTTGGCTAGCAAGGTTGATTAGCAAGCATAGGAGTTGAGGGAAACAAAAAAATATACATGTGATAGAATCATGCATCTTTCTTGTAAGCACAAGCAATTTTAACTTCAGAATACTAAACTCATTAGCTAACAAGAAAGAAAGGTAATGAAATAATATATCTACATGTACTTTCCTCTTTTCTACTTAGGCCTCAAAGTATTGTTGCTATTGACCAATGCTAAGTTTGCCAAAACCAAATATATTTACTTGATGCTCCCAAAGTGATATCAATACTAATGACAATATTAATCATATAACAGAACTTGCAAACTAAAATAAGGTGCGCAAAAAGTAAATGATAAGACTTCTCATTAATATTCCATAACGATAACTCACACCAAGGGATACATAGATAACCAACTAAAAGAGAGATAGTTCCACACTGCAAACCATCTTATATGATAACTTCCCTACTCATGATATGACACTACTTGATAGTAAAAGGTAAAAGATAGTGATGATGTGATACCGCGACACTCCCCCAAGCTTGGAACAAGCCAAGGGGATGCCAATACCAGTGATGAATTACTCCTTCGGTGGTGATGGCGGAACGACCCTGATGGGAGTGAGGAACCGCTCTAGCATTCTGCGAAGTCGATTGTTCTCCTCCTGAAGAATCTCCACTTCCCTTCTCAGAACACGGTATTGATCACAAAACTCATTGGTAACCCGAAGAGCTTCCTCCGCAGCAGGGAAAGAGTTGAGGTCAGGTGCAGGTGGTAAAGGTCCCTGCAAGTTATGAGAAAAAGAACGTCGTGTGTTAACCGATCCCACCAAGATTGGCTTACTCCCCACAGCTTCGCGCTCTCTTTTTGCTGATGACATCTTCTTCACTTCCTCATTGACACCTTCATCCATCTCTACCCGTCTTGTCACGACCCTTTCCTCTTCCGCCCATCCAACGAAAGTTCCTTGATCTAGATCCTGGAGGAACTCACGCTTGCGACGCGTTGCATATCTGAACAGAAACAGGTCGAAACAAAACACGACGAGAAAACGATATACGGATCTCGGAGGGTCCGGGGGATTATATAGCAAAAAAATTCACGGCAAAAGGAAGGTACCAGAAACGAGTGGAAAAGGGACTCCGAGGGCCGTCCCCATAGGGCGCGCGCTGGGGCCCACGCCCCACGTGGGGACGTGCCCTCGTGCACCTCCTCCACTCCGATTCGATCTCGTAATTTTTCATATTTTCCAAAAATAGCAGAAATATTGTTCGGAAAGTTAAACGCGGACTTTTTACTACTAGAACTGTTACCTATTCGAAGTCGAACTCTGCAGAACTGTCCATTTGGTCTTTGATGAAAGTTTCCGGAGTCACCACTTGAATAACATCAACATCTTCATTATAAGAATATCCAGAAATATAATGCTTGAGTCTTTGTCCATTCACCACTTGTGTGGCATCACCTTTCAGAGAACTAATTTTTATTGCTCTTGAACGATACACCTCCACAATGACATATGGTCCTTCCCATTTTGAGAGTAATTTCCCTGCAAAAATCTGAGACGAGACCGATACAATAGGACTTTATCTCCAACATTAAATTCTCTTTTAATAATTCTTCTATCATGCCATTTCTTAACTTTCTCCTTAAAAAGTTTAGCATTTTCATAAGCTTCACTTCTCCATTCATCTAAAGAACTCAATTGCAGCAACCTTTTCTTACCGGCAAGTTTAAAATCCTTATTAAGTTCTCTTACAGCCCAATAAGCTTTGTGCTCTAGTTCTAAAGGTAAATTACCAGCTTTTCCATAAACCATTTTATAAGGAGACATTCCCATAGGATTTTTATAAGCAGTTCTATAAGCCCACAATGCTTCTTTTAACTTACTAGCCCAATTTTTTCTAGATTTATTAACAGTCTTTTGCAAGATAGATTTAATTTCTCTATTTGATAATTCTACTTGCCCACTAGTTTGAGGATGATAAGCTGAAGCGATTCTATGATTAATACCATATTTAGCAAGAGTTTTTCTAAAACCACCATGAATAAAATGAGAACCTCCATCAGTCATAATATATCTAGGTACTCCAAACCTAGGGAAGATAACATCTAAAAGCATTTTTAAAGAAGTCTCACCATCAGCACTTTTTGTGGGTATAACTTCCACCCATTTAGTAACATAATCAACAGCAACAGGTATATGAGTATTACCTTCTGAAGAAGGGAAAGGACCCATGAAGTCAAATCCCCAACAATCAAATGGTTCAATAACGAGAGTATAATTCATAGGCATTTCATTGCGTCTAGAGATATTACCAACTCTTTGACATTCATCACAAGATAAAATAAACTTCCTTGCATCTTTAAAGAGAGTTGGACAATGATTGTAAAACCTTTTGTGCGGTTCTATCTCCGGCGTGATGTCCTCCATAAACACTACCATGACACTTACTCAATATCTCTTGTTGTTCATATTCTGGGACACATCTTCCCATAATACCATCCACTCCTTCTTTATATAAGTGTGGGTCATCCCAAAAATAATGCCTCAAATCATAAAAGAATTTCCTCCTTTGCTGCGCTGAAAAGGTTGGAGGAAAATACTTTGAAACGATAAAGTTAGCATAATCAGCATACCAAGGACTATCTCGCGAGCTCACCTTTATTACAGCCAATTGTTCATTTGGAAAACTATCATTAACAGGAACAGGATCATAAGCAATATTTTCCAATCTAGACAAATTATCAGCAACAGCACCTTTCCTATCTACAATATGTAAATCAAATTCTTGCAAAAGAAGCACCCATCTAATAAGCCTTGGCTTAGCATCTTTCTTTTCCATAAGGTACCTAATTGCAGCATGATCAGTATGAATTGTGACTTTTGAATCAACAATATAAGGTCTAAATTTATCACAAGCAAAAACTACAGCTAATAACTCTTTTTCAGTTGTAGCATAATTTCTTTGAGCAGCATCTAGAGTCTTACTAGCATAATGAATAACATTCAATTTCTTATTTACTCGATGTCCAAGAACAGCACCTACAACAAAATCACTAGCATCGCACATAATTTCAAAAGGTAAATTCCAATCAGGAGGTTCAACTACAGGAGCAGTTGTTAAGGCTTTCTTTAGAGTTTCAAAAGCTTCCTTACAATCATCATCAAAAACAAAAGGTACATCTTTTTGAAGAAGATTAGTAAGAGGCTTTGAAATTTTAGAGAAATCTTTAATAAATCTCCTATAAAAACCAGCATGACCAAGAATACTACGAATACCTTTAACATCCCTAGGATAGGGCATCTTCTCAATTGCTTCAACTTTAGCTCTATCAACTTCGATACCTCTTTCTGAAATTTTATGTCCCAACACAATTCCTTCATTAACCATAAAGTGGCATTTCTCCCAATTAAGAACAAGGTTAGTTTCTTCACATCTCTGCAAAACTTTATCAAGGTTTCGCAAACAATTATCAAAAGAATTTCCATAGACAGAAAAATCATCCATGAAAACCTCTACAATCTTTTCACAAAAGCCATGAAAAATAGCAGACATGCATCTTTCAAAAGTAGCAGGAGCATTACATAAACCAAAAGGCATACGCCTATAAGCATAAGTTCCATAGGTGATGTCTACGTGTGCTTCTATTCTTGTAGACAGTGTTGGGCCTCCAAGAGCAGAGGTTTGTAGAACAGCGGCAAGTTTCCCTTAAGTGAATCACCCAAGGTTTATCGAACTCAGGGAGGTAGAGGTCAAAGATATTCCTCTCAAGCAACCCTGCAATTAAGATACAAGAAGTCTCTTGTGTCCCCAACACACCTAATACACTTGTCAGATGTATAGGTGCACTAGTTCGACGAAGAGATAGTGAAATACAAGTAATATGGATGATTGTAAGTAGTAATTGCAATCTGAAATAAAGATGGCATCAAGCAAACATGTAACAGAACTTGTTGGAAACGATGTTTCAATGCTTAGAAACAAGGCCTAGGGATCATACTTTCACTAGTGGACACTCTCAACATTGCAATCATAATTGAATATAAATATAAGCACTTCACTATGCTATTCTGAATTACTCTCTGGCTGGATAACGAACACTAATTCACCGTGTAGGGCTGCAAAAGCAAACCTTAAAGATGTATACCCAAGTACTAATAAACACCCCACCATGTCTCTTTGAGCATTCATAGGAGGTACTAACACACCACAATTTCATAGAGACATCCAACTCAAATCATAACCCAGTGAACAAGTATTCTGTGAAATATAGCCTAAGAGACCCACACGGTGCACACACTGTCACCTTTACACACGTGGGACAAGGAGTCTCTGGAGATCACATAAGTAAAATCCACTTGAATAGCATAACGACATCTAGATTACAAAGCTCATCATATGGATCTCAATCATGTAAGGCAGCTCATGAGATCAATGTATTGAAGTACACGGGAGAGAGAGATTAACCACATAGCTACCGGTAGAGCCCTCAGCCTGGGGAGAACTACTCCCTCCTCATCATGGGAGACAGCAACGGCGATGAAGATGGCGGTGGTGTCAATGGAGATTTCGGGGGCAATTCCCCGTCCGGCGGCGTGCCGGAACAGAGATTCTGTCCCCCGAACTTGGCTTCGCGATAGTGGCGGCTGCGTAACTTTTCCCGTATCGTGGCTTGATATTTTAGAGTTTTCGCGAAGGGGAGACTTTATAGGCGGAAGGGCAGCCTCGGAGGGGTCCCGAAGGACCCACACCATAGGGGGCGCCCCCCCTTGGCCGCGCCGCCATGTGGGGTGGGGCCCCATTGGCTCCCCTCTGGCCCCTCTCTGTGGCTCTGGAACCTTCCGAGGAAAATAAGAAGTTCGGCTTTTGTTTTGTCCAATTCCGAGAATATTTCCCGTGTAAGATTTCTGGAACCAAAAACAGCAGAAAACAGGAACTTGCACTTCGGCATCTTGTTAATAGGTTAGTTCCGGAAAATGCGTAAAAACATTATAAAGTGTGAGCAAAACATGTACGTATTGTCATAAAACTAGCATGGAACATCAGAAATTATAGATACGTTGGAGACGTATCAAGCATCCCCAAGCTTAGTTCCTACTCGCCCTCGAGTAGGTAAACGATAACAAGGATAATTTCGAAAGTGACATGCTACCAACATAATCTTGATCAACATTATTTGTAAAGCATATGAGATGAATGAAGTGATTTGAAGCAATAGTTGCTAACAAAAAGATAATGACTAAACAACTGAATCATATAGCAAAAACTTTTCATGAATAGTACTTTCAAGACAAGTATCAAAAAGACTTGCATAAGAACTAACTCATAAAGCAATAGATTCAAAGTAAGAGGTTTCGAAGCAACACAAAGGATGATTAAGTTTCAGCAATTGCTTTCAACTTGTAACATGTATATCTCATGGATAATTGTCAACATAAAGTAATATAACAAGTGCAATAAGTAAACATGTAAGAATCAATGAACACAGTTGACACAAGTGTTTGCTTCTAAGATAGAAAGAAGTAGGTACTGACTCAACATAAAGTAAACGAAAGGCCCTTCGCAGAGGGAAGCATGGATTACTCATGTGCTAGAGATTTTTATTTTGAAAACATAGAAACAATTTTGTCAACGGTAGTAATAATTCATATGTGTTATGCATAAAACCTCTTATAAGTTGCAAGCCTCATGCATCGAATACCAATAGTGCTCGCACCTTGTCCTAATTAGCTCGGATTTCCATGGATTATCATTGCATTACATATGTTTCAACCAAGTGTCACAAAGGGGTACCTCTATGCCACCTGTACAAAGGTCCTAGGAGATAGATCACATTTGATTTCTCAGTTTTGATAGATCTCAACTTGAGGACATCCATACCGGGACAACATAGAAAACAGATAATGGACTCCTCTTTAATGCTTAAGCATTCAACAACATAATATTCTCATAAGAGATTGAGGATTAATGTCCAAACTGAAAACTTCCACCATGATACATCGCTTTGGTTAGCGGCCTAATGTCTACGCGCTTCTATTCCAGACAGTGTTGGGCCTCCAAGAGCGAGGTTTGTAGAACAGCAGCAAGTTTCCCTTAAGTGAATCACCCAAGGTTTATCGAACTCAGGGAGGTAGAGGTCAAAGATATTCCTCTCAAGCAACCCTGCAATTACGACAAGAAGTCTCTTGTGTCCCCAACACACCTAATACACTTGTCAGATGTATAGGTGCACTAGTTGGGAAGAGATAGTGAAATACAAGTAGTATGGATGTATATGAGTGGTAATAGCAATCTGAATAAAATATGGCAGCGAGTAAACATGCAACAGAACAGTAAATAAGCGGTGTTTGCAGTATTGGAAACAAGGCCTAGGGATCCTACTTTCACTAGTGGACACTCTCAACATTGATCACATAAATAAATAAGTTCTCTTTACTTGTGCTACATATACTCTTGTTTGATAACAAACACCATTCATTGTGTAGGGCTACAAGAGCACCTCAATGCCAGAGTTAACAAGCGCCACAACATTCGTCATTCATATTTAAGTAACCTTTAGAGCATAATAGATCTTTGCAATTTAAACTGAGTACTAACATAGCATACACACTGTCCCCTTTACACTATGAAGGGGAATAGATCACATCAATACTATCATAGTAATAATTAACTCCATAACCTACAAGAGATTATGATCATAACCTACGCCAAGAACTACACGATGCACACACTGTCACCATTACACCATGAAGGAGGAATAGACTACTTCAATAACATCACATGAGTAGCACATAGACTAATAGCGATACAAAGCTCATCATATGGATCTCAATCATGCAAAGCAATTCATGAGATCATTGTATTGGGGTACATGAGAGAGATTAACCACATAGCTATCGGTACAGCCCTTAGCCTCGAGGAGAACTACTCCCTCCTCATCATGGGAGCAGCAGCGTTGATGGAGATGGCGGTGGTGTCGATTGAGATGCCTTCGGGGGCACTTCCCGTCCGGCGGCGTGCGAACAGAGACTTTGTCCCCCAATCTTGGCGCAATGGCGGCGGCTCTGGAACTTTTCTCGTATCGTGGCTTATTGGTTTAGGGTTTTCGCGACGGAGTCCTTAAGTAGGCGGAAGGGCAGCCTCGGAGGGGCCCTGGTGGGACCACACAATAGGGAGGCGCGCCCCACCCCTTGGCCGCGCCACTGGCGTCGGGCCAGCTCCCCTCGGTCTCTCCGGTGTTGGAAGCTTCGTGGAAAAATAAGATCTTGGGCGTTGATTTCGTCCAATTCCGAGAATATTTCCTTACTAGGATTTCTGAAACCAAAAACAGCAGAAAACGGAACGGCACTTCGGCATCTCGTTAATAGGTTAGTTCGGAAAACGCATAAAAACATTATAAAGTGTGAGCAAAACATGTAGGTATTGTCATAAAACAAGCATGGAACATCATAGATACGTTGGAGACGTATCAAGCATCCCCAAGCTTAGTTCCTCGCCCTCGAGTAGGTAAACGATAACAATGATAATTTCTGAAGTGACATGCTACCAACATAATCTTGATCCAATAATGATGTAAAGCATGTGAACTGAGATCAAATCACTCAAATCAAATGTCTATATTGATATAAGAGATGATAATGCAAGAGTTAAACAAGCTAGAAGTTTTCATGAACTATTGCTTCAAAGACATGAAACCATACAAAGTTCATTAAAGATGTGTTAAGTATTCAGCGTAGAAGTTCTATCCTTCATTCCAAGCATCAAGTAAATTTTCACAACATAAGAAGGATTCAGTCAAGTAAACATAAACATGAACGTCATGAATCAACTGTTTCGAAGTCTACTCAACCGGTGAGCGCAAGCATTTGGTATTAGCACCAGGATGTTATGGCATAAAGAATGTTAATGGGGGTTTGGAAGGCCAAATGGAAGAAAGTCTTACAAAGCTATAAGTGATTATTAGACAAGAGGAAGTCTTATAATCGAAGCTATGCAAGGAGTAGTGATTGCCATGCAACGGATGCACATAGAGCTATATGTGTATGAAAGCTCTCCAATGGAACTAGTGGGGGTGCATCCAACTTGGTTGCTCACGAAGACCTAGAGCACTTTTGAGGAGGCTCGTCATTGGAATATACAACCCAAGTTCTATAGTGTAAATTCCCCACATAGTTATACTAGTAAAACATGAAAACTCTCTCATATGGAGTGTAGGTGCTAAACATGAGCACAAATGATGACTATGAATATGCAGGTGCTAAAACATGAGCACAAGTGTGGATAAAAGATAGTAATGTTGCCCCCTTTTTCTTTATTCTCTTTTTTTCTTTTTCTTTTTCTTTTCTATTTTTTTCTTTCTTTTCTTTTTCTCTTTTTGATTGCCTCCATGGCTCTTTTCACTTTTAGGGGCAACATCCTAATATGACAACACACTTTTTGGTACAAATAACTCATAATGAATAAAACATGATGTATAAAACTGTATGCCTCTGCCAGTGTAGCAGGATGTGCAATGATCTAGCGTAACATGGGTAAAACACACATCAGCTGTATAGAATCATGCAAAGCAATATATAAATAATAAATGACACAAGTGATGTAATGTAAAATGGAAGTTGCATGGCAATATATCTCGGAACAGCTATGGAAATGTTGTGGTAGGTAGGTATGGTGGCTGTTTTGAGGAAGATGTATGGGCTTATGTGTAGGAGAACAAGAGAAAGTCCTCCCACGGGTTTGGATGTACTGGCGAAGTATGCACAATTCTCAATGTGAGAAAAAGGCAATGCACAACACCGAAGAGGCTAGCAAATTTGGATGGTGGAAGTGCCAAAAACCGTAGCTTAACATTAGTCAAAAAGAACTCACAAGATTATTGCAAACATCTAGCAGGTTCAACATTAAGAGCATGATTAAAATTTACCCCAAGGAGGGCCGTTCACGGTGGCACAAGTACCCCGCTAGCTCCCTCGACCTTCAGCACAACTTAGTTATTACGATGAACTCTTAGACATGGAAAGCTATCAAGTCCAACTACACCTTCAACTATTTAAGTAGAGTTTGTAGTACGGCACAAGCTTAAAGACAACAATCCACTACTAATTTTAACTTATTCAAACAGCAAGCTTTACCATGTAAATACCTCAAAACGTTTCCAAAGAATCAAGTTATCAAAGCTCAATGATCTACAAGATTATGCAAGTATTTCATTATACCACTACCACATGCAACATTTTCTGAACCAACCAAATAACAATGAACGAAGCAGTTTCAACCTTTGCCATGAACACTAAAAGTAAAGCTAAGAACACATGTGTTCATATGCAACAGCGGAGCGTGTCTCTCTCCCACATAAGCATGATAGGATACAATTTATTCAAACATGAACAAAAATAAAAACAAACAGACGCTCCAAGTAAAGTACATAAGATGTGACGGAATAAAAATATAGTTTCACTAGAAGTGACCTGATAAGTTATCGATGAAGAAGGGGATGCCTTGGGCATCCCCAAGCTTAGATGCTTGAGTCTTCTTGAAATATGCAGGGATGAACCACGGGGGCATCCCCAAGCTTATACTTTTCACTCTTCTTGATCATAGTATATCATCCTCTTCTCTTGACCCTTGAAAACTTCCTCCACACCAAACTCGAAACAAACTCATTAGAGGATTAGTGCTTGATGCGTGCAATTAACACACGTCCGTTGGGAACCCCAAGAGGAAGGTGTGATCAACAGCAAGTTTTCCCTCAGAAAGAAACCAAGGTTTATCGAACCGGGAGGAGCCAAGAAGCACGTTGAAGGTTGGCGGCGAAGTGTAGTGCGGCGCAACACCAGGGATTCGGCGCCAACGTGGAACCTGCACAACACAATCACAGTACTTTGCCCCAACGTAACAGTGAGGTTGTCAATCTCACCGGCTTGCTGAAAACAAAGGATTAAATGTATTGTGTGGAAGATGATGATTGTTTGCGAAGAACAGTAAAGAAAAATTGCAGTAGATTGTATTTCAGATGTAAAGAATAGGACCGGGGTCCACAGTTCACTAGTGGTGTCTCTCCCATAAGATAAATAGCATGTTGGGTGAACAAATTACAGTTGGGCAATTGACAAATAAAGAAGGCATAACAATGCACATACATATATCATGATGAGTACTATGAGATTTAATCAGGGCATTACGACAAAGTACATAGACCGCCATCCAACATGCATCTATGCCTAAAAAGTCCACTTTCAGGTTATCATCCGAACCCCTTCCGGTATTAAGTTGCAAGCAACAGACAATTGCATTAAGTATGGTGCGTAATGTAATCAACACAAATATCCTTAGACAAAACATCGATGTTTTATCCCTAGTGGCAACAACACATCCACAACCTTAGAACTTTCTGTCACTGTCCCAGATTTAATGGAGGCATGAACCCACTATCGAGCATAAATACTCCCTCTTGGAGTTACAAGTATCAACTTGGCCAGAGCCTCTACTAGCAACGGAGAGCATGCAAGAACATAAACAACTCATATATGATAGATTGATAATCAACTTGACATAGTATTCAATATCCATCGGATCCCAACAAACACAACATGTAGGATTACAAATAGACGATCTCGATCATGATAGGCAGCTCACAAGATCTAACATGATAGCACAATTAGGAGAAGACGACCATCTAGCTACTGCTATGGACCCATAGTCCAGGGGTGAACTACTCACACATCAATCCGGAGGCGATCATGGCGATGAAGAGTCCTCCGGGATATGATTCCCTCTCCGGCAGGGTGCCGGACGATCTCTGAATCCCCGAGATGGGATTTGGCGGCGGCGTCTCTGGAAGGTTTTCCGTATCGTGGCTCTCGGTACTGGGGGTTTCGCGACGAAGACTTTAAGTAGGCGGAAGGGCAGGTCAAGAGGCGTCACGAGGGACCCACACAACAGGGCCGCGCGGCCAGGGCTTGGGCCGCGCCGCCTAAGTGTGGCGTCGCCTCGTGGCCCCACTTCGTATCTCCCTCGGTCTTCTGGAAGCTTCGTGGAAAAATAAACCCTGGGCATTGATTTCGTCCAATTCCGAGAATATTTCCTTACTAGGATTTCTGAAACCAAAAAGCAAAAACAGCAACTGGCTCTTCGGCATCTCGTCAATAGGTTAGTGCCGGAAAATGCATAATAATGACATATAATGTGTATAAAACATGTGAGTATCATCATAAAAGTAGCATGGAAAATAAGAAATTATAGATACGTTTGAGACGTATGAAGCATCCCCAAGCTTAGTTCCTACTCGCCCTCGAGTAGGTAAACGATAACAATGATAATTTCTGAAGTGACATGCTATCATAATCTTGATCAATACTATTGTAAAGCATATGAGGTGAATGAAGTGATTCGAAGCAATGGTAAGACAATGATTAAACAACTGAATCATATAGCAAAGACTTTTCATGAATAGTACTTTCAAGACAAGCATCGATAAGACTTGCATAAGAGTTAACTCATAAGGCAATAAATTCTTAGTAGAAAGCTTTGAAACAACACAAAGGAAGATATAAGTTTCAGCAGTTGCTTTCAACTTCAACATGTATATCTCATGGATAATTGTCAACACAAAGTAATATGATGAATGCAAATAAGCAAATATGTTGGAATCAATGCACACAGTTAACACAAGTGTTTGCTTCTAAGGTGGAAGGAAATAGGTAAACTGACTCAACAATAAAGTAAAAGAATGGCCCTTCGCAGAGAAGCAGGGATTAAATCATGTGCTAGAGCTTTTCAAGTTTTCAAATCATATAGAGAGAATAAAAGTAAAGTTTTGAGAGGTGTTTGTTGTTGTCAACGAATGGTAATGAGTACTCTAACTACCTTATCAACCAGACTTTCAAGAGCGGCTCCCATGAAGGACGTTATTTCTACCACCTTGGTAGATCATCCCTCTTCTCTTTTGTTTACACATGCATTTATTATTTATGGATGACACTCCTCCCCACCTTTCCTTTCTCAAGCCATGGCTAACCGAATCTCGGGTGCCTTCCAACAATCTCATACCATGGAGGAGTGTCTATATTTTTTTCTTTCCTTTTTCTTTTTGCAAAATTAAGTTGCTCACTGATTGATCAGGGCAAAGCATGTGAGAGAATTATTAATGCAAGTTAAATAATCGGGGCTGGGAACCCCATTGCCAGCTCTTTTTGCAAAATTATTGGATAAGCGGATGAGCCACTAGTCCATTGGTGAAAGTCTGTCCGAAGTAAATGACAAGATCGAAAGATAAAACACCACATACTTCCTCATGAGCTATAAAACATTGACACAAATAAGAGGTAATAAACTTTGAATTGTTTAAAGGTAGCACATGAAGTATTTACTTGGAATGGCAGAAAATACCATGTAGTAGGTAGGTATGGTGGACACAAATGGCATAGGTTTTGGCTCAAGGTTTTGGATGCACGAGAAGCATTCCCTCTCAGTACAAGGCTTTGGCTAGCAAGGTTGTTTGAAGCAAACACAAGTATGAACCGGTACAGCAAAATTTACATAAGAACATATTGCAAGCATTATAAGACTCTACACTGTCTTCCTTGTTGTTCAAACACCTTAACTAGAAAATATCTAGACCTTAGAGAGACCAATCATGCAAACCAAATTTCAACAAGCTCTATGTAGTTCTTCATTAATAGGTGCAAAGTACATGATGCAAGAGCTTAAACATGATCTATATGAGCATAACAATTGCCAAGTATCAAATTATTCAAGACAATATACCAATTACCACATGCGGCATTTTCCGTTTCCAACCATATATCAATGAATGAGGTAGTTCAACATTCGCAATGAACATTAAGAATAAAGCTAAGAACATATGTGTTCATACGAAACAGCGGAGCGTGTCTCTCTCCCATATAAAGAACTAGCATAGTGGCCCGGGCACATGCGCGGGCGACTTCTTTATGTTATTTTAATTTTCTTTTTGTATCTAGTATGTTTATATAAATTTAGAAAGCCTTATAAATATTCGACTCTAGGAGGCCATTTTTTTATTTTTGAATTCACATATATTTAATTTAATACACTTTGTATTTTGATTACTTTTTTATTTGATCTAACCAATTGCAGACGTATAAATTTTCTATTTAATTGATCTATTTGAAAATTAAGATAATATTTTTCTAGATTTTAAGGATGATAATTATTTTATATTAATTTACAGATAATATTTTATGGTGGATGGATGTTTTTTGCCTTGGGTCAGGTGCTAGCCCTTGGATGTAGTTTTAATGACAAATGAGGGGGAGAATGTTGCAGCATGTCACCTGATCCCAGGCCCTCCAATCCAGGTACTCTTCAATCCTATGTGAGTAATGAAAAATAAGTCTCCTCTCCCATGAATCCACGAAAACGATTGACGACTCTCTTCCTCCCGTGCAAATAGAGGTTAGATTGAAGAATTAGGTATTGCAATTGGATTTGGATGACCATGCCAGAAGACCGGCGGAAGATGGCGAGGCACTATCGGTCGGACCAGGAGCTCGAGGCTTGCTGCAAAATAGGAGCTTATGGTCGATGGTCTGGTGCTTGGTGCTGATTCGAATCAGCGATGACACTGCCAATCCTGCATGATTTGGTACCAATCTTTTTTCCATTCTGCAATGAGAGTACCAAAAAGTTTCATCGTGATATCAAACGATACTCTTTACTCTTCTTCCTCTCTTTTTGGATGGCATGTTCAAACAATTGGTATTTTCTATTTTATTGTTTATAATTATAAATAAATATAAGTACACGCCTTATATTATTTTTGAATTAGTTGTAATCATCTGAGTATAACACAATGTATATGCGCTAAATTACTACTGAAAATTGATGTTGTACTATTTTTTTGAAAAAAATTGATATGTACAACATGGTTTAAATTTCATGGAATATTAATTTTCGTCTATTATTTTGATGTTTTGAATCACCCCTCCGTCCGCGGATAAGTTTTCTTTTAGATTTCATAGTAATTCAAACTCATTAAAATTGGACCAACTTTATACTAAAGAGTAGGAACATATATGATAACGATTAGTATCGGTAGATCCATCTAGGTCTGACCTATTTGTGCTTTATGCTAATACCAGTTTGACTGTTATATACTCCCTCCTTCCTATCAACATCTACTATTTTAAAAGCACATAATAACATAATCCATGACAGTTCTAAAAATGTTAATTTGGAATTATAAATGTTGACACTTTTTCGGTAATGGTTGATCAAACTTTAAGAAGTTTGACTTTATCAAAATATTATAGGCATAGGAGGGAATTGGTCAAATTTACAATAAAAAACTATTACAGAAGGTAGAAGTGCGCGGAGCGAGTAGCTCACTTGTTGCGCCTTTCCTTACTACAGAAGGCAGAAGTAAACGGACCATGTTCCCGAAGTTTATGGTTTTACAGGAGATACTTATTGGGCCTTGTCTTACTTTGAGATAAGTGGTTTGCTAAAAAAAAATTAAAGAATAGTATAATTTTCCTTAACTCTCGAGAGAGACATCCGATTGCTCACGGTTCCTCTTCTCCCCTTTCCCCTTTATCCACCGTTTGTCTCCAAATTTAGGAATCTGGCTGTCTCCGCTTCCAGGAATCTAGAAATCTGGTTGTCTTCACTCGTCCTAGCAATCCACCGGAATCTTGTCTCCCATGGTCTCCGTTGCCCACAAATTGGGCCTTCAAATGGGGCATGATGTACTGCTGATGGAGTACCATGGCTGAAGGTCTGGGCTGACGAGGGTGAGGCACCTTCGATCTGAACAGGAGCGCGAGGTTTGCAGCGCAGGTTGCCGGCTGTCTACTTTGAGAAGACAAGAGGTCCTCGTGCATATTGCTGGTTTGAATCGTCGAAGACGCTGCCATGAATCGGTACCATCCTGATTTCTTTTTCTAGTGTCGATTCTGCAAAACAATTACCAACACACTTGCTTGTGATATGAGACGATGCTATATATTCTGTATTTCTTCCTCTCATATTTCCTATTTGATTCAACCTCAGTGTCAGCTTCATACTGTGCTCGCAGCTTCAGGTAGCTTTCATGATAAGGTCTACTGCATACGTAGCTCATAACTTTTTGCCATTCCCTCCTGCACCATAACAGTTTCTCATTAAGTTATTTCAGAGATTAAATGATTTCTACACATAGCATTAGCAGGCATATTTGGTTTTTGTTTTGCCATTCCCTCCTGTTTTTTTATATCATATATAAAGATAAAAACAAAGGATAGTTTGTTTAGACTCATAGCTATCAAGATCCTGCAAAGTTCTGCTGAACTAAAAAAAAACACTATTTCTATAAAGGCTCCATACCTTCTTGCAGTAATTGATCTTTGGATAACGATGATAATAATTTAGCAATATCATGTTGCAAGTGCCTGAAAACGTGATAGAAGATTACAGGGTGCCGTGCTGTTTCTTGACATTAGCGTTTTGTTCCATCTCTATAGCAAAGATTAATCTCCGATGAGCCAATAACAGCCTTGAGACACTTAGGAGGTGATAGAATAATAAACGTCTGAGTTGTGTTTTGCCAGTCAGGCCACTACTAATTCCAAAGCCTATTCCAAAATGTCTAAGAAAATCATTATATTAATTAATCCTGCAGGAGAATCATAGTTGCTATGTTGCTTTTTTTTTTGCCAACAAAAGATATTAGTCTACATGATCTATCGGTTCAAAATTTCATTGCTTGTTTGTTGTGTTAAGTTGTTTTCTTGCTATCTGGAAAGCACAAGAGGATCATTGCAGAACGGTATTACACTTAATATTATTTGTTTCATCAGAAGTTTCTAGTATTGTAATTCTATTATCTTTCTGTAGTACGTACATGTGGGAAACTAAATGTTCATAGTCATTATCAATAAGTAAACATATTCCCTCGATATGTTTAATCCTCAAAGAAATCAAGGGAAGCGGAAAGTAAACAGGGATTATCTATATGAACATATATTTCTTTGACATGTTAAATCATAACAGAAATCAGAGTAGCCTTCAATCTTAACATGCATCATCTACAAGGATACATTTTTGCTGGATATCTCATCCTATCAGCATCCAAATATTGTACCATTGGCACTTTTCATAAGATAAACTTTTAGTTGTACGGGGTTGGGAAGATAGATTGAAGGGATTTAAGAATGCTAAGGAAATACAGGAGAACCATGTAATTAGATGATAGCCGTTATCAAATGGTAGAAGAATGGAGACAAATAGATAAAATAGATTTGATAATGGGGATGCTTGAGGGAATGGAAGGACTATTCGACCTGGTCTTTGCTATTGGGGTGTCCACCAGAAAATAATTTTGAAGGTGATAATAGTAAAACCGAGTGATATTAATCATCATGATGTAATGGTTCCTAGAAATTGTACCAGGGTATTGTTGGATACGTTCACACTTGATGGAGTACCTAGAAATTCCTGGAGACGTGCATGACAGACAACAATTTGCAGTTCCCAGCGGCGCTTGCAAACCTAACAGAAGAGGACCGCTCGATTTTGCTGTATAGAGATGCCGGGTGAGCACACGTACTTTGACATCTATTAAATATCAAACCTAGCTAGGAACAACGGTACTTCGATAACCATTGGTGTATGTATGTGATTTGATACAGTCCTAGTTAGAAGGCTGGAATTAATGACTTCGGGAAAAGTACGTATTTTGACTGTAGTTCCAGCGTGGAGACAATATTAATTAGAAGGCATCAGTCTTATTGCTAGGTAGCTTCTTTCTATGTCTCCTGCGATCAATACCATATCAGATTAATACCAAATGTGATGACAAAGAGAAATCACGCATGATCTTTCTTAGATAGGGAGGCAATGAATTATTGGGAGAGGATGTATATATGCATCATTGGTCTGCCAATTATAAAGCGAGATCAATACTGGATAATCTCCAAACGGGTGAACCGGTAGTTGGAGAAACAATATGCCCATCTATAATATGACTATGGTATGCCTCATCACATCAGTAAATACATATCTTTGTTGCTACTGAATTATTAAAACAGAAAAATGGTTAGAAAGAAGAAAAACTATCTGCATGTGTGTTTTCTAGGAGTAATCGGACGGCAAAGAGAACCCTAGATAACAGCTTAGTTATGATATTTTATCATGAAACAGAGAAAACGTGATGTCTATAGCAAACATGATCAGTTGAACGGACATGGTGATATTTTGTATACCTTTTGAATTGAATGACAAAGACCTTTATTGGCATGTCCAAAGTCGAGACTTCAGAGTCCTCAGGTTACCAATAGAATGGTATGTTATCCTCATACTTGTACCATAGATGTAGAATGATACCTACAGACTAAGAGAGAATATTAAAACTTTTCAGAGGCGAATTTCTAGAGAACTTCTCTAGAGCCAACAGGAAACTACCATGGAAAGAGAAACCATACTGAACCAAAGAAGACAAAAAAATCCATGTGAGAATATTTCCTAGCTACTACTAATATTTAGCGGAACTGATATTGATACGACAGTCTGTTATGAGTACGACACAACCTCTGCACCGTGAGATGGCCAAACAATCCAAATATACACGGTTTGATTTCAAAGCGGGACATGAATTTGGCGGAAAACGTAGGATGTATATCAGCTGTCAACATTTAGACCTCAAGATGCAGTAGTTTGGTAGAGACAAATATTGTATTGCAATACTCACGCAGAAGAAATTTAAACTGCTGTCACGGTAGCCTCAAGCATAATTTTGGAAAAGATTAGCAGTAAGTAGAAGGTCACCCATGTTTCTTCGTAACACTCTTGGCTGACATATCACTGTACTTATTTGCAGGGGCAATAACAGAACACATCAGGCATGTTGACAGATTGCCGAAGGGCATCATGGTGCTTCTCCAGCAGCTGCAGCTTGTCAAACAACTTATACATGCCTTACTCTGAGTTACCGTCAGCCTTTTTTTGATCTCGGTGATTAGTATGGCACTGCTCACTTGGCTACATAAAGGAGCTGGGAGAGACAAACACTGTTTTGACGTTTCAGTCTCATCTCTTGATAGACCCATGAGCCTCTCTGATTAGGAACAACTGAGGCAGCCCGCCCATGTCTAGTTTCCCCTTATATTCTCTTAATCAGTATTATACAGGTAGACTAAGCTAGTGAGGTCGCTGGCTGAACGGCGCCGATTGAGATTCAGACAGACCAGTGCACCAATGTAGACTTTAGCATCGTCTCGTCCTGAGTCGCTGTCAACTTCCATGACTATGTAGGATTGGTTGATTACTTCGGAACAAAGCGATCTTGTTGCATCTTCCAATTATCCTAGGTGTAAAAGTACATGTCCAAGATTTCGACGGAGAAGGTCTCGGAGTTACAACTGAACAGGATACGAGCTCAAAGCTTAGTGTAGGGATTAGATCCCAGGAGAGCAGAGGGCGTATAATACCTGATTGCTTTGCTTGTCGTTTGGGACACAAACTTCATTATTGTGCAAGATATGGTCGGCGTTTGGACGCCAATCGCCGGGATCGTCTGGTCGCCGATCTACTCGACCTGATCTGCTCGATCCACCGATTTAGCAGCTCTATATCAAGACGTGGGGGAAAATCTGGGCTTGGCCATCCTACGATACATGAGAGGATCAGATGAAACTCTTGGAGAAGGACCTACATGGCGCACATACATAGAGGACATGGCGGCGGCTGAGCCTTGATATTTTCATTAGGGCACGTAGCATTTTTTTGTAGATGAGCACACACCAATGATTTATCAAATAAAGCTGAAGAGGTACGTGTCGTGGCATTGGTGGGTAATTTACATGATGTTAGATCTAACGGATGTAATATTCTATTCCATTTAATTAAAGGCCAGATGTTTCTAATTATTGTGGGAATTTCTAGCTAATTCTCTAATTTCTGGTTAGCCCTTAATGCACTTTTAATATATAATAGATGCTAGGATCCGATTTTATTCAAACAAAAACAAAAACAAATGCAAACAGACGCTTCAAGTAAAGCACATAAGATGTGACGGAATAAAAATATAGTTTCACTAGAAGAACCTGATAATATTGTCGATGAAGAAGGGGATGCCTTGGGCATCCCCAAGCTTAGATGCTTGAGTCTTCTTAAAATATGCGGGATGAACCAGGGCATCCCCAAGCTTAGACTTTTCACTCTTCTTGATCATATTCTATCATCCTCCTCTCTTGACCCTTGAAAACTTCCTCCACACCAAACTCAAAACAAACTCATTAGAGGGTTAGTGCATAATTGAAAATTCATATATTCAGAGGTGACATAATCATTCTTAACACTTCTGGACATTGCACAAAGCTACTGAGAGTTAATGGAACAAAGAAATCCATCAAACATAGCAAAACAGGCAATGCGAAATAAAAGGCAGAATCTATCAAAACAGAACAGTCCGTAAAGACGAATTTTACAGAGGCACTTAACTTGCTCAGATGAAAATGCTCAAATTGAATGAAAGTTGCGTACATATCTGAGGATCACGCACGTAAATTTGCAGATTTTTCTGAGTTACCTACAGAGAACCCTGCCCAAATTCGTGACAAGAAATCTGTTTCTGCGTAATCCAAATCTAGTATTGACTTTACTATCAAAGACTTTACTTAGCACAACAATGCAATAAAATAAAGATAAGGAGAGGTTGCTACAGTAGTAACAACTTCCAAGACTCAAATATAAAACAAAGTGCTGTAGTAAAAACAATGGGTTGTCTCCCATAAGCGCTTTTCTTTAATGCATTTCAGCTAGGCGCAGAAAGTGTGAATCAAGTATTATCAAGAGATGAAGCATCAACATCATAATTTGTTCTAATAATAGAATCATAAGGTAACTTCATTCTTTTTCTAGGGAAGTGTTTCATACCTTTCTTGAGAGGAAATTGATATTTAATATTACCTTCCTTCATATCAATAATAGCACCAACAGTTCGAAGAAAAGGTCTTCCCAATATAATGGGACAAGATGCATTGCATTCAATATCCAAGACAACAAAATCAACGGGGACAAGGTTATTATTAACCATAATACGAACATTATCAATCCTCCCCAAAGGTTTCTTCGTAGCATTATCAGCAAGATTAACATCCAAATAACAATTTTTCAATGGTGGCAAGTCAAGCATATCATAGAGTTTCTTAGGAATAACAGAAATACTTGCACCAAGATCACATAAAGCATTACAATCAAATTCATTGACCCTCATCTTAATGATGGGCTCCCAATCATCTTCTAACTTTCTAGGAATAGAAGTTTCAAGTTTTAGTTTCTCTTCTCTAGCTTTTATGAGAGCATTTGTAATATGTTTTGTAAAGGCCAAATTTATAGCACTAGCATTGGGACTTTTAGCAAGTTTTTGTAAGAACTTTATAACTTCAGAGATGTTACAATCATCAAAATCTAAACCATTATGAGCTACAGCAATGGGATCATTGTCCCCAATAGTTTGAAAAATTTCAGCAGTTTTATCACAAGCAGTTTCAGTTTTAGCAGTTTCAGACAGTTTTGTACGCTTTGTACTAGGAGTAGAAACATTGCCAACACCAATTATTTTACCATTGATAGTAGGGGGTGTAGCAACATGTGAGGCATCAACATTACTAGTGGTGGTAATAGTCCAAACTTTAGCTACATTATTCTTTTTAGCAAGTTTTTCATTTTCTTCTCTATCCCACCTAGCATGCAATTCAGCCATCAATCTTATATTCTCATTAATTCTAACTTGGATGGCATTTGCTGTAGTAACAATTTTATTATCAATATCCTCAGGTTTAGCAGCCATTTTATTAATTAAGGAGTATTGTGACGCAGACATGTATGAGATTCGGTTTTCAGCATTTGAAATTTGAGTTTGCAAACCCGAAATCTCCATATTCAAATTTTCAAGTTGATTTCCTATATTTTTCAACAAGGTAGATTGTTCATTCATAGTTTTAGTAAACAATTGATTTTGCTCATATTGTGATTGCATAAAGCTCTTAGTGGATCTTTCAATTTCTAGCATCTTTTCCTCATATCTACCATAAGAATTACCATAATCATTACCACTAGCAGGATATGGCCTATAGTTGTTACCAGAATTATTCCTATAAGCATTGTTGTTGAAATTATTATTTTTAATGAAATTCACATCAACATTTTCTTCTTGAGCAACCAATGAAGCTAAAGGAACATTATTAGGATCAACATTAGATCTACCATTCACAAGCATAGACATAATCACATCAATCTTATCACTCAAGGAGGAGGTTTCTTCAACAGAATTTACCTTCTTACCTTGTGGAGCCCTTTCCGTGTGCCATTCAGAGTAATTAATCATCATATTATCAAGAAGCTTTGTAGCCGCCCCCAAAGTAATGGACATAAAGGTACCTCCAGCAGCTGAATCCAATAGGTTCCGCGAAGAAAAATTCAGTCCTGCATAAAAGGTTTGGATTATCATCCAAGTAGTTAGTCCATGGGTTGGGCAATTCTTCACCAAAGATTTCATTATCTCCCATGCTTGAGCAACATGTTCATTATCTAATTGCTTAAAATTCATTATGCTACTTCTCAAAGATATAATTTTAGCAGGAGGATAATATCTACCAATAAAAGCATCCTTACATTTAGTCCATGAATCAATACTATTCTTAGGCAAAGATAGCAACCAATCTTTAGCTCTTCCTCTTAATGAGAAAGGAAACAATTTTAATTTTATAATATCACCATCTACATCCTTATACTTTTGCATTTCACAAAGTTCAACAAAATTATTAAGATGGGCAGCAGCATCATCAGAACTAACACCAGAAAATTGCTCTCTCATGACAAGATTCAGTAAAGCAGGTTTAATTTCAAAGAATTCTGCTGTAGTAGCAGGTGGAGCAATAGGTGTGCATAGGAAATCATTATTATTTGTGTTTGTGAAGTCACACAACTTAGTGTTTTCAGGAGTATTCATTTTAGCAGTAGTAAATAAAGCAAACTAAATAAAGTAAATGCAAGTAACTAATTTTTTTGTGTTTTTAATATAGAGAACGCAAACAAGATAGTAAATAAATTAAAGCTAGCAACTAATTTTTTTGTGTTTTGTTTTAATGCAGCAAACAAAGTAGTAAATAAAATAAAGCAAGACAAAAACAAAGTAAAGAGATTGGAAGTGGAGACTCCCCTTGCAGCGTGTCTTGCTCTCCCGGCAACGGCCAGAAAATATGCTTGATGCGTGCAATTAACACACGTCCGTTGGGAACCCCAAGAGGAAGGTGTGATGCGTAATAGCAAGTTTTCCCTCGAAAGAAACCAAGGTTTATCGAACCAGTAGGAGCCAAGAAGCACGTTGAAGGTTGATGGCGGCGAAGTGTAGTGCGGTGCAACACCAGGGATTCCGGCGCCAACGTGGAACCTGCACAACACAATCAAAGTACTTTGCCCCAACGTAACAGTGAGGTTGTCAATCTCACCGGCTTGCTGAAAACAAAGGATTAAACGTATTGTGTGGAAGATGATGATTGTTTGCGAAGAACAGTAAAGAACAAGTATTGCAGTAGATTGTATTTCAGATGTAAAGAATGGACCGGGGTCCACAGTTCACTAGTGGTGTCTCTCCCATAAGATAAATAACATGTTGGGTGAACAAATTACAGTTGGGCAATTGACAAATAAATAAGGCATAACAATGCACATACATATATCATGATGAGTGCTTGATGTCTACGTTCCCCCTCCTTTTCTGTAGACAGTGTTGGGCCTCCAAGTGCAGAGGTTTGTAGAACAGCAGCAAGTTTCCCTTAAGTGGATTACCCAAGGTTTATCGAACTCAGGGAGGAAGAGGTCAAAGATATCCCTCTCATGCAACCCTGCAACCACAAAGCAAGAAGTCTCTTGTGTCCCCAACACACCAAATAGGTGCACTAGTTCGGCGAAGAGATAGTGAAATACAGGTGGTATGAATATATATGAGCAGTAGCAACGGTGCCAGAAAATAGCTTGTTGGCGTGTAGTTGATGGTGGTAGTATTGCAGCAGTAGTAACGCAGTAAAACAGTAAACAAGCAGTAGTAACTCAGCAGTATTTGGGAACAAGGCCTAGGGAATAGACTTTCACTAGTGGACACTCTCAACATTGATCACATAACAGAATAGATAAATGCATACTCTACACTTTTGTTGGATGATGAACACATTGCGTAGGATTACACGAACCCTCAATGCCGGAGTTAACAAGCTCCACAATAATGCTCATGTTTAAGTAACCTTAAGTGTAAGATAGATCAAAACGACTAAACCAAGTACTAGCATAGCATGCACACTGTCACCTTCATGCATATGTAGGAGGAATAGATCACATCAATATTATCATAGCAATAGTTAACTTCGCAATCTACAAGAGATCATGATCATAGCATAAACCAAGTACTAACACGGTGCACGCACTGTCACCTTTGCACACATGCAGGAGGAATAAAACTACTTTAATAACACATCACTAGAGTAGCACATAGATAAATTGTGATACAAAACTCATATGAATCTCAATCATGTAAAGCAGCTCATGAGATCATTGTATTGAGGTACATAGGAGAGATTAACCACATAGCTACCGGTACAGCCCCGAGCCTCAATGGAGAACTACTCCCTCCTCATGGGAGCAGCAGCGGTGATGAAGATGGCGGTGGAGATGGCAGCGGTGTCGATGGAGAAGCCTTCCGGGGGCACTTCCCCGCTCCGGCAGGGTGCGGAGAGACCCTGTCCCCAGATCTTGGCTTCGCGATGCGGCGGCTCTGGAACTTTTCTCGTATCGTGGCTTTCTCCGTAAGGGTTTCGATGCGGGGGCTTTATATAGGCGGCCGCGAGGAGGTCGAAGAGGCGGCCGGGGGTAAGGCGCGCGGGCCAACCCTAGCCGCGCCGGCCACCTCCTGGTGGGCTGTGGCCCCCTCTGGTCCTTCCGGGTGTTGGAAGCCGTGGAAAAATAGGAACCTGGGCGTTGATTTCGTCCAATTCCGAGAATATTTCGTTACTAGGATTTCGAAACCAAAAACAGCAGAAAACAGGGCGCACTTCGGCATCTTGTTAATAGGTTAGTTCAGGAAAACGCATAAATACGACATATAATGTGCATAAAACATGTAGGTATCATCAATAAAGTGGCATGGAACATAAGAAATTATCGATACGTTGGAGACGTATCAGCATCCCCAAGCTTAGTTCTGCTCGTCCCGAGCAGGTAAACGATAACAAAGATAATTTCTTAAGTGACATGCCATCATAACCTTGATCATATTGTAAACATATGTAATGAATGCAGCGATCAAAGCAATGGTAATGACATGAGTAAACAACTGAATCATATAGCAAAGACTTTTCATGAATAGTACTTCAAGACAAGCATCAATAAGTCTTGCATAAGAGTTAACTCGTAAAGCAATAAATCAAAGTAAAGGTATTGAAGCAACACATAAGAAGATTAAGTTTCAGCGGTTGCTTTCAACTTGTAACATGTATATCTCATGGATATTGTCAACATAAAGTAATATAACAAGTGCAATATGCAAGTATGTAGGAATCAATGCACAGTTCACACAAGTGTTTGCTTCTTAAGGTGGAAGGAGATAGGTAAACTGACTCAACAATAAAAGTAAAAGAATGGTCCTTCAAAGAGGAAAGCATCGATTGCTGTATTTGTGCTAGAGCTTTTATTTTGAAAACATGAAACAATTTTGTCAACGGTAGTAATAAAGCATATGAGTTATGTAAATTATATCTTACAAGTTGCAAGCCTCACGCATAGTATACTAATAGTGCCCGCACCTCGTCCTACTTAACTTGGACTACCGGATCTTTGCATGCCATGTTTCAACCAAGTGTCACAAAGGGGTACCTCCATGCCGCCTGTACAAAGGTCCAAGGAGAATGCTCGCATTTGGATTTCTCGCTTTTGATTATTCTCAACTTAGACATCCATACCGGGACAACATGGACAACAGATAATGGACTCCTCTTTAATGCATAAGCATGTAGCAAAGTTATTATTCTCATATGAGATTGAGGATATATGTCCAAAACTGAAACTTCCACCATGATTCATGGCTTTAGTTAGCGGCCCAATGTTCTTCTCTAACAATTTTGCATGCTCCAACCACTAAAATGATAGACCTTCAGACAAGACGGACATGCATAGCAACTCACATGATATTCAACAATAGTTGATGGCGTTCCCCAGAAACATGGTTATCGCACAACAAGCAACTTAATAAAATATAAAGTGCATAAGTACATATTCAATACTACGATAGTTTTTAAGGCTATTTTGTCCCATGAGCTATATATTGCAAAGGTGAATGATGGAATTTTAAAGGTAGCACTCAAGCAATTTACTTTGGAATGGCGGGTAAATACCATGTAGTAGGTAGGTATGGTGGACACAAATGGCATAGTGGTTGGCTCAAGGATTTTGGATGCATGAGAAGTATTCCCTCTCGATACAAGGTTTAGGCTAGCAAGGTTATTTGAAGCAAACTCAAGGATGAACGGTACAGCAAAACTCACATAAGAGACATATTGTAAACATTATAAGACTCTACACCGTCTTCCTTGTTGTTCAAAACTCAATACTAGATATTATCTAGACTCTAGAGAAACCAAATATGCAAACCAAATTTTAGCAAGCTCTATGTATTTCTTCATTAATGGGTGCAAAGCATATGATGCAAGAGCTTAAACATGAGCACAACAATTGCCAAGTATCACATTACCCAAGACATTATAGCAATTACTACATGTAGCATTTTCCAATTCCAACAATATAACAATTTAACGAAGAGGAAACTTCGCCATGAATATTATGAGCTAAGAACACATGTGTTCATACGAACCAGCGGAGTGTCTCTCTCCCACACAAGGATGAACTTATTCAGAGAACTAAGATAACAAAACAAAAACAAAAATAAAAGCACACAGACGCTTCAAGTAAAGTACATAAGATGTGACCGAATAAAAATATAGTTTCACTAGAAGAAACCTGATAAGTTGTCGATGAAGAAGGGGATGCCTTGGGCATCCCCAAGCTTAGATGCTTGAGTCTTCTTAAAATATGCAGGGATGAACCACCGGGGCATCCCCAAGCTTAGACCTTTCACTCTTCTCGATCACATTATATCACCCTCTTCTATTGACCCTTGAAAACTTCTGCCACACCAAACTTCAAGCAAACTCATTAGAGGGTTAGTGCACAATCAAAATTCACATGTTCAGAGGTGACACAATCATTCTTAACACTTCTGGACATTGCACAAAACTTCTGAAAGTTAATGGAACAAAGAAACTCATTCAACTTAACAAAAGCGGCAATGCGAAATAAAAGGCAGAATCTGTCAAAAACAGAACAGTCCGTAAAGACGAATTTAAAAATGGCACCAGACTTGCTCAAATGGAAAAACTCAAAACTAATGAAAGTTGCGTACATATCTGAGGATCACGCTCGTAAATTGGCAGATTTTTTCGAATTTTCTACAGAGAACTGAGCCCAGATTCGTGACAGACAGCAATGCTGTTTCTGCGCAGCGATCCCAAATATAACATCAACTTTGACATAGAAACTTTACTTGGCACAAAAACATGATAAGGAGAGGTTGCTACAGTAGTAAACAACTTCCAAGACACAAATATAAAACAAAGTACTGTAGTAAAAAAACACATGGGTTATCTCCCAAGAAGTTCTTTCTTTATAGCCATTAAGATGGGCTCGCAGTTTTAATGATGCACTCGCAAGAAATAGTATTTGAGGCAAAAGAGAGCATCAAGAGGCAAATTAAAAACACATTTAAGTCTAACATGCTTCCTATGCATAGGAATCTTGTAAATAAACAAGTTCATGAAGAGCAAAGTAACAAGCATAGGAAGATAAAACAAGTGTAGCTTCAAAAATTTCAGCACATAGAGAGGCATTTTAGTAACATGAAAATTTCTACAACCATATTTTCCTCTCTCATAATAACTTTCAGTAGCATCATGAGCAAACTCAACAATATAACTATCATATAAAACATTCTTATCATGAGTCTCATGCATAAAATAATTACTACTCCCAACATAAGCATAATCAATTTTATTAGTTGTAGTGGGAGCAAATTCAACAAAGTAGCTATCAAATATAGGAGGTATATTGTAATCATAATCAAATTTATCCTCCATAACAGGTGGTAACAAAAGACTACTATCATTATAATCATCATAAATGGGAGGCAAAGTATCATCAAAGTAAATTTTCTCCTCAATGCTTGGGGGACTAAAAATATCATGCTCATCAAAGCCAGCTTCCCCAAGCTTAGAATTTTCCATAGCATTAGCAACAATGGTGTTCAAAGCATTCATACTAATAACATTCCCATTATCATGCATATAAAGTTCCATGGGTTTCTTAATTCTTTCTTCAAACACATCATGTCCTAATTCAAGATAAAGTTCATAAAGATCTCTCATATTTTTGTTGTTTTCCATTATGCCTAACTAGTGTAAACAAGAAACCAAATGTCGCAATTGCAGAGTCTAAAGGAAATAACTTCGAGCACACACACAATGGCGCCAGAAAATTACTGTTACCTGGAACCGAAGTATTAGTGCCTTTTACCTTTCCTCCCCGGCAACGGCGCAGAAAGTGCTTGATGTCTACGTTCCCCCTCCTTTCCTGTAGACAGTGTTGGGCCTCCAAGTGCAGAGGTTTGTAGAACAGCAGCAAGTTTCCCTTAAGTGGATTACCCAAGGTTTATCGAACTCAGGGAGGAAGAGGTCAAAGATATCCCTCTCATGCAACCCTGCAACCACAAAGCAAGAAGTCTCTTGTGTCCCCAACACACCAAATAGGTGCACTAGTTCGGCGAAGAGATAGTGAAATACAGGTGGTATGAATATATATGAGCAGTAGCAATGGTGCCAGAAAATAGCTTGCTGGCGTGTAGTTGATGGTGGTAGTATTGCAGCAGTAGTAAAAAACAGTAAACAAGCAGTAGTAACTCAGCAGTATTTGGGAACAAGGCCTAGGGAATAGACTTTCACTAGTGGACACTCTCAACATTGATCACATAACGAATAGATAAATGCATACTCTACACTTTTGTTGGATGATGAACACATTGCGTAGGATTACACGAACCCTCAATGCCGGAGTTAACAAGCTCCACAATAATGCTCATGTTTAAGTAACCTTAAGTGTAAGATAGATCAAAACGACTAAACCAAGTACTAGCATAGCATGCACACTGTCACCTTCATGCATATGTAGGAGGAATAGATCACATCAATATTATCATAGCAATAGTTAACTTCGCAATCTACAAGAGATCATGATCATAGCATAAACCAAGTACTAACACGGTGCATCACCTTTGCACACATGCAGGAGGAATAAAACTACTTTAATAACACATCACTAGAGTAGCACATAGATAAATTGTGATACAAAACTCATATGAATCTCAATCATGTAAAGCAGCTCATGAGATCATTGTATTGAGGTACATAGGAGAGAGATTAACCACATAGCTACCGGTACAGCCCGAGCCTCAATGGAGAACTACTCCTCCTCATGGGAGCAGCAGCGGTGATGAAGATGGCGGTGGAGATGGCAGCGGTGTCGATGGAGAAGCCTTCCGGGGCACTTCCCCGCTCGGCGTGTGGGAGAGACTCCTGTCCCCGGATCTTGGCTTCGCGATGACGGCGGCTCTGGAACTTTTCTCGTATCGTGGCTTTCTCGTAAGGGTTTTCGATGCGGGGGCTTTATATAGGCGAAGAGGCGGCGCGGGAGGTCGAAGAGGCGGCCGGGGGTAAGGCGGCGCGGGCCAACCCTAGGCCGCGCCGGCCACCCTCCTGGTGGGCCTGTGGCCCCCTCTGGTCCTTCCCGGGTGTTAAGCTTCGTGGAAAAATAGGAACCTGGGCGTTGATTTCGTCCAATTGAGAATATTTCGTTACTAGGATTTTGAAACCAAAACAGCGAAAACAGGAACTGGCACTTCGGCATCTTGTTAATAGGTTAGTTCCAGAAAACGCATAAATACGACATATAATGTGCATAAAACATGTAGGTATCATCAATAAAGTGGCATGGAACATAAGAAATTATCGATACGTTGGAGACGTATCAGTACTATGAGATTTAATCAGGGCATTACGACAAAGTACAAAGACCGCCATCCAGCATGCATCTATGCCTAAAAAGTCCACTTTCAGGTTATCATCCGAACCCCTTCTGGTATTAAGTTGCAAGCAACAGACAATTGCATTAAGTATGGTGCGTAATGTAATCAACACAAATATCCTTAGACAAAGCATCGATGTTTTATCCCTAGTGGCAACAGCACATCCACAATCTTAGAACTTTCTGTCACTGTCCCAGATTTAATGGAGGCATGAACCCACTATCGAGCATAAATACTCCCTCTTGGAGTTACAAGTATCAACTTGGCCAGAGCCTCTACTAGCGGAGAGCATGCAAGAACATAAACAACTCATATATGATAGATTGATAATCAACTTGACATAGTATTCAATATCCATCGGATCCCAACAAACACAACATGTAGGATTACAAATAGACGATCTCGATCATGATAGGCAGCTCACAAGATCTAACATGATAGCACAATTAGGAGAAGACGACCATCTAGCTACTGCTATGGACCCATATTCCAGGGGTGAACTACTCACACATCAATCCGGAGGCGATCATGGCGATGAAGAGTCCTCGGGAGATGATTCCCCTCTCCGGCAGGGTGCGGCGATCTCTGAATCCCCCGAGATGGGATTGGCGGCGGCTCTGGAAGGTTTTCGTATCGTGGCTCTCGGTACTGGGGTTTCACGACGAAGACTTTAAGTAGGCGGAAGGGCAGGTCAGGAGGCGTCACGAGGGACCCACACAACAGGGCCGCGCGGCCAGGGCTTGGGCCGCGCCGCCCTAGTGTGGCGTCACCTCGTGGCCCCACTTCGTATCTCCCTCGGTCTTCTGGAAGCTTCGTGGAAAAATAAGCCCATGGGCGTTGATTTCATCCAATTCCGAGAATATTTCCTTACTAGGATTTCTGAAACCAAAAAGCAAGAGAAAGCAGCAGCTCTTCGGCATCTCATCAATAGGTTAGTGCCGGAAAATGCATAATAATGACATATAATGTGTATAAAACATGTGAGTATCATCATAAAAGTAGCATGGAACATAGGAAATTATAGATACGTTTGAGACGTATCAGTGCATAATCAAAAATTCACATGTTCAGAGGTGACACAATCATTCTTAACACTTCTGGACATTGCCCAAAGCTACTGAAAGTTAATGGAACAAAGAAATCCATCAAACATAGCAAAACAGGCAATGCGAAATAAAAGGCAGAATCTGTCAAAACAGAACAGTCCGTAAAGACGAATTTTTCAGAGGCACTTAACTTGCTCAGATGAAAAAGCTCAAATTGAATGAAAGTTGCGTACATATCTGAGGATCACATACGTAAATTGGCAGAATTTTCTGAGTTACCTACAGACGGGGCTGCTCAATTTCGTGACACTAAGAAATCTGTTTCTGCGCAGTAATCCAAATCTAGTATCAACCTTACTATCAAAGACTTCACTTGGCACAACAATGCAATAAAATAAAGATAAGGAGAGGTTGCTACAGTAGTAACAACTCCCAGACTCAAATATAAAACAAAAATGCTGTAGTAAAATAAAGACATGGGTTATCTCCCAAGAAGTGCTTTCTTTATAGCCATTAAGATGGGCTCAGTAATTTCAGTGATGCACTCTCAAGAAATAGTAGTTGAAGCAAAAGAGAGCATCAAAAGGCAAGTATGAAACAAATTTAAGCCTAACCCACTTCCTATGAAAAGGAATCTTGTAAATAAACTAGTTATTGAAGCATAATGCAACAAGCATAGAAAGGCAACACAAGCGCAACTTCAAGATTCTCAACATAAAGAGGGAAACTTAATATTATTAAGATGCATATAACCATGTTTCCCTCTCCCATAATAACATTCAGTAGCATCATGAACAAACTCAACAATATAACTATCACATACAACATTCTTATCATGAGCCACATGCATAAAATTATTACTCTCCACATAAGCATAATCAATTTTATTAGTAATAGTGGGAGCAAATTCAACAAAGTAGCTATCATTATTATTCTCATCAAATGTAGGAGGCATAGTATAATCATAATAAAATTTACTCTCCATAGTAGGCGGCACCAAAAAACCACTATCATTATAATCATCATAAATAGGAGGCAAAGTATCATCAAAGAAAATTTTCTCCTCAATGCTTGGGGGACTAAAAAGATCACTTTCATCAAACCAGCTTCCCCAAGCTTAGAATTTTCCATATCATTAGCAACAATGGTGTTCAAAGCGTTCATACTAATATCATTGCTACTAGCATGCAAATAAGATTTCATAGGTTTTTAATTTTCGCAGCAAACAATCCATGTCTTAACTCAGGAAATAGCTTAAAAAGCTCATAGTTGCTTTCCATTATGCCTAACTAGTGAACAAGAAACAAAAAGACGCAATTGCAGAATCTAAAGGAGATACCTTCGAGCACTTACAACGGCACCAGAAAATAACTTAGTTACAGGTCCGGAGTGTGAGTGCCTTTACCTTACCTCCGACGCGGCAGGAAAATAGCTTGCTGTCCACAACGGCGCGTGGTTGACGTGGGAGGTAAGGATCTCTTGTGGTGTAGCTTTTCTTCGATCCCCGGCAACGCGCGGAAAATAGCTTGATGTCTACGCTTCTATTCCTGTAGACAGTGTTGGGCCTCCAAGAGCAGAGGTTTGTAGAACAGCAAGTTTCCCTTAAGTGAATCACCCAAGGTTTATCGAACTCGGGAGGTAGAGGTCAAAGATATTCCTCTCAAGCAACCCTGCAATTACGATACAAGAAGTCTCTTGTGTCCCCAACACACCTAATACACTTGTCAGATGTATAGGTGCACTAGTTCGGTGAAGAGATAGTGAAATACAAGTAGTATGTATGTATATGAGTGGTAATAGCAATCTGAATAAAATATGGCAGCGAGTAAACATGCAACAGAACAGTAAATAAACGGTGTTTGTATTGGAAACAAGGCCTAGGGATCCTACTTTCACTAGTGGACACTCTCAACATTGATCACATAAATAAATAAGTTCTCTTTACTTGTGCTACATATACTCTTGTTTGATAACAAACACCATTCATTGTGTAGGGCTACAAGAGCACCTCAAGCCGGAGTTAACAAGCGCCACAACATTCGGCATTCATATTTAAGTAACCTTTAGAGCATAATAGATCTTTGCAATTTAAACCGAGTACTAACATAGCATACACACTGTCACCTTTACACTATGAAGGGGGAATAGATCACATCAATACTATCATAGTAATAATTAACTCCATAACCTACAAGAGATTATGATCATAACCTACGCCAAGAACTACACGATGCACACACTGTCACTATTACACCATGAAGGAGGAATAGACTACTTTAATAACATCACATGAGTTGCACATAGACTAATAGCGATACAAAGCTCATCATATGGATCTCAATCATGCAAAGCAATTCATGAGATCATTGTATTGGGGTATGATGTCTACGGGTGCTTCTATTCTTGTAGCAGTGTTGGGCCTCCAAGAGCAGAGGTTTGTAGAACAGCAGCAAGTTTTCCCTTAAGTGGATCACCCAAGGTTTATCGAACTCAGGGAGGAAGAGGTCAAAGATATCCCTCTCAAGCAACCCTGTAATCACAAAGCAAGAAGTCTCTTGTGTCCCCAACGCACCAAATACACTTGTCGGATGTATAGGTGCACTAGTTCGCGAAGAGATAGTGAAATACAAGTAATATGGGTGTATATGAGTGGTAATAGCAATCTGAATAAAATATGGCAGCGAGTAAACATGCAACAAAACAGTAAACAAACGGAGATTCGATGCTTGGAAGCAAGGCCTAGGGATCCTGCTTTCACTAGTGGACACTCTCAACAATGATCACATAATAGAACCACTCTACACTCTTTTGTTGGATGATGAACACATTGCGTAGGATTACACGAACCCTCAATGCCGGAGTTAACAAGCTCCACAATTCAATGTTCATATTTAAATAACCTTAGAGTGCATGAAAGATCGACACGACTAAACCAAGTACTAACATAGCATGCACACTGTCACCTTCACACCATGTAGGAGGAATAGATCACATCAATACCATCATAGCAATAGTTAACTTCATAATCTACAAGAGATCACAATCATAGCCTACACCAAGTACTACACGAGGCACACACTGTCACCATTACACCGCAGGAGGAATAGAGTACTTTAATAACATCACTAGAGTAGCACATAGATGATATTCAACTAGATCACATAAAGAGAGATGAACCACATAGCTACAGCGGAGCCCTCAGCCCGGGGGTGAATTACTCCCTCATCATCTGGAGACAGCGATGGCGGTGAAGATGGCGGTGGACACGGCGGTGGAGATGACTCCGGGGGCAATTCCCCGTCCCGGCGGCGTGCCGGAACAGAGACTTCTGTCCCCCGAATCTTGATTTCGCGATGGCGGCGGCTCTAGAAGGTTTTCTCGGGTTTCGTCGAACGTGGTCGAGGTTTTAGGTCAGTGACGACTAAATAGGCGAAGAGGCGGAGTCAGAGGGGGCCTGGGGCCACGGACAGGGCGCCCCGGGCCGCGCCGCCACCTTGTGTGGAGCCCTGGGCCTCCCCTGGTGCCTCTCGGGTGTTGGAAGCTCCCGGTGAAAATAGGGTACTGGGCGTTGATTTCTTCCGATTCCGAGAATATTTCGTTACTAGGATTTCTGAAACCAAAAACAGCAGAAAACAGGAACTGGCACTTCGGCATCTTGTTAATAGGTTAGTTAACGCATAAATATGACATATAATGTGTATAAAACATGTAGGTATCATCAATAAAGTGGCATGGAATATAAGAAATTATAGATACGTTGGAGACGTATCAGCATCCCCAAGCTTAGTTCCTACTCGTCCTCGAGTAGGTAAACGATAACAATGATAATTTCTTAAGTGACATGCCATCATAACCTTGATCATACTATTGTAAGCATATGTAACGAATGCAGCAATCAAAAACAATGGTAATGACATGAGTAAACAAATGAATCATAAAGCAAAGACTTTTCATGAATAGTACTTTCAAGACAAGCATCAATAAGTCTTGCATAAGAGTTAGCTCATAAAGCAATAATTCAAAGTAGAGGTATTGAAGCAACACAAAGGAAGATTAAGTTTCAGCGGTTGCTTTCAACTTATAACATATATATCTCATGGATATTGTCAATGTAAAGTAATATAACAAGTGCAATATGCAAGTATGTAGGAATCAATGCACAGTTCACACAAGTGTTTGCTTCTTAAGGTGGAAAGAGATAGGTGAACTGACTCAACATAAAAGTAAAAGAAAGGTCCTTCAAAGAGGAAAGCATCGATTGCTATATTTGTGCTAGAGCTTTTATTTTGAAAACATGAAGAGAGCATAAAAGTAAAGTTTTGAGAGGTGTTTGTTGTTGTCAACGATGGTAATGGGCACTCTAACCCCTTCCAGACAAACTTTCAAAGAGCGGCTCCCATGAAATTTTATTTTTTTGAGTGGCACTCCTTCCAACCTTGCTTTCACAAACCACGGCTAACCGAATCCTCGGGTGCCTGCCAACAATCTCATACCATGAAGGAGTGCCTTTTTATTTTAGTTTTATTATGATGACACTCCTCCACACCTTTGCTTTCTCAAGCCATGGCTAACCGAATCCTTCGGGTGCCGTCCAACAATCACATACCATGGAGGAGTGTCTATTTTTGTTAATTAATTTGGGACTGGGAATCCCATTGCCAGCTCTTTTTGCAAAATTATTGGATAAGCGGATGAAGCCATTAGTCCATTGGTGAAAGTTGCCCAACAAGATTGAAAGATAAACACCACATACTTCCTCATGAGCTATAAAACATTGACACAAATAAGAGGTAATAACTTTTGAATTGTTTAAAGGTAGCACTCAAGCAATTTACCTTGGAATGGCGGAGAAATACCATGTAGTAGGTAGGTATGGTGGACACAAATGGCATAGTGGTTGGCTCAAGGATTTGGATGCATGAGAAGTATTCCCTCTCGATACAAGGCTTAGGCTAGCAAGGTTATTCGAAACAAACACAAGGATGAACCGGTGCAGCAAAACTCACATAAAAGACATATTGTAAACATTATAAGACTTTACACCGTCTTCCTTGTTGTTCAACCCAATACTAGAAATTATCTAGACCTTAGAGAGACCAATTATGCAAACCAAATTTTAGCAAGCTCTTATGCATTTCTTCATTAATAGGTGCAAAGTATATGATGCAAGAGCTTAAACATGAGCACAAAAATTGCCAAGTATCACATTATCCAGGACATTTTACCAATTACCACATGTAGCATTTCCCGTTTCCAACCATATAACAATTAACGAAGTTTCAACCTTCGCCATGAAAATTAAAAGCTAAGAACACATGTGTTCATACGAACCAGCGGAGCGTGTCTCTCTCCCACACAAGCATTTATTCAAACAAAAACAAAAACAAAAACATACAGACGCTCCAAGTAAAGTACATAAGATGTGACCGAATAAAAATATAGTTTCAAGAGAAGGACCTGATACTTTGTCGATGAAGAAGGGGATGCCTTGGGCATCCCCAAGCTTAGATGCTTGAGTATTCTTGAAATATGAAAGGATGAACCACGGGGCATCCCCAAGCTTAGACTTTTTATTTTTCTTGATCGTAGTATATCATCCTCCTCTCTTGACCCTTGAAAACTTCCTCCACACCAAACTCAAAACAACTCATTAGAGGGTTAGTGCATAATAAAAAACTCACATGTTCAGAGGTGACACAATCATTCTTAACACTTCTGGACATTTCACAAAGCTTCTGAAAGTTAATGGAACAAAGAAATCCATCCAACACAGAAAAAGAGGCAATGCGAAATAAAAGGCAGAATCTGTCAAAACAGAACAGTCCGTAAAGACGAATTTTAAAATGGCACCAGACTTGCTCAAATGAAAATGCTCAAATTGAATGAAAGTTGCTTACATATCTGAGGATCACTCACGTAAATTGGCATAATTTTCTGAGTTACCTACAGAGAATTAGGCCCAGATTCGTGACAGCAAGAAATCTGTTTCTGCGCAGTAATCCAAATCTAGTATCAACCTTTCTATCAAAGACTTTACTTGGCACAACAATGCAATAAAAATAAGATAAGGAAAGGTTGCTACAGTAGTAACAACTTCCAAGACACAAATATAAAACAAAAGTACTGTAGCAAAATAAACACATGGGTTATCTCCCAAGAAGTTCTTTCTTTATAGCCGTTAAGATGGGCTCAGCAGTTTTAATGATGCACTCGCAAGAAATAAGAATTGAGGCAAAGGAGAGCATTTTAAGTCTAACACACTTCCTATGCAAAGGAATCTTGTACACAAATGAATTCATGAAAAACAAAGTGACAAGCATAAGAGGATAAAACACGAGTAACTTCAAGATTCTCGACATAAAGAGGGGAAACTTAATATTATTAAGACGCCTATAACCATGTTTCCCTCTCTCATAATAACTTTCAGTAGCATCATTGATGAAATCTACAATATAACCATCACTTAAAACATTCTTATCATGGTTCATATGCATAAGGGTGTCATTATTTTTGACATAAGAAAAACTCTTCTCATTAATAGTAATTGGAGCAGGATCATTGTTGAGAATTTGAACATGGTAAACAAGTTGCATACTAAGGGAATGGTTTTTGGCAAGCCCATCATAACTATGACAAGTTTCATAAGGATAATTGTAACATGTGTCATATACATCTCTATAGCAATCTTATATTTACTAATTAGAGGCCCCATACGAGACACCACGTTAATCCACATCATTAGAATAATTAGGACAATCAGATCTAAAATTAATGGCTAAGATTAGTTTAAAAGTTGTTATTTATATTGTCGCAAACGTGGTAACGTAAACACGTTGACTTAATTATTGTACGCAAGGCAAACCCAATTGCACAAGGCTTGACATAGTTTATACAGTTGATTAATAATCTGTGCCAGACGAAAATAAATGATGTCTCTAGAGTCCAGCCTAAAACAAATCCCACGACATGTCTCTCTAGAGTCCAAACTAAAACAAATCCCACGACAGGTCGTCCCTAAAAGAAATATCTCCGCCGCCTCCTTGCTTAGCTGCCGGTCCTCGAGGGCATAACGGCGATGGTAGATCCTCCTCATGGTTCTTCTCTCCGGCCATGATCAGATACAACGTTTCATCCAAACAGGAAACAATCTACGGAAAGGTATAGAATTCTCCCCGGACCTCCCTAATCTCTGGCCGGTCTTGAGGCCCTCCTGATGTGTTATGAGAGATGAAGTACTCTTGGCTGTCAAATTTGTCTCCAATAGCTGGATTTTATCCTTCCGTGGTGGCGGTGAGTACAATCGGACAGCTATCGTGGCTCCAACCTTATGCTTGATTACAATGTAGAAAAAAGAAGAAGCCTCTGATCTAGCACCATTATTGTTGGTCTGTCCCGTACATGTGTTGATTTGGTCCAGGAAAAAGCGCGAGGTAGATGTTGGCATCAAATAGATTCCATGACCGGCGGCCTCTACCCTCAGCAACATTAGATGATGAAACTGAAGTAGGCAACCATGCACTGATTAATATTATTCTGCCCCGCTCTTCCCAGGTTCCAATCTAAGGTAAAAACGATGCATTGTCTCTCCCTAATACATATCCAAATTTATTTAGTCTATCCGGCGTAAGCTCTGCTAATTGAATCATCTTTTCTTCCTGCAAGTTGATGCAAGCCTAAAACTTTGATTGGCAAATATTATTACTTTTGTGCAGTGAATTCTCTAATCTCGATGCTACACGTTTGGTGCTTGCTCTACACACCAGTGATAGGGCCTTGGTTATATCCAGCTAGGACAGCGTACATGCTACTCCAAAGGAATTCTACTGTTGGTTTAATCTCATCATGGTGGCATGCAAGCAGCAACAAACGAACTCTGACCCTCTAGGTAATTCTGTTATTAGGTGACCGATATGATCTAAGGTGATGCACATGCAGATTCAAGCATCAGATGTAATTATTAATTAACCTTACAGGAGATTCATACGCATGAACTTAATATATTTTACTAACAAAATGATAGAAAAATTATTTTGCGATGTTAGGAAATAAACAGTTTGATCACATATTTGATTGTTAGTTTTAACTTTTCCCTAGAAGTATGACAGTGAAGATGTTGGATTTCCTATTAGTTAACGAAGGTAACACCTCCGTCGTTAGGATATAGGTCAGTCAACTTGGGATTTAGATAAGGTCAACATCAATTTCTCACTCTTTCAGTTCTCATATATCTTTTTTTCGTATATTTAGGTTTAAGCACTCTTCGTGAATATGGCTCCATTCCTTAACTGCTACTGATGTGTACTAAATAGGATGGGCACCACACGACCAGAATCGAAATCAACACAAATCTATCCACCACGGTTAGCTTATACAGGCTTCTTTCATTGATTCATATGCAAAGCTGACTTAGTTTCTTACGTCATATTGGTGAATGCAAGTGGGACTGATCATATATCTATACATAATCATGCATGTGTTTCTAGATATTTTTTCAGTGCCCGACATATGAAACGCTGCCAGATTGTCCAAGAAATACTATGATATCCAGTCAAATAAGTGGAGGCTAGAATATTCCTAAGTCAGTTGTTTATACATGGATGCATGGTTCCCGGTTATGACATATTAGTAGAGTGGCACCATCGTACGTATCTCCCCTTTATTTTGATTATGCCACATCTCACATGCCATTGCTATTTGGTACTCCAACATTTCAGCTCATTTTTATATACATGCAGACATGGATGACCAATAATGTATTCTTTTCTCATCCCTTGCCGAAAGGTTACTTCACTCTGATCAGCAACTTCCTTTTAAGGTGATCAAACATTCAAACGTGTTCATGTTGTGCTGATGGTGATGGAAAGCGGGTCGTTCAGAATGCTTGAGGGATAATTACAACTTGGATGGGGTAATATTTCATTGCGTTATTTACCCCCGTATGACTGATTGTTGTCATGCAGAAACGCTATTAATATTGTGGACTAATGATAGAATTACTTTTCGGGCAGTCCTATTTGTCGTGAACTTATATTTATGCATGAAAGTTAACATTAGTGGTGATTCTTCTTAAAGCAGCTATACATTATGTGGACTGAGCATCGCGTATAGGGTAGTGACCATGTGATATCTGACTTCATTTTTTTTTGAGGAATGATCCAACTTTGTTACTCAATTAACTAAAGTATCAGACTGAATAACAGAAATACATGTTAATGATATAGTGCATCTTGACAAACAATCAGGAATTAGGAGAAAATGTCGTGGAATATCAAACCTACATGGGTTGTATTAACGTCCAAGATTTTGAAATCCCTCTTGAGTTGCCCACCCAAACAGGTGATCATACCAGATGTTTACATTTTATATCTCCATTTTATAGATGCAATATTCTGAAGGACTTCAAAATAAAACAGATAACCATGTTATTTTCCTACAAAATGTACTTTTTCAATAGTAGAACTATTCCACTACATAAATAGCTAATATGATGTGCAATTATTGATACAGGTGAACCACGTCCAAGTTAATTTTACAAAGAAATCCAATATTAAATACAGTTTTCTCCTCATGGTTACATCAACATTTTAGTTTTATATTATTAGATTAATAATTTCTTACCATATATCTTTGAATGCTAGCCCGTGCTGGAGCACGGGTTGAGGACTAGTTATCTAAACCAGAATATGTAATATCATCATTTTCTCTAAAAGTAGAGGTCTCAAATATAGGATCTTCAAGCACAACATCCCCAAGCTTAGAGCTTTCAATATAATCGTTTAAGGGGACATGAATAATGCTATCATCATTACTTTCATAATCAGTACCAAAGAGATTTCCAATATCAAAAGTAGTGTGCTCATCCAAATCATGATCACTAACATGGGTACAGGGCATAGGAAGATCATCGTACTCAGATTCATTATCATAATAATCATTAGGCGCAACATACTTACGGTTACCTATTGTTACCTCATACACACGCGGGGATATGCCTCCTTCTCTTCTTCTTCTTCTTCTTCTTCTTCTTCTTCTTCTTCTTCTTCTTCTTCTTCTTCTTCTTCTTCTTCGTTCCCTTCTTCTTCTTCTTTTCCTTCTCCTCGTTCCCTTCTTTAGGAGGAAGAGGCTTGAAGGGTGGCTTGTCCGCATAACCTGATTTACTTTCAGAAACAATAGAAGAAACTTGGGAGGATCCCTCCTTTTCATTAATTAGTTGAAAACACACAGCGGTCCTATCATATTTTGGCAAGGTGTCATCTTCTAAAATATTTTGTATGTAAGTGTTTGTATGGCTATTGTCAATGCAATAAGAAAAACACCCATGCATGCCATCATCAATATCAAGATCACTCATATGTAACAAAGAGATTTTTCTTGAGAGCTCTTCACACCACAAAAATAAAGTAAGTTCATCATGCTGATTAGGAGTAATTTCATCATCACAATACAAATTTGCAGCACTCATTGGGTTCAAATTATCATTGGAGGAGCATTGAAAATTAAAATGACCCACTTCATGGCAAACTTCACAAATAAAAGGATAGAGGGCACAAACTTTTTTACCAAGATCATCTAGAGTCCTAGCCCACTTTCTAGTTTTTTCATTAATATGGTGGATACAATATTCATCTTCAATTTGATTAATTCCACAAGGTCTATGCATTCCACAAAAATTAACATGCTTATAGGAAATAGCATTCTTAGGAGTTTGAGCATGCTTATTGCAATCATTAACAACAATTTCATTCTTCATGCAAGCCTCTTTAAAAGGTTCATGATACTTATCAAAATTCTTTTTGGGCAATTCAAAATGAGAAGCAAAGGCTTTATAAAGATTTGCAGCAACTTGAGAGTCAAGACCATAAGTAGCACTCATATCTCGAAATTTATCAGTATCCATAAAAGTTTCAATGCATTCATAATCATAATTTATACCTGACTCTTCACCTTTGTTGTTCTCCCATCCTTCAGCGTTCTCCTCAATCCGATCAAGAAGATCCCACCTAGCTTCAACCTCCTTGCTTGTGAAAGATCCCTCCGAACAGGCATCCAGATAGTCCTTGTGTTGTCCTGAAATCCTCGCATAAAAATTGTTAACAATAACATTACGGGGGAGCTCATGGATGGGACATTTGAGCATTAATGACTTCAATCTCCCCCACGCTTGAGAGATACTCTCTCCATTACGAGGATAAAAGTTATAAATGTAATTCCTATCAATATGCACTTCATGAGGAGGATAAAATTTAGAGTAAAAGAGAGATATAATTTCCTCCCAACCAAGAGAATGACTATTCTTCAACAATTTATACCAATGCGCCGCTTTACCAGACAGCGAAACAGAGAATAGCTTCTTCCTCACTTCATCCATAGAGATACTGCACACTTGAATAACCCGCATAATTCATGCAAAAACAGTAAATGATCTCCAGGATGGACAGTTCCATCCCCTTCATAGCGGTTATCCATAACACGTTCAATAATTTTCATAGGGATTTTATATGGAATACTTTCAGTAGATGGATTTAAAATATCACACGCATCATTAGAATTATCGCATATGGGAGATAAAATATTATCAGAGCAAATTTTCTCCCCTAAAGATGGGAAGCTAAAAAGATCACAAAAACCAGCTTCCCCAAGCTTAGACTTCTTCATAGCATTAGCAGTAATTGCATTCATACTAATAACATTGCTACTATCATGTAAATAAGGTTCCATAGGTTTTTTAATTTTCGCATCAAACAATTCTAAATTAGGAAAAAGATTAAAAAGCTCACCAAATTTTTTGTTGTTTTCCATTATGCCTAACTAGTGAAAATAAAAACAAGAAACAAAAAGATGCAATCTAAAGGAAATAGCTTCGAGTACTTACAACGGCGCCGGAAAATAGCTTAGTAGCCGAGATCCGGAGTGTGAGTACCTTTTACCTTTCCTCCCCGGCAACGGCGCCAGAAAAGTGCTTGATGTCTACGGTTGCTTCTATTCTTGTAGACAGTGTTGGGCCTCCAAGAGCAGAGGTTTGTAGAACGCAGCAAGTTTTCCCTTAAGTGGATCACCCAAGGTTTATCGAACTCAGGGAGGAAGAGGTCAAAGATATCCCTCTCAACCCTGTAATCACAAAGCAAGAAGTCTCTTGTGTCCCCAACACACCAAATACACTTGTCAGATGTATAGGTGCACTAGTTCGGCGAAGAGATAGTGAAATACAAGTAATATGGATGTATATGAGTGGTAATAGCAATCTGAATAAAATATGGCAGCGAGTAAACATGCAACAAACAGTAAACAAACGGAGATTCGATGCTTGGAAGCAAGGCCTAGGGATCACTAGTGGACACTCTCAACAATGATCACATAATAGAACCACTCTACACTCTTTTGTTGGATGATGAACACATTGCGTAGGATTATACGAACCCTCAATGCCGGAGTTAACAAGCTCCACAATTCAATGTTCATATTTAAATAACCTTAGAGTGCATGAAAGATCGACACGACTAAACCAAGTACTAACATAGCATGCACACTGTCACCTTCACACCATGTAGGAGGAATAGATCACATCAATACCATCATAGCAATAGTTAACTTCATAATCTACAAGAGATCACAATCATAGCCTACACCAAGTACTACACGAGGCACACACTGTCACCATTACACCGTGCGGGAGGAATAGAGTACTTTAATAACATCACTAGAGTAGCACATAGATGATATTCAACTAGATCACATAAAGAGAGAGATGAACCACATAGCTACGGCGGAGCCCTCAGCCCCGGGGGTGAATTACTCCCTCCTCATCATGGAGACAGCGATGGCGGTGAAGATGGCGGTGGAGACGGCGGTGGAGATGACTCCGGGGCAATTCCCCGTCCCGGCGGCGTGCCGAACAGAGACTTCTGTCCCCTGAATCTTGATTTCGCGATGGCGGCGGCTCTGGAAGGTTTTCTCGGGTTTCGTCGAACGTGGTCGAGGTTTTAGGTCAGGGACGACTAAATAGGCGAAGAGGCGGAGTCAGAGGGGGCTTGGGGCCACCAGACAACAGGGGGCGCGCCCCCCCTGGGCCGCGCCGCCACCTTGTGTGGAGCCCCTGGGCCTCCTCTCTGGTGCCTCTCGGTTCGGAAGCTCCCGGTGAAAATAGGCGTTGATTTCGTCCGATTCCGAGAATATTTCGTTACTAGGATTTCTGAAACCAAAAGCAAAAACGAACGGCACTTCGGCATCTTGTTAATAGGTTAGTTAAACGCATAAATATGACATATAATATGTATAAAACATGTAGGTATCATCAATAAAGTGGCATGGAATATAAGAAATTATAGATACGTTGGAGACGTATCAGGGTACATGAGAGAGAGATTAACCACATAGCTACCGGTACAGCCCTTAGCCTCGAGGGAGAACTACTCCTCCTCATCATGGAGCAGCAGCGTTGATGGAGATGGCGGTGGTGTCGATGGAGATGCCTTCCGGGGAACTTCCCCGTCCGGCGGCGTGCCGAACAGGACTTCTGTCCCCGAATCTTGGCTTCGCGATGGCATCAAAAGCAAATAAGAAACATGGATTATCTTCCAAGAAGTACTTTCTTTATAGCCATTAAGATGGGCTCAGTAATTTTAATGATGCTCTCGCAAGAAATAAGAATTGAAGCAAAAGAGAGCATCAAAAGCAAATAAGAAACACTTTTAAGTCTAACCCACTTCCTATGAAAAGGAATCTTGTAAATAAACAAGTCATGTAAGCATAATGCAACAAGCATAGAAAGGCAACACAAGCGCAACTTCAATATTCTCAACATAAAGAGGGGAAACTTAATATTATTAAGATGCATATAAACATGTTTCCCTCTCTCATAATAACTTTCAGTAGCATCATGAACAAACTCAACATATCACATACAACATTCTTATCATGAGCCACCTGCATAAAATTATTACTCTCCACATAAGCATAATCATTACTATTAATTGTAGTGGGAGCAAATTCAATAAGATAGCCATCATTATCAATCTCATCACCATAATCATCATATATAGGAGGCATATTGTAATCATAATTAATTTTCTCCTCAATAGTAGGTGGACTGAAAATATCATATTCATCATTGTAACCATCATAAATGGGAGGCAAAGTATCATCAAAGTAAATTTTCTCCTCCATGCTTGGGGGACTAAAAATATCATGCTCCTCAAAACCAGCTTCCCCAAGCTTAAATTCTTCCATAGCATTAGCAATAATAGTGTTCAAAGAGTTCATGCTAATAACATTTCTACAACTATTTTGCAAACAAAGTTCCATGGGTTTTTTAATTCTCTCTTCAAACACATGTCCTAGTACAAGATAAAGTTCATAAAGATCTCTATTTTTTTCGTTGTTTTCCATTAAGCCTAACTAGTGAAATAAAAACAAGAGACAAAAAGATAAAATTGCAGAATCTAAAGGAGATACCTTCGAGCACTCACACACCGGCAACAGTGCTAGGAAATAGCTTAGTAGTCGGAGGATGTGAATACCTTTTACCTTACCTCCCGGCAACGGCGCCAGAAAATAGCTTGATGTCTACGTGTGCTTCTATTCTTGTAGACAGTGTTGGGCCTCCAAGAGCAGAGGTTTGTAGAACAGCAGCAAGTTTCCCTTAAGTGAATCACCCAAGGTTTATCGAACTCAAGGAGGTAGAGGTCAAAGATATTCCTCTCAAGCAACCCTGCAATTAAGATACAAGAAGTCTCTTGTGTCCCCAACACACCTAATACACTTTTCAGATGTATAGGTGCACTAGTTCGGCGAAGAGATAGTGAAATCCAAGTAATATGGATGATTGTAAGTAGTAATTGCAATCTGAAATAAAGATGGCAGCAAGCAAACATGTAGCAGAACTTGTTGGAAACGGTGTTTCAATGCTTAGAAACAAGGCCTAGGGATCATACTTTCAATAGTGGACACTCTCAACATTGCAATCATAATTGAATATAAATATAAGCACTTCACTATGCTATTCTGAATTACTCTCTGGCTGGATAACGAACACTAATTCACCGTGTAGGGCTGCAAAAGCAAACCTTAAAGATGTATTCCCAAGTACTAATAAACACCCCACGCTGTCACTTTGAGCATTCATAGGAGGTACTAACACACCACAATTTCATAGAGACATCCAACTCAAATCATAACCCAGTGAACAAGTATTCTGTGAAATATAGCCTAAGAGACCCACACGGTGCACACACTGTCACCGTTTACACACGTGGGACAAGGAGTCTCCGGAGATCACATAAGTAAAATCCACTTGAATAGCATAACGACATCTAGATTACAAAGCTCATCATATGGATCTCAATAATGTAAGGCAGCTCATGAGATCATTGTATTGAAGTACATGGGAGAGAGAGATTAACCACATAGCTACCGGTAGAGCCCTCAGCCTCGTGGGAGAACTACTCCCTCCTCATCATGGGAGACAACGGCGATGAAGATGGCGGTGGTGTCGATGGAGATGACTCCGGGGCAATTCCCGTCCCGGTGGCGTGCGGAATTCTGTCCCCGAACTTGCTTCGCGATAGCGGCGGCTGCGTAACTTTTCCCATATCGTGGCTTGATATTTTAGGGTTTTCGCGACGGGGAGACTTTATAGGCGGAAGGGCAGCCTCGGAGGGGTCCTGAGGGACCCACACCATAGGGGGGCGCCCCCTGGCGCCGCCATGTGGGGTGGGGCCCCTTGGCTCCCCTCTGGCCCCTCTCTGTGGCTCTGGATCCTTCTGAGGAAAATAAGAAGTTCGGCTTTTGTTTCGTCCAATTCCGAGAATATTTCCTGTGTAAGATTTTTGGAACCAAAAACAGCAGAAACGGCACTTCGGCATCTTGTTAATAGGTTAGTTCCAGAAAATGCATACAAACATTATAAAGTGTGAGCAAAAGATGTAGGTATTGTCATAAAACTAGCATGGAACATCAGAAATTATAAATACGTTGGAGACGTATCAATAGGGAGAAGTGAAAGTGGTTTTCTCTTGATCTTTAGCTCTAACAGCAATTTGTGAAAACCCGAATAACCATCAAGAAAGCAGAAATGAGTGTTTTTAGATAACCTTTCTAGCATTTGATCAATAAATGGTAAGGGTAATGATCTTTCTTAGTAACTTTATTAACTTTTCGAAAATCAATGCACATTCTATACCCTACAACTACTCTTTGAGGGATGAGCTCATCATTATCATTAGGTACAACAGTTATTCCTCCTTTCTTAGGAACACAATGCAGGGACTAACCCATCTACTATCAGCAATAGGATATATAATACCAGCTTCAAGAAGTTTTAATACCTCATTCCTTACCACATCCTTCATTTTAGGAATTAGACGACGCTGATGTTCAACAACAGGCTTTGCATCATCTTCCATGTTGATGGCATGTTGGCAAATAGCGGAGAAATCCCCTTCAAGTCATCAAGAGTGTAGCCAATAGCTCCTCGGTGTTTCTTCAATATTTCCAATAATCTTTCTTCCTCAAAATCTGAAAGCTTAGCACTAACAATAACAGGATATGTTTTCTTATCATCAATATAAGCATACTTAAGATTATCAGGCAACGGTTTCAAATCAAAAACAAGATCTTCCTTTGGTGGTGGTGTTGTACCTAGATCTTCAACCGGTAAGTCATGTTTAAGAATAGGTTGACGAAGGAAAATTTCATCAAGCTCATTCCTTTCTTCCCTAAAGACTTCACTCTCATGATCCTCCAAATGTTGCTGCAAAGGATCATTAGGAGCAAGAGAAATAGATGCACACTGTTCAACTCTAAAATCATTGTTAGGCAATTCAGCTTTATAAGGAACTTTGGCAAATTTAGAGAAATTAAACTCATAAGATTCACCAGCAAATTTAGTCACAATTTTCTCTTTGTTGCAATCTATAACAGCTCCACAAGTATTTAGAAAAGGTGTACCAAAAATGATAGGACAAGTCTTACTAGCAGAACCAAGTACCAAAAAGTCAGCATGATATTTAATCTTACCACATAAAACTTCAACATCTCGAACAATACCAATAGGAGAGATAGTTTCTCTATTAGCTAGCCGAATAACCACATCAATATCTTCGAGTTCACAAGAACCAATTTCATGCATGATTTCCGTGTAAATCTCATAAGGAATGGCACTAATACTTGCACCAATATCGCATAAAACATAATAACAATGATCACCAATTCTAACAGAGAGCATAGGAACACTAGCTTTCCTAGACTTACTAGGATGTGAAACAATATTAGAAGCATCTTCATAGAAAATGATGTGACCGTCCTCTACATTTTCAGTCACAAGATCTTTAACTATTGCAATAGCAGGTTCAACATTTATTTGCTCCTCAGGTTCTATAGGTTTCTTTGCACTTTTATTAACCACACTAGTTATAACAGAATACTCTTTCATTTTAACAGGGAAAGGAGTTTTTTCAATATAAGCTTCAGGAAGAATATGATCAACAGTTTTAATTTCAATACATTTACCTATAGGTGAATCAGTTTTATCTTTGTAAGGTTCATGATACTTATCAAAATTCTTCCTAGGCAATTCAAAATGAGAGGCAAAAGCTTTATAAAAATTTGCAACAACTTGAGAGTCAAGACCATAAGTAGCACACATATTATGAAATTTATCGGTATCCATAAAAGTTTCAATGCATTCATAATCATAATTTATACCTGACTCTCTACCTTTGTCGTTCTCCCATCCTTCAGTATTCTCTTGGATCCGATCAAGAAGGTCCCATTTAAACTCTTTTTTGTTGTGTGTGAATGATCCAGAACAAGTAGTATCCAGCAAGGTTTTATCTTGAAAAGAAAGTCTTGCATAGAAATTATCAATGATGATATTACCAGAAGCTCATGAATGGGGCATTTGAGCATTAAAGACTTCAATCTCCCCCATGCTTGGGCAATACTCTCTCCATCATGAGGCCAAAAATTATATATGCGGTTTCGGTCTTTGTGAATTTCACTTGGAGGATAGAATTTAGAATAAAATAGAGGCACAATATCCTTCCAATCAAGAGAATGCCCATCCTTCAGCAGTTTATACCAATGCGCCGCTTTACCAGACAGCGACATAGAGAATAGTTTCTTCCTAACTTCATCCATAGAAATACCTGCACACTTGAATAACCCGCATAATTCATGTAAAAACAGTAAATGATCTCCAGGATGAACAGTTCCATCCCCTGCATAGCGGTTATCCACAACACTTTCAATAATTTTCATAGGTATTTTATACGGAATTACTTCCTCACCTGGCGCCTCATCCACTAACTTTGCAGTAGTAGCAGATTTCCCAAATAGAAATTCAAGAGAAGATCTCTCCATAATGAATTGTAGCGAGCAGAAATAAAAACAGCAAGTACAGTAAAAGTTTTCCTTACCAATTCCACTTACCAATAGCGCTTCACTCCCCGGCAACGGCGCCAGAAAATAGTCTTGATGACCCACAAGTATAGGGGGTGTATCGTAGTACTTTCAATAAATAAGAGTGTCGAACCCAACGAGGAGCAGAAGGTGTTGACAAGTTTCGATGAAGGATTCACTGTAAATGCACAGACAAATATTCAGGGGGTATTGATATAGCAGATAAATAAAATACAAGTAAGTAAAATGCGAGAGTAATAATTGCAGCGAGTGGCCCAATCCTTTTTAGCACAAAGGACAAGCCAGTTTGTTTACTTATAATGACCAAACGTTCTTGAGGACACACGGGAAGTTAGTCTAGTACTTTCGCTTCATATAGTTGATTAATCTTCATTGTTTTGATAAGTGTTGTGTGGGTGAACCTATGCTAATGCACCGCCCTTCCTAGGACTAATACATACTTGTGATTAAACCCCTTGCAAGCATCCGAAAATACAAGAAAGTAATTAAGATAAATCTAACCACAGCCTTAAACTCTGAGATCCTGCTATCCCTCCTGCATCGATATACCAACGGGGTTCAGGTTGTTGTCACTCCGGCAACCCCACAATTAGCAAACGAATACAAGATGTATTCCCTAGGCCCATAAAGGTGAAGTATCATGTAGTCGACGTTCACATGACACCACTAACACCACAACTTAAATATCAAACCATTGAATATTACTCAACATAGTTCACTACTAACATTTAGACTTCACCCATGTCCTCAAGAACTAAACGAACTACTCACAAGACATCATATGGAACATGATCAGAGGTGATATGATGATGGATAACAATCTGAACATAAACCTTGATCCAATGGTTTCACTCAATAGCATCAATAACAATGAGTAATCAATACCGGGAGAGTTTCCCCTATGAAATAATCAAGATTCAACCCTAGATGTTATAGCGGTGACGAGGTGCAGCGGTGGAGATGACGGTGTCGGTGGTGGAGATGATGATGATGATGATGATGATGATCCCAATGAAGTCCAGCTCGATGACGGTGACGATGGCGACGATTTCCCCCCTCGGGAATTTCCCCGGCGGATTTCTGCCGCCGTAGAGCTCTTTAACTCTCGTGTTTTTCCGCCTGCCGAGGCGGCCTGTGTCTATTCTCGATGCCCCCGTACCTTAGGGTTCTCGGGAGATGAAGTACGCGAAAGAGAGACGGCCGAGGGGGTCGTGGGCCCCTCCCCACATGGCGGCGCGACCAGGGTAGGGGCCGCACCGGCCTGTGGGGGGAGCCCATGACGGCCCTCCTGGGCCTCCCTTTTGGCTGGCTCCATCATCTGGAAAATAGGAGTTTCAGTGTATTTTCCGTCAATTGTTGATCTTGAAATATGGTATCCTGACGGTGCTTTTTCAGCAGAATTCGACTCCGGTGAATAATTCTCCAATAATCATGAAACATGCAAAATAGGTGAAATAACATAAGTATCATCTCTAAATCTGAAATATATCAATGAATAACAGTAAATTATGATATAAAATAGTGATGCAAAATGGACGTATCAGCCGCCACCCGGGAGGGGGGCAGGAGAGGAGGATGTTTCTGCCTGTGTAGGAAATTAAAAAATGAATGATTTCAATGATCATGAATATTTTTTCGGAAGTGCATGCAAACTTTCGCCGCGGGGAAGAAAACGTATGATGGTCTGTGCAAAATAAACAAAATTTGGTGGTTAAAGAAATAACATGTGTGGCTTTTTAGTGCATTTCAATTTGTTCATGTTTGTTGTGGGTATTTCGATCTTCTTACCTAGGCATGAGCGTATGAACATGGGAGCCACAACGCCTTGCTCCATTTGCTCTTTGGTTTTCTTGCAACAACAGGATATATATGTTTTACCTTCAAACAATGTTATGGACGAGGCATGATCCCCGACCCTTGTCCCTCTCCGTGTTAGAGTTGCATAGTCTCTTTTTTTTCTTGTATATCTCCAGTGCATGAGAGGTTTCCTGCAATTTGCCACACGTGTACATGTCATTTGGACTTCAGTGAATACTAGTTGCCCATTCATAACATGGTACCAGAGCTCTAGATTTAGCTCCTCCCGCACGTAGCAACTCCGCGCCTTGTTAACGCAGCCGCCGCCAATGTCTCTCCTTCTTCTTCCACTCCCGTTTCTTGTTCGGGATCGAGATGTGTTGTTGATTTTTCTGGTTTTTCTTGGCCGGTTGGTGCCTCTCCTAGCAGGCTGCCAGGCCAGAGTCGTCGTTGGCCGCCCCACTCTTTGCTAGGTCGTCGCCGACTGCCCCATCGCCGGCCGTCCCTGCTCCTGGCTGGGCCCTCCCCGTCGCCGACTTCCCCATCGCCGGCCGTCCCTGCTCCTGGCTGGGCCCTCCCCGTCCTGGCCGAGCCGTTGCCGGCCGCCCCGTCGCAGGTGCTCCCGATTCCGGCCAGCCCTACACGTTTTTTGGCCGGCCCCGCCCGATTCCGACCGGCCTTGCCTCCTCAAGCTTGAAGATGCTCTACTCCGATCTGGTTTTTCTTTGCACGCGTGAGGCGTCCTGTGTGCTGCCTTCATGTACTGTCTACATCCAGATCCAGTGTAAAAAAATTCTGAGAGCAGCATCAGTATGACATCCTCTTCTGCTAGCTATGTTAGCATTCCTTGGTGCCCGGTGATTTTTTATGGCACCAACTATGGGGAGTTTGTTGCTTTTATACGCATCCATATGCGTAGTCTTCAACTCTGGAGCGTTCTTACCGGCGAGATCTCTTGTCCGCCATGCCCCATTGCTCTCGTGCCTCCTACCCCGCCGCATGTTCCACATGCCCTTGCTGCTGATGCTACCCAGACTGCCCAGGATGCAGCCAAGACTGCCGAGGCCGCTATTGATGATTCATATGATCAGGAGGTACTTGCTTATTCAGAAGCTCCTGGTCCCTATCGTGATAGTCGTGCTGCTTTTACTCAGTTGTGTGATGAGGATGTCAGTGTTGTTGTCGTTCTCTCTCAAAGTGTTCAGCCACAGTTTGCTTCTGAGTTTACGGGTCTTGCTACCGTCGCTGAGATGTGGTCTCACCTTCGTCAACGCTATCAACCTTGAGGGGATTCTCTCTATTTATCTGTGTTGCGTCAGGAGCATGATCTTCAGCAGGGTGACTCTACTGTTGATGAGTTCTACACCCAGAGTGCTGCGATTTGGCCAGTGTCGCTCTTCCCAGCAGTGCATGATACGGGCTGGCGAGTTCCACCACCTCGAACAGGATGTTCTCCACCCGGCAGTTATCCCGGCCGCCGAAGAGCATATCAACTTGAACTTTGCCCATTGGGGTGGATGACAGCCCCGACACAATGCCGTGGAAGGTGGTCCGGCTTGGCTCCAGCATGTTCTCCGCAATGCCGAGCTTGTGCATGGTGTCCTGGTACATGGTGTTGATGCTGCTGCCGTTGTCAATCAGCACCTTGCCGGACTTGATCTTGATATTTGGCCCAAATATAATTGGGTCCAGCACCAGAGCGCCGGATTCGGCATCACTTTCGGATGATCACTTACCAGGGCATAAACCGGGGCACTGTTGTTGTTGTTGTTGTTGTTGTTGTTGTTGGACTCCTTCCGACTGAGCCCGGTTAGCTGGAATGACCCGGGTGTTTTCTCCAGTGAGCGGAGGTGGAGGAGGTAACTTGGTGATATACTCCTTGCTCATGCGCGACACCCAGGAACACTGCCGGGTTGTGTGGTTCGCCGGCTTGCTCGGGTTGGGAGTGTGAAACTGCAGGGTTGATCGGGCATTGACTCCAATGTATACTTGGGCCTATCCTACCACTGCTTCTTGTCTCCCCATTATTTCTTCGAGCCATTCCACTGCTAGCCACCAGTCTTCTGTCGCTAGCTGCTGCGGCTTCAGGTTGGTCTTGCGTCACCGCAGCCACATGTTGCGGGCCATATCTTCTATCCGGGAAATCTTCCCTTCTGTTGTATTCGTTGTTGTTCCGGTAATCTTGGCGTGGAGGGTATGCCGGCTGAGTGGGATCACCAAGCGCATAACTATCTGCCACCTAGATCATTTCCTCCAAGGTGGTTGGCATGTTCCTTTGTAGCCTCTTCCATAGCAAACATCCAGAGCTGCAGCCATTGCAGAACCAGCTGATGGTTTGAGCCTCTATTACTCCTTCAGAGGAGTTCCTTGTGGCACTCCATCGGGTTAAGTATTCCCCGTCTGTCTCGTTCTCATGCTGTTGGCACATGGCGAGCTGTTACGGTTGGTTGGGCCTCTTGTAGGTGCTGCTGAAGTTGCTGACGAAGGCTTCTTCAAAGTCAAGCCACCCATCAATGCTTGCTTTCGGCAAGTTGTTGAGCCAGATCCGGGCTGGACCAGTCATCATGGACGACACATCACTAGTAACATATGGGTCTTCTATAACGATTTTAGTTCGTCAGCGAATGTGCAAAATCCGTCACGGAGGCCTCATACTGATGGTTTGCAGGACCGTGGCGGACCTCGCGTCACAGATGGCCAGACTGACGGTTAGATCGTCTCGTCATGGATCGGTGACGACCTAGCCCACACCCAAAGCCCACCCGGCCCGGTACATTGTGACAGCATAACCGTCATGCGGCTGCCTCCCCGACCGAGACCATCGTGTCAGACCAATCATTGTGTTGTCGGTCCAATGATTGGTCTAGCCGGACAATGATTAAGCTGTCAGTCCGATCGGGTGACATCAGCGTCCACGTGGATCGCCACGAGGCCCATTCAGGTGCTGATACCTGGCACACATTTTTCAAAATATTTACCCGTAAATCGTGGACACTTGGTCCAATCATACAAGGACGCGTGTCCGCACAGAATGTGTCAGCCAAGGGCACGTGTCGGCTTTGCGATCACGCACGCCGCGTGGACCAGTAGAAGTTGGACACGTCGCATGTTCATTCCTGACACTGTGGCGAATAAAGGCTGGACACGTTGACAAATAAAAGTTGGACACCTGGACGAGTAGAAGTTGGGCACGTCGCATGTTCATTCCCAATACTGCGGCGAATAAAGGCTGGACACGTTGACAAATAAAAGCTGGCCGCATGGCCGAGTAGTTGTCCGCCACGTTGACAACTAAAAGTTGGCCGCGTGGACGAATAGACGTCTGCCACGTGGTTTAGGTTTAGGGTTAGGATTTAGCTTTAGGGTTAGGGTTTAGTGTTAGGGTTAGGATTAGGATTTAGGGTGGGCTCACATAATTGGGGCCTGCATACCAATTGGGCTGGACGACACGATTCGCCGTCGACAGAGTGCTAGTACGATCAACGGCCCAATAAAAGCCCTTTTTTGTTTTGGCTCAACACAAATGATATGGCCCATGAGAGGTATGAAACAACTGAAAGGGATATATAATTAATTATATGCATACTTACTGGATTACAGGCATCGTTACTGGGTTACAGACATACTTAATGGATTACAGGCAATGTTATTGGGTTACAGACATACAGTAACGTAAGATTAGATTCAGCGTGGACAGAAGCACTAACATAATAGTTCAAAATCGTCACATTAGTCCCCATGGACAAACGCAACATCAAAATAACAGTTCAAGCATCGAACATCCCACATGTTCACAATGTAATCAAGATTACTTAGTCGAAGACAGCTGCTCGATTTTTTCAACGGTGGCGAGCAACTTATAGATTGAAGACAATCTGAAGAACACGCTACCATTTATGTTGAATAAAAATATCTTTTGTCGTCACTTTAACCATTTAAACACCCACATAAATACTCCCTTCATCCTCAAATAAGTGAATGTTCGTCCTCAAATTTTATCCATAAAAGAGTGTACTTCTACGTTTTCAATGCACTTCTCTCTCATTGCACGAAAATCAAACCCAATAATATTGAGCACATGTTATCTTTATTTTTTACATGTAATTAGCTTATTGGAGGTGTAGCAATTAAAGAGGAGAGAGATATTGATTTGCATATTCCTAATGCAATTATCTCTCCACTTAACAATCTCACTTGGAAAAACCTGCACGTCCACTTATTTATAGACAAATAGAGTAGATATTAATTTTACATATGTAATAAACTTGTAGTAGACTTAAAAGAAGGTGTCCCATCTCAAACGAGCGATGATCGTGGATGCTGGCCGTGCAGGACACCCAGGATGATCGGCAACACCGCACCATTCGCTGCTGCTCAGCTGCTGTCTGTCCATCATTCGTACCGTAGTATGTAGCATCTGGCATCTTCGGAGTGAAAGGGATAAAGGCGATGGCTACCTAGTGTTATGGATTTCTCTCAAAAGAGAAGGACGATCATATTCTGATCGAATCCGACTTCCCGGTGCGCGCCGTGGCGAACAGGGCGACGTCGCTCGGGTTCTTCCAGTGGCCGGGGCTGGAGAAGGACATGCGCGACACGCTCGACGCCGAGGCCACCGCCGACGGCTTCGTCGTCAACACGTGCGCGGCCTTCGAGAGCGCGTTCGTCCAGGGCTACGCGGAGGCGCTCGGCCGGAAAGTCTGGGCGGTTGGACCGCTCTGCCTTCTGGACTCTGACGCCGAGACGACGGCCGGAAGAGGCAACCGCGCGGCCGTCGACGCCGGCCGCCTCGTCTCCTGGCTCGACGACAAGCCGCTCCAGTCCGTGCTCTACGTCAGCTTCGGCAGCATGGCCCGCCTCTTCCCGCCGCAGGTCGCCGAGCTCGCCGCCGGCCTGGAGTCGTCAAACCGGCCGTTCATCTGGGTGGCGAAGGAGGCCGACGACCTCGACGACGGGTTCGACGAGCGCGTGGCGGGCCGCGGGCTGGTCATCCGTGGGTGGGCGCCGCAGATGACCATCCTGTCGCACCCTTCCGTCGGCGGCTTCCTGAGCCACTGCGGGTGGAACTCCACGCTCGAGTCCCTCTCCCACGGCGTGCCGCTCCTGACATGGACAGACTTCGCGGACCAGTTTCTGAACGAAACGCTGGTCGTTGACGTCCTCGGCGCCGGGGTCCGCGTCGGCGTTACGGTGCCGATCACGCACAAGCTCCTCAATCCCGACGCGCCGGCGACACTGGTTGGGAGGGCCGAAATTAAGAGGGCACTGACGGAGCTGATGGATGAGGGGAAAGCTTCTTCCTACCTATTTCTCCCAGAAGCTCTGATGCCAAATTTGTTCTGACTTATACTTAAGTTTAGATCAAACAAGATTATAAGCCAAAACAAATTTTGGATTCGAGCTTCTGGGAGAAGCTGGTGGGGAGAAGCTTCTCCCAGAAGCCACCGCAGAAGCCGAAAAGAAGTGGCCCTAATACGGGCAAGGGCAAAGGAGCTCGCGACGATGGCGAAAAAGGCAATGGCGGAGGGCGGGTCGTCGGACCGCGATCTTGGGGAGATGCTTCGCCATGTCGGAGAACTCGCGCAGGGGACGGAGAAGGGCGTGCCGGCCAGTTCTTGGCGTGCGTGAGCTCGGTAACAAGATGACGAGGTCCTACCTGGCACGATGATCTCGACGCGTGCATCGAATCCACCTATGATCATCTTTCCATTCGATTTATTAATCAACTTTTAGGTGATCTGAGTAATTTTATTGGGCTAGCAGAAACACTTTGTACTGTTGCAGATTAAACATAGTACTCTGTATGTTTTACCATCGCAGCATGGAGTATATTCACTCTACGGATGAGAAGGGAAATTCAACTAGTATCTTGTTTCGATTAAGGAAATATTGTAGCGAAGATATTAATCTTCTTTACTATTAAACTGGAAAACGACCGTGGTACGTCGGGCGATTTTATGTTCAAACACCTCTAAAATCGGGATATCAACCCGCAGTCTATTCTCCCGCGGCGACTGGACTTAGGGCGTGTTCGGATGTCCACTGGCTTCTCAAAATCCGTCGATCCAGCTTCTGATTAGCGGTTCCTGCGTCTTGGTCGGAGCCCGAAATGTTCGGCACAGCTCCGTCGATTGAGTGGGTTGGAAGTACACCTGGGCAAAACTCGAGCCGGGCCGGGCTTCGGGACAAGCCCGAAAAAGCCCGAACGTAAAATGCCAAGCCCGGCCTGGCCCGACCGTCGGGCCTATAAAATAAGCCCGAACCCGGCCCGAACAGGCAAAAAGCCTGACCCGACCCGAGAAGCCCGGCCCGAACCTGCCTAAAGTGTGAAAACTGCAAGCCCGAGCCCGGCCCGGCCCGACGTTCGGGCTCAAAATACAAGCCCGAACCCGGCCCGAAGTGCAAGCCCGACCCGGCCCGGCCCGGGATTTTCGGGCCGGGTCGGGCGGGCCGGGCTGCCCATGCCCAGCTGTAGTTGGAAGCCCAAACTCATTGTGTCAGCTGGGTGGAGAACATTTGGCCTGCCAACCTAGTCAAAAGCAGCCTGCACAGGCGGAGGAGCAGCGAGCTGCTGCAAGTGGATGCGGTCGCCACCCGCCAGACCACCTACTCGACGGAAGAGCTCAGATGAGGCCGCTGCCGGCGAGCTTGGCGTCGCGCGCGGATCTGGGAAGCAGCTAGAGCGGCCGGATCTGGGAAGCAACTAGAGCGGGCCGTTCGTGGTGGTCACGACAGCTGCTCTGGTCGGGGACGCGGCAGCAGTGGCGTATCAGGCGAGGGCGGAGCTGGCTGCCGGAGGACATGTTGGAGCGGCGACCGGAGCAGCAGCTGGACGGATTGCGGTTAGAGGATGACGATGACGAGCTTGAGGGGGTGCCTTGACGGCTGCCGTGGGGGTCACGTGATGCGGAAGGGGCAGGTGGATTCCTTGTGAATGTTGGTGTCCTCACGAGTGATTGGAGGCAGCGTCTGATGGAGATGGGGCTACAGATAGGAACCGTTCGGGGCGAAGGAGAAAAAAGAACGATCAAACCGGTATCTCACTTGGCAGTGGCAAATCCGATGTAATATCTTCAGCTCCGCATTTTTCAGTTCCACGGAATCGCGAAAGGGTCGCTCCGTGATTTGTACTAGATGGACCTAGCGCGCTTTGCTGCGCCGTTTTTTACTATTAATTATGTAGTTTTTTTTGCACCAAACAACTAAAAGGAGCCTACACATAAGAACGCAATTTTCTCATCAAAATGGATATCACATGTTTTCAAAATCAAACAATCCTACAGAAATGAAACCAACTTATAGTTGACAGAGCTAAACTATAGCTGGGGGCAATCCTGGCTCCCTTCATCTCATATGGAAATATGCATTTTCAATATAAACATACCTCAAAGTGTATCATTGCATCTCAAAATTGGTTTAAGTGAACAAAGATATACTGACATATATGATATAAATGATTGTGTTGATTCAACCACATTGAGCATATAAATGGTAAAAAAGAGAACACACAAAAACATATAAACTTGCTATCCACCCATAGAATAGTTGGTGTCTAGCTAAGATAGGTATCTTCAAAGAAAACAATGATGGGTGAAGTTGCCTCAGCGTACTCGTAGCATCTCATTTTCATGGTCATTATATGGCAAAAATAACAGGGCAAAGTCCTAACAGATAATACACAACAATGCACATAGGTAAATAGTTCAGTGTAAACTACAAACCCGTCCGTTTTGGAAGTGTAGAAAGAACACAAACAGTTAGGTATTGTTATTCGTCTCTCTCCTTTAACTCCCATCAAAAGCTCCACTTCCTGGAACTGTTGGTAGAAAACAGAAATGACCTATAAAATTGCTCTCTTGGTCACATTCCAGCTACAGCTGCACCTTAATAAGAAGGAAAGGAGAGGATATTAAATTCAACTCTTCTTTACATTCACTATCTGGTTAACCCTTTTTTCTTCAAAGTGGGCCTGGCAGGTGGGTACTCTGGGAAAGTTCCAAATAATTTAAGGGTGCCCACTGCCTAACAAAGAAGAGATCTCAACAAAGAAATAAAAATGAGGCAGATGCAAAGGAAAAGAAACTTGCTATCTGCATTCCCAAATGCACTTCCTTGCTGAAAAAACTGAAGTACTCAAAGATGAGTTGCCAATAAAATTACTGGAAAATAGCATTTTACAGTGGAGAGCCAACCAGAGTAGGGAGCAAGGACCCTCCAGCGGTGCAGCCATGAACCCCAACCACCGTTAAACCAAATAGCAGAGGGGGAGACCAACCTTGGGGTCAAAAGACACGAGAAAACCGACTTACCGGCCTCACATCGACCGCATGCACCACTCCAACACACAGAACAAGCAGGCGACAACACGTGCATTGACGTGGACACATCGCAACACGAGCTAGAAAAAACTGAGACATAACAGGCCAGGCAGGGATAGAAACCAGCTATCACGCTCGGAGCAACCTGATCACCCAAGTCCTAGGAAGCTTACTTTTCTTGGAAGATATGGACACATAATTCAGTTTAAAAAACTAAGTAAAAGAAATATCATGTAGGACCAATGTTATTTTTCAAATAAAATAGTTCAGAGCCGAGGAAAGATGGAAAGATCAATTTTACACGAGACGGTTATAATTTCTCTTTCAGTTCTGCAGTTCAAGTTGCGGTCAGAGACATGTTAATATTACTTGGATGCACCACAACTTCATCAATTTACATTCAACATAAACAAAGTCTTCTTCAACAATCGTCTTGCGTGAACATATAAATAGCAATATAAATGTTCATCAGACACCATCCGCGAAATTTATTTAGTTCATAGATACACGCAATGTGATACTCAACCACGAAATTACTTGAGGCTCTTGGTCAGATTTCTTCCAGTAGACGTATTTGGTTGAGAGAGGAAAGCACGGGGAGTTGAATTGACCCTTTGGTCAGTGATACGATGGACACTAAGGACCAAAACAATTCTATTGCAGAATATATCAGCAAAACAAAACAAAATCATGGTTTGTCTAGCTTGGCAACTAATCAGCCATTTGAAACGTACACAGAAATGGTTATGAATTAGAAAAAATATAGACTGCACTACTTATGCTTAATCCAATGAATCAGGAATTAGACTAAGATATACATCAGGCATCGGTGCATCCACTACTTATGTTTAATCCAATGAATCGATTCCATAAATTTACTCCCTACTAAATCTTGCTTACCTTTCTATGGAATTTTCGTTTGGATTGCTTAAATCTGTTGTTGAATGCCAAAGACCATACCGTTCAAATTTATTCTCCTTTGTAATATCAAGGCCACTAAACTTACACACCCTCGTCCCATCAAAGTATCAAACAAAGAAGTGAAGAAAACCTTGGAGCAACAACAAACTTTTGAAGATCTCAGCAAGGAAAGCCATGCCACAGTGATATTTGCCATCATATTCATCTTGGTGTGTTTTGTTAACTCAAAAGGAAGTGAACCATCATATACTCCATACAACAACATGCTTGCATCCATAGAGGTAATTAAGATATTTCTTCAAGACCTCTGTTTTATAAGTTTTATCTCAAACAGACCTAAAGCAAAAAAAAGAAAATTCGATAACGAAGCAACTAACAAAATACAATCTAATTGTTTTAAACTGTCATTTTGCTAGTACTGTGTTGATTCAAGATGTTTGAAAAATAAACACACAGAGAACCGTGGCGTACTACCACCAAATCAAAGTCAAAAAAACCCACCGAAGAAAGTAGAGATGCCGCTACATCAACCTAATAACATGACATTGTACATGATCTAAACCAACATAGCTTTCTCATATTATTGTGTGAGGAGACAAACTGCACTTTATAAGATGGCTCTGATGGCGTGTAACTCACACGTTCGTTGGGAACCCCAAGAGGAAGGTATGATGCGCACAGTAGCAAGTTTTCCCTCAGAAAGAAACCAAGGTTTAATCGAACCAGGAGGAGCCAAGAAGCACGTTGAAGGTTGATGGTGGCGAAATGTGATGCGGCGCAACAACAGGGATTCCGGCGCCAACGTGGAATCTGCACAACAAAACAAAGTACTTTGCCCCAACGAAACAGTGAGGTTGTCAATCTCACCGGCTTGCTGTAACAAAGGATTAAACGTATCGAGTGGAAGATGATTGTTTGCAAGAAAACAGTAAAACACAATTGCAGTAGATTGTATGCTATGTAAAGAATAGGACCGGGGTCCACAGTTCACTAGAGGTGTCTCTCCCATAAGATAAAAGCATGTTGGGTGAACAAATTACAGTCGGGCAATTGACAAATAGAGAAGGGCATAACAATGCATGTACATGATATGATAAATATAGTGAGATTTAATCCGGGCATTACGACAAAGTACATAGACCGCCATCCAACTGCATCTATGCCTAAAAGTCCACCTTCAGGTTATCATCCGAACCCCATTCAGTATTAAGTTGCAAAGCAACAGACAATTGCATTAAGTATGGTGCGTAATGTAATCGACAACTACATCCTTAGACATAGAATCAATGTTTTATCCCTAGTGGCAACAACACATCACAACCTTAGAACTTTCTGTCACTGTCCCAGGTGTCAATGAAGGCATGAACCCACTATCGAGCATAAATACTCCCTCTTGGAGTTAAGAGTACAAACTTGGCCAGAGCCTCTACTAATAACGGAGAGCATGCAAGATCATAAACAACACATAAACAATAGATTGATAATCACCATAACATAGTATTCTCTATCCATCGGATCCCGACAAACACAACATATAGTATTACAGATAGATGATCTTGATCATGTTAGGCAGCTCACAAGATCCAACAATGAAGCACAACAAGGAGAAGACGACCATCTAGCTACTGCTATGGACCCATAGTCCAGGGGTGAACTACTCACTCATCACTCCGGGCGATCATGGCGATGAAGAGTCCTCCGGGAGATGAATCCCCTCTCCGGCAGGGTGCCGGAGGCTCCTGAATCCCCAGAGATGGGATTCGCGGCGGCGTCTCTGGAAGGTTTTCGTATCGTGGCTCTCGGTACTGGGGTTTCGCGACGGAGGCTTTAAGTAGGCGGAAGGGTAGGTCAGGGGGCTGACGAGGGCCCACACCATAGGCGGCGCGGGGCCCCCGGCCGCGCGGCCCTATGGTGGCGGCGCCTCGTCGCCCCACTTCGTTATCTCTTCGGTCTTCGGAAGCTCCGTGCAAAATAGGACCCTGGCGAAGATTTCGTCCAATTGAATATTTCCTTACTAGGATTTCTGAAACCAAAAACAGCAGCAACTGGCTCTTCGGCATCTTGTTAATAGGTTAGTTCCAGAAAATGCATAAATATGACATATAATGTGCATAAAACATGTAGGTATCATCAATAAAGTAGCATGGAACATAAGAAATTATCGATACGTTGGAGACGTATCAGCATCCCCAAGCTTAGTTCTGCTCGTCCCGAGCAGGTAAAACGATAACAAAGATAATTTCTGAAGTGACATGCCATCATAATCTTGATCATACTATTTGTAAACATATGTAATGAATGCAGCGATCAAAACAAAAGTAATGACATGAGTAAACAAGTGAATCATATGACAAAGACTTTTCATGAATAGTACTTCAAGACAAGCATCAATAAGTCTTGCATAAGAGTTAACTCATAAAGCAATAAATCAAAGTAAAGGTATTGAAGCAACACATAGGAAGATTAAGTTTCAGCGGTTGCTTTCAACTTATAACATGTATATCTCATGGATATTGTCAACATAAAGTAATATAACAAGTGCAATATGCAAGTATGTAGGAATCAATGCACAGTTCACACAAGTGTTTGCTTCTTAAGGTGGAGAGAGATAGGTAAACTGACTCAACAATAAAAGTAAAAGAATGGTCCTTCAAAGAGGAAAGCATCGATTGCTGTATTTGTGCTAGAGCTTTTATTTTGAAAACATGAAACAATTTTGTCAACGGTAGTAATAAAGCATATGAGTTATGTAAATTATATCTTACAAGTTGCAAGCCTCATGCATAGTATACTAATAGTGCCCGCACCTCGTCCTACTTAGCTTGGACTACCGGATCTTTGCATGCCATGTTTCAACCAAGTGTCACAAAGGGGTACCTCCATGCCGCCTGTACAAAGGTCTAAGGAGAATGCTCGCATTTTGGATTTCTCGCTTTTGATTATTCTCAACTTAGACATCCATACCGGGACAACATGGACAACAGATAATGGACTCCTCTTAAATGCATAAGCATGTAGCAATGATTATTATTCTCATATGAGATTGAGGATATATGTCCAAAACTGAAACTTCCACCATGATTCATGGCTTTAGTTAGCGGCCCAATGTTCTTCTCTAACAATTTTGCATGCTCCAACCACTAAGGTGATAGATCCTTCAGACAAGACGGACATGCATAGCAACTCACATGATATTCAACAATAGTTGATGGCGTTCCCCAGAAGCATGGTTATCGCACAACAAGCAACTTAATAAAAGATAAAGTGCATAAGTACATATTCAATACTACGATAGTTTTTAAGGCTATTTTGTCCCATGAGCTATATATTGCAAAGGCAAATGATGGAATTTTAAAGGTAGCACTCAAGCAATTTACTTTGGAATGGCGGAGAAATACCATGTAGTAGGTAGGTATGGTGGACACAAATGGCATAGTAGTTGGCTCAAGGATTTTGGATGCATGAGAAGTATTCCCTCTCGATACAAGGTTTAGGCTAGCAAGGTTATTTGAAACAAACACAAGGATGAACCGGTGCAGCAAAACTCACATAAAAGACATATTGTAAACATTATAAGACTCTACACCGTCTTCCTTGTTGTTCAAAACTCAATACTAGATATTATCTAGACCTTAGAGAGACCAAATATGCAAATCAAATTTTAGCAAGCTCTATGTATTTCTTCATTAATGGGTGCAAAGCATATGATGCAAGAGCTTAAACATGAGCACAACAATTGCCAAGTATCACATTATCCAAGACATTTTAGAATTACTACATGTAGCATTTTCCAATTCCAACCATATAACAATTTAACGAAGAAGAAACTTCGCCATGAACATTATGAGTAAAGCCTAAGGACATATTTGTCCATATGCAACAGCGGAGCGTGTCTCTCTCCCACAAAGTGAATTCTAGGATCCATTTTATTCAAACAAAAACAAAAACAAAAACAAACCGACGCTCCAAGTAAAGAACACAAGATGTGATTGAATAAAAATATAGTTTCAGGGGAGGAACCTGATGATGTTGTCGATGAAGAAGAGGATGCCTTGGGCATCCCCAAGCTTTGACGCTTGATTCTTCTTAAAATATGCAGGGGTGAACCACGGGGCATCCCCAAGCTTAGAGCTTTCACTCCTCTTGATCATAGTATATCATACTCCTCTCTTGACCCTTGAAAACTTCCTTCACACCAAACTTCAAGCAAACTCATTAGAGGGTTAGTGCACAATTAATAATTCACATATTCAGAGGTGACACAATCATTCTTTACACTTCTGGACATTGCATAAAGCTACTGGACATTAATGGATCAAATAAATTCATCCAACATAGCAAAAGAGGCAATGCGAAATAAAAGGCAGAATCTGTCAAAAACAGAACAGTCCGTAAAGACGAATTTAAAGCTGGCACCAGACTTGCTCAAATATAAAAACTCAAAACTAATGAAAGTTGCATACATATCTGAGGATCACGCTCGTAAATTGGCAGATTTTTTCGAATTTTCTACAGACTGTGCCCAGATTCGTGACAGACAGCAATGCTGTTTCTGCGCAGCGATCCCAAATATAACATCAACTTTGACATAGAAACTTTACTTGGCACAAAAACATGATAAGGAGAGGTTGCTACAGTAGTAAACAACTTCCAAGACACAAATATAAAACAAAAAATTGCTGTAGTAAAAACATGGGTTGTCTCCCATAAGCGCTTTTCTTTAACGCCTTTCAGCTAGGCGCAGAAAGTGCAAATCAAGTAACATCGAGAGATGAAGCATCAACATCATAACTTGTTATAATAATAGAATCAAAAGGCAACTTCATTCTCTTTCTAGGGAAGTATTCCATACCTTTCTTGAGAGGAAATTGATATTTAATATTACCTTCCCTCATATCAATAACAACACCAACGGTTCAAAGAAAAGGTCTTCCCAATACAATAGGACAAGATGCATTGCATTCGATATCCAAGACAACAAAATCAACGGGGACAAGGTTATTGTTAACCGTAATGCGCACATTATCAATCCTCCCCAAAGGTTTCTTTTTAACATTATCGGCAAGATTAACATCCAAATAACAATTCTTCAATGGTGGCAAGTCAAGCATATCATAAATCTTTTTAGGCATAACAGAAATACTTGCACCAAGATCACATAAAGCATTACATTCAAAGTCATTGAATTTCATTTTAATGATGGGCTCCCAACCATCTTCTAACTTTCTAGGAATAGAAGTTTCAAGTTTTAGTTTCTCTTCTCTAGCTTTTATGAGAGCATTTGTAATATGTTTTGTAAAGGCTAAATTTATAGCACTAGCATTAGGACTTTTAGCAAGTTTTTGTAAGAACTTTATAACTTAAGAGATGTGACAATCATCAAAATCTAAATCATTATGAGCTACAGCAATGGGATCATTGTTCCCAAGGTTGGAAAAAATTTCAGCAGTTTTATCACAAGCAGTTTCAGCAGTTTTAGCAATTTCAGGCAGTTTTGTACGCTTTGCACTAGGAGTAGAAACATTGCCAACACCAATTATTTTACCATTGATAGTAGGAGGTGCAGCAACATGTGAAGAATTAGCATTACTAGTGGTGGTAATAGTCCAAACTTTAGCTACATTATTCTCTTTAGCTAGTTTTTCATTTTCTTCTCTATCCCACCTAGCACGCAGTTCAGCCATTAATCTTATATTCTCATTAATTCTAACTTGGATGGCATTTGCTGTAGTAGTAATCTTATTATCAATATCATTATTAGGCATAACTTTCAATTTTAATAGATTAACATCAGAGGCAAGTCTATCAACTCTAGAAGCAATAGTATCAATTTTATCAAGCTTTTCCTCAACAGATTTGTTAAAAGCAGTTTGTGTACTAATAAATTCTTTAAGCATGGCTTCAAGACCATAGGGTACACTCCTATTATTGTTGTAAGAATTCCCATAAGAATTACCATAACCATTACCATTAGCAGAAGGATATGGCCTATAGTTATTACCAGAGTTGTTCCTATAAGCATTGTTGTTGAAATTATTATTTTTAATGAAATTCACATCAACATTTTCTTCTTGAGCAACCAATGAAGCTAAAGGAACATTATTTGGATCCACATTAGATCTACCATTCACAAGCATAGACATAATCACATCAATCTTATCACTCAAGGAAGAGGTTTCTTCAACAGAATTTACCTTCTTACCTTGTGGAGCTCTTTCCGTGTGCCATTCAGAGTAATTTATCATCATATCATCAAGAAGTTTTGTAGCCGCCCCCAATGTGATGGACATAAAGGTACCTCCAGCAGCTGAATCCAATAAATTCCGCGAAGAAAAATTTAGTCCTGCATAGAAGGTTTGGATGATCATCCAAGTAGTCAGTCCATGGGTTGGGCAATTATTTACCAAAGTTTTCATTCTCTCCCATGCTTGAGCAACATGTTCAGTATCTAATTGCTTAAAATTCATTATGCTACTTCTCAAAGATATAATTTTAGCGGGAGGATAATATCTACCAATAAAAGCATCCTTGCATTTAGTCCATGAATCAATACTATTCTTAGGCAAAGATAGCAACCAATCTTTAGCTCTTCCTCTTAATGAGAAAGGAAACACTTTCAATTTAATAATATCATCATATACATCCTTATACTTTTGCATTTCACAAAGTTCAACAAAATTATTGAGATGGGCAGCAGCATCATCAGAACTAACACCAGAAAATTGATCTCTCATAACCAGGTTCAGTAAAGCAGGTTTAATTTCAAAGAATTCTGCTGTAGTAGCAGGTGGAGCAATAGGTGTGCATAGGAAATCATTATTATTTGCATTTGTGAAGTCACACAACTTAGTATTTTCAGGGGTATTCATTTTAGCAACGGTAAATAAAACAAACTAGATAAAGTAAATGCAAGTAACTAATTTTTTTGTGTTTTTGATATAGAGAGCAAGACAGTAAATAAAGTAAAACTAGCAACTAATTTTTTTGTGTTTTGTTTAGGTGCAGCAAACAAAGTAGTAAATAAAATAAAGCAAGACAAAAACAAAGTAAAGAGATTGAGAAGTGGAGACTCCCCTTGCAGCGTGTCTTGATCTCCGGCAACGGCGCCAGAAAAAGAGCTTGATGGCGTGTAACTCACACGTTCGTTGGGAACCCCAAGAGGACGGTATGATGCGCACAGTAGCAAGTTTTCCCTCAGAAAGAAACCAAGGTTAATCGAACCAGGAGGAGCCAAGAAGCACGTTGAAGGTTGATGGTGGCGAAATGTGATGCGGCGCAACAACAGGGATTCCGGCGCCAACGTGGAATCTGCACAACAAAACCAAAGTACTTTGCCCCAACGAAACAGTGAGGTTGTCAATCTCACCGGCTTGCTGTAACAAAGGATTAAACGTATCGAGTGGAAGATGATTGTTTGCAAGAAAACAGTAAAACACAATTGCAGTAGATTGTATGCTATGTAAAGAATAGGACCGGGGTCCACAGTTCACTAGAGGTGTCTCTCCCATAAGATAAAAGCATGTTGGGTGAACAAATTACAGTCGGGCAATTGACAAATAGAGAAGGGCATAACAATGCATGTACATGATATGATAAATATAGTGAGATTTAATCCGGGCATTACGACAAAGTACATAGACCACCATCCAACTGCATCTATGCCTAAAAAGTCCACCTTCAGGTTATCATCCGAACCCCATTCAGTATTAAGTTGCAAAGCAACAGACAATTGCATTAAGTATGGTGCGTAATGTAATCGACAACTACATCCTTAGACATAGAATCAATGTTTTATCCCTAGTGGCAACAGCACATCACAACCTTAGAACTTTCTGTCACTGTCCCAGGTGTCAATGAAGGCATGAACCCACTATCGAGCATAAATACTCCCTCTTGGAGTTAAGAGTACAAACTTGGCCAGAGCCTCTACTAATAACGGAGAGCATGCAAGATCATAAACAACACATAAACAATAGATTGATAATCACCATAACATAGTATTCTCTATCCATCGGATCCCGACAAACACAACATATAGTATTACAGATAGATGATCTTGATCATGTTAGGCAGCTCACAAGATCCAACAATGAAGCACAACAAGGAGAAGACGACCATCTAGCTACTGCTATGGACCCATAGTCCAGGGTGAACTACTCACTCATCACTCCGGAGGCGATCATGGCGATGAAGAGTCCTCCGGAGATGAATCCCCTCTCCGGCAGGGTGCCGGAGGCGATCTCCTGAATCCCCGAGATGGGATTCGCGGCGGCGGCGTCTTTGGAAGGTTTTCCGTATCGTGGCTCTCATGGGGGTTTCGCGACGGAGGCTTTAAGTAGGCGGAAGGGTAGGTCGGGGGGGCGACGGGGCCCACACCATAGGGCGGCGCGGGCCCCCTCCGCGCGGCCCTATGGTGGCGGCGCCTCGTCGCCCCACTTCGTTATCTCTTCGGTCTTCTGGAAGCTCCGTGCAAAAATAGGACCCTGGGCGAAGATTTCGTCCAATTTCCTTACTAGGATTTCTGAAACCAAAAACAGCAGAAAACAGCAACTGGCTCTTCGGCATCTTGTTAATAGGTTAGTTCTAGAAAATGCATAAATATGACATATAATGTGCATAAAACATGTAGGTATCATCAATAAAGTAGCATGGAACATAAGAAATTATCGATACGTTGGAGACGTATCAGGCTCCAAGGATAAAAGAAAGGCATACCTCTGCACAAAACTGAATAATGGCATGCAAACAAAGACATCACCTGCAGCCAGGACAAAACTCCGCACTGGAAACTGGCTTAAGTAAAGTACGCAATGTTTATCGACTAAAACTGTTTAAGTCTAATAAAGACTATGGCATTCAACTTCAGATTGTGGCATGAGCTGCTGGATATTACCATATGCGTTCCAAAATTATTTTCCTTTCTAAGCGTTGTAAGCACTGAACAATATATTACCCACAGTTCTGAACAGATACACGCTATGGCATAGAGATGGATACCTTTCCCGCTGAGATGTCATCGCTGACATGGATGGAGGTGCTGGGAATTGGAGATCATACCCTAGCGAGGGTAACGATGGAGCCATGGGGCTCCTACCTCGGATCCAGCCACCGTCACCTCGATCTCTTCCCCGCCACCATCTCACTTGGCGCGCTCGTTTGGCAAGTGATTCTGTCGAATCAACCTGGTTGGATGTGCATGACGGAAACCACTGCCTCGCCTCTATGCCATAGCCATTGACGTGTTTGTCTGGCCACCGATTTCAAGGAAGGGGCATAAACCTTGAAAAAACAAAAAAGAAATTAAACCTAATCCAAGAGGGGAGGGAATTCGCCAGGGGCATGGCAGTGGCCTTCGTTGTTCCCCAGCTGCGGCCAAACTGAATCTAGCTGCACGAACGCCGAAGGTTTGCCGCCGCCGCCTGGTTTGGATAGGGAGAGATAGATGGGCATGGCGGGGTTTCCTCATCCGTCGCCGGTGTTCCAGATGGAGGGAGAGCTAGGAGGTGCGGTAATGGCTGGTGGCGGCATGTGGAGGACAGAAAGAGGCGGCGGCAGCGACCGGCGGCGAGGAGGCACGGCGACACGAGGGCGGAGAGAAGCCGCCGCGACCCCAAATACCACACGCGAGTCACGCGACCTATCAGAAACCGATCTCACGGGCCAAAGAAAAAAAAAAGTAATGAAACCGACCTTGACCACAGTCTGTGGGACCCACGCGCGAAAGGGACGTGCCGATCAACCACAAACGCTGCCAACCCTGGGAGCTTAGTGCTCTTAGGAGATGTAAAAATGAGCCCGCTTCGCGAATCTAGCTCCGTGAAGCTAAAGTGTTCGGCCCAGCTTCATGCGTGGAGTTCGGGAAGCTGGAAGATGGTGAGTTCCCGAACACGCCCCTAGTTTACGCCTACGGCTGAATTCCTGATATTTGGTGTAGTTCTACCGGGCCCGCAAAAAGCCCACAAAATCCAAACTAGCACGCTCTTGATTCTCGACTATTTCACGTTCGTGAACCTTCTTACCTTGTTTATTTGTCTTATTTATTTGTCAATTACCTTCTTACCTTGTGGAGCCCTTTCCGTGTGCCATTCAGAGTAATTAATCATCATATTATCAAGAAGCTTTGTAGCCGCCCCCAAAGTAATGGACATAAAGGTACCTCCAGCAGCTGAATCCAATAGGTTCCGCGAAGAAAAATTCAGTCCTGCATAAAAGGTTTGGATTATCATCCAAGTAGTTAGTCCATGGGTTGGGCAATTCTTCACCAAAGATTTCATTATCTCCCATGCTTGAGCAACATGTTCATTATCTAATTGCTTAAAATTCATTATGCTACTTCTCAAAGATATAATTTTAGCGGGAGGATAATATCTACCAATAAAAGCATCCTTACATTTAGTCCATGAATCAATACTATTCTTAGGCAAAGACAGCAACCAATCTTTAGCTCTTCCTCTTAATGAGAAAGGAAACAATTTTAATTTTATAATATCACCATCTACATCCTTATACTTTTGCATTTCACAAAGTTCAACAAAATTATTAAGATGGGCAGCAGCATCATCAGAACTAACACCAGAAAATTGCTCTCTCATGACAAGATTCAGTAAAGCAGGTTTAATTTCAAAGAATTCTGCTGTAGTAGCAGGTGGAGCAATAGGTGTGCATAGGAAATCATTATTATTTGTGTTTGTGAAGTCACACAACTTAGTGTTTTCAGGAGTATTCATTTTAGCAGTAGTAAATAAAGCAAACTAAATAAAGTAAATGCAAGTAACTAATTTTTTTGTGTTTTTAATATAGAGAACGCAAACAAGATAGTAAATAAATTAAAGCTAGCAACTAATTTTTTTGTGTTTTGTTTTAATGCAGCAAACAAAGTAGTAAATAAAATAAAGCAAGACAAAAACAAAGTAAAGAGATTGGAAGTGGAGACTCCCCTTGCAGCGTGTCTTGCTCTCCCCGGCAACGGCCCCAGAAAATATGCTTGATGCGTGCAATTAACACACGTCCGTTGGGAACCCCAAGAGGAAGGTGTGATGCGTACAGTAGCAAGTTTTCCCTCAGAAAGAAACCAAGGTTTATCGAACCAGGAGGAGCCAAGAAGCACGTTGAAGGTTGATGGCGGCGAAGTGTAGTGCGGTGCAACACCAGGGATTCCGGCGCCAACGTGGAACCTGCACAACACAATCAAAGTACTTTGCCCCAACGTAACAGTGAGGTTGTCAATCTCACCGGCTTGCTGAAAACAAAGGATTAAACGTATTGTGTGGAAGATGATGATTGTTTGCGAAGAACAGTAGAGAACAAGTATTGCAGTAGATTGTATTTGAGATGTAAAGAATAGGACCTGGGTCCACAGTTCACTAGTGGTGTCTCTCCCATAAGATAAATAACATGTTGGGTGAACAAATTACAGTTGGGCAATTGACAAATAAATAAGGCATAACAATGCACATACATATATCATGATGAGTACTATGAGATTTAATCAGGGCATTACGACAAAGTACAAAGACCGCCATCCAGCATGCATCTATGCCTAAAAAGTCCACTTTCAGGTTATCATCCGAACCCCTTCTGGTATTAAGTTGCAAGCAACAGACAATTGCATTAAGTATGGTGCGTAATGTAATCAACACAAATATCCTTAGACAAAGCATCGATGTTTTATCCCTAGTGGCAACATCACATCCACAATCTTAGAACTTTCTGTCACTGTCCCAGATTTAATGGAGGCATGAACCCACTATCGAGCATAAATACTCCCTCTTGGAGTTACAAGTATCAACTTGGCCAGAGCCTCTACTAGCAACGGAGAGCATGCAAGAACATAAACAACTCATATATGATAGATTGATAATCAACTTGACATAGTATTCAATATCCATCGGATCCCAACAAACACAACATGTAGGATTACAAATAGACGATCTCGATCATGATAGGCAGCTCACAAGATCTAACATGATAGCACAATTAGGAGAAGACGACCATCTAGCTACTGCTATGGACCCATATTCCAGGGGTGAACTACTCACACATCAATCCGGAGGCGATCATGGCGATGAAGAGTCCTCGGGGAGATGATTCCCCTCTCCGGCAGGGTGCCGGAGGCGATCTCCTGAATCCCCGAGATGGGATTGGCGGCGGCTCTGGAAGGTTTTCGTATCGTGGCTCTCGGTACTGGGGTTTCACGACGAAGACTTTAAGTAGGCGGAAGGGCAGGTCAGGGCGTCAGGGACCCACACAACAGGCCGCGCGGCCGGGCTTGGGCCGCGCCGCCTAGTGTGGCGTCACCTCGTGGCCCCACTTCGTATCTCCCTCGGTCTTCTGGAAGCTTCGTGGAAAAATAAGCCCATGGGCGTTGATTTCGTCCAATTCCGAGAATATTTCCTTACTAGGATTTCTGAAACCAAAAACAGCAGAAAACAGCAACTGGCTCTTCGGCATCTCATCAATAGGTTAGTGCCGGAAAATGCATAATAATGACATATAATGTGTATAAAACATGTGAGTATCATCATAAAAGTAGCATGGAACATAAGAAATTATAGATACGTTTGAGATGTATCAGTGCATAATCAAAAATTCACATGTTCAGAGGTGACACAATCATTCTTAACACTTCTGGACATTGCCCAAAGCTACTGAAAGTTAATGGAACAAAGAAATCCATCAAACATAGCAAAACAGGCAATGCGAAATAAAAGGCAGAATCTGTCAAAACAGAACAGTCCGTAAAGACGAATTTTTCAGAGGCACTTAACTTGCTCAGATGAAAAAGCTCAAATTGAATGAAAGTTGCGTACATATCTGAGGATCACATACGTAAATTGGCAGAATTTTCTGAGTTACCTACAGACGGGGCTGCTCAATTTCGTGACACTAAGAAATCTGTTTCTGCGCAGTAATCCAAATCTAGTATCAACCTTACTATCAAAGACTTCACTTGGCACAACAATGCAATAAAATAAAGATAAGGAGAGGTTGCTACAGTAGTAACAACTTCCCAGACTCAAATATAAAACAAAAATGCTGTAGTAAAATAAAGACATGGGTTATGTCCCAAGAAGTGCTTTCTTTATAGCCATTAAGATGGGCTCGGTAATTTCAGTGATGCACTCTCAAGAAATAGTAGTTGAAGCAAAAGAGAGCATCAAAAGGCAAGTATGAAACAAATTTAAGCCTAACCCACTTCCTATGAAAAGGAATCTTGTAAATAAACTAGTTATTGAAGCATAATGCAACAAGCATAGAAAGGCAACACAAGCGCAACTTCAAGATTCTCAACATAAAGAGGGGAAACTTAATATTATTAAGATGCATATAACCATGTTTCCCTCTCTCATAATAACATTCAGTAGCATCATGAACAAACTCAACAATATAACTATCACATACAACATTCTTATCATGAGCCACATGCATAAAATTATTACTCTCCACATAAGCATAATCAATTTTATTAGTAATAGTGGGAGCAAATTCAACAAAGTAGCTATCATTATTATTCTCATCAAATGTAGGAGGCATAGTATAATCATAATAAAATTTACTCTCCATAGTAGGCGGCACCAAAAAACCACTATCATTATAATCATCATAAATAGGAGGCAAAGTATCATCAAAGAAAATTTTCTCCTCAATGCTTGGGGGACTAAAAAGATCATGCTCATCAAAACCAGCTTCCCCAAGCTTAGAATTTTCCATATCATTAGCAACAATGGTGTTCAAAGCGTTCATACTAATATCATTGCTACTAGCATGCAAATAAGATTTCATAGGTTTTTTAATTTTCGCAGCAAACAATCCATGTCTTAACTCAGGAAATAGCTTAAAAAGCTCATAGTTGCTTTCCATTATGCCTAACTAGTGAACAAGAAACAAAAAGACGCAATTGCAGAATCTAAAGGAGATACCTTCGAGCACTTACAACGGCACCAGAAAATAACTTAGTTACCTGGGTCCGGAGTGTGAGTGCCTTTTACCTTACCTCCCCGGCAACGGCGCCAGAAAATAGCTTGCTGTCCACAACTGGCGCGTGGTTGACGTGGGAGGTAGGGATCTCTTGTGGTGTAGCTTTTCTTCGATCCTCGGCAACGTCGCCAGAAAATAGCTTGATGTCTACGCACGCTTCTATTCCTGTAGACAGTATTGGGCCTCCAAGAGCAGAGGTTTGTAGAACAGCAGCAAGTTTCCCTTAAGTGAATCACCCAAGGTTTATCGAACTCAGGGAGGTAGAGGTCAAAGATATCCCTCTCAAGCAACCCTGCAATCACGATACAAGAAGTCTCTTGTGTCCCCAACACACCTAATACACTTGTCGATGTATAGGTGCACTAGTTCGGCGAAGAGATAGTGAAATACAAGTAGTATGGATGTACATGAGTGGTAATAGCAATCTGAATAAAATATGGCAGCGAGTAAACATGCAGTAGAACAGTAAATAAGAGGTGTTTGCAGTATTGTAACAAGGCCTAGGGATCATACTTTCACTAGTGGACACTCTCAACATTGATCACATAAATAAATAAGTTCTCTTTACTTGTGCTACATATACTCTTGTTTGATAACAAACACCATTCATTGTGTAGGGCTACAAGAGCACCTCAATGCCGGAGTTAACAAGCGCCACAACATTCGGCATTCATATTTAAGTAACCTTTAGAGCATAATAGATCTTTGCAATTTAAACCGAGTACTAACATAGCATACACACTGTCACCTTTACACTATGAAGGGGGAATAGATCACATCAATACTATCATAGTAATAATTAACTCCATAACCTACAAGAGATTATGATCATAACCTACGCCAAGAACTACACGATGCACACACTGTCACTATTACACCATGAAGGAGGAATAGACTACTTTAATAACATCACATGAGTTGCACATAGACTAATAGCGATACAAAGCTCATCATATGGATCTCAATCATGCAAAGCAATTCATGAGATCATTGTATTGGGGTATGATGTCTACGGGTGCTTCTATTCTTGTAGACAGTGTTGGGCCTCCAAGAGCAGAGGTTTGTAGAACAGCAGCAAGTTTTCCCTTAAGTGGATCACCCAAGGTTTATCGAACTCAGGGAGGAAGAGGTCAAAGATATCCCTCTCAAGCAACCCTGTAATCACAAAGCAAGAAGTCTCTTGTGTCCCCAACGCACCAAATACACTTGTCAGATGTATAGGTGCACTAGTTCGGCGAAGAGATAGTGAAATACAAGTAATATGGATGTATATGAGTGGTAATAGCAATCTGAATAAAATATGGCAGCGAGTAAACATGCAACAAAACAGTAAACAAACGGAGATTCGATGCTTGGAAGCAAGGCCCAGGGATCCTGCTTTCACTAGTGGACACTCTCAACAATGATCACATAATAGAACCACTCTACACTCTTTTGTTGGATGATGAACACATTGCGTAGGATTACACGAACCCTCAATGCCGGAGTTAACAAGCTCCACAATTCAATGTTCATATTTAAATAACCTTAGAGTGCATGAAAGATCGACACGACTAAACCAAGTACTAACATAGCATGCACACTGTCACCTTCACACCATGTAGGAGGAATAGATCACATCAATACCATCATAGCAATAGTTAACTTCATAATCTACAAGAGATCACAATCATAGCCTACACCAAGTACTACACGAGGCACACACTGTCACCATTACACCGTGCAGGAGGAATAGAGTACTTTAATAACATCACTAGAGTATCACATAGATGATATTCAACTAGATCACATAAAGAGAGAGATGAACCACATAGCTACAGCGGAGCCCTCAGCCCCGGGGGTGAATTACTCCTCCTCATCATGGAGACAACGATGGCGGTGAAGATGGCGGTGGAGACGGCGGTGGAGATGACTCGGGGGCAATTCCCCGGCGGCGTGCCGGAACAGAGACTTCTGTCCCCCGAATCTTGATTTCGCGATGGCGGCGGCTCTGGAAGGTTTTCTCGGGTTTCGTCGAACGTGGTCGAGGTTTTAGGTCAGTGACAACTAAATAGGCGAAGAGGCGGAGTCAGAGGGGGCCTGGGGCCACCAGACAACAGGGGGGCGCCCCCCCTGGGCCGCGCCGCCACCTTGTGTGGAGCCCCTGGGCCTCCCCTCTGGTGCCTCTCGGGTGTTGAAGCTCCGGTGAAAATAGGGCGGGCGTTGATTTCTTCCGATTCGAGAATATTTCGTTACTAGGATTTCTGAAACCAAAAACAGCAACTGGCACTTCGGCATCTTGTTAATAGGTTAGTTAAACGCATAAATATGACATATAATGTGTATAAAACATGTAGGTATCATCAATAAAGTGGCATGGAATATAAGAAATTATAGATACGTTGGAGACGTATCAGCATCCCCAAGCTTAGTTCCTACTCGTCCTCGAGTAGGTAAACGATAACAATGATAATTTCTTAAGTGACATGCCATCATAACCTTGATCATACTATTGTAAGCATATGTAACGAATGCAGCAATCAAAAACAATGGTAATGACATGAGTAAACAAATGAATCATAAAGCAAAGACTTTTCATGAATAGTACTTTCAAGACAAGCATCAATAAGTCTTGCATAAGAGTTAGCTCATAAAGCAATAATTCAAAGTAGAGGTATTGAAGCAACACAAAGGAAGATTAAGTTTCAGCGGTTGCTTTCAACTTATAACATATATATCTCATGGATATTGTCAATGTAAGTAATATAACAAGTGCAATATGCAAGTATGTAGGAATCAATGCACAGTTCACACAAGTGTTTGCTTCTTAAGGTGGAAAGAGATAGGTGAACTGACTCAACATAAAAGTAAAAGAAAGGTCCTTCAAAGAGGAAAGCATCGATTGCTATATTTGTGCTAGAGCTTTTATTTTGAAAACATGAAGAGAGCATAAAAGTAAAGTTTTGAGAGGTGTTTGTTGTTGTCAACGAATGGTAATGGGCACTCTAACCCCCTTGCCAGACAAACTTTCAAAGAGCGGCTCCCATGAAATTTTATTTTTGAGTGGCACTCCTTCCAACCTTGCTTTCACAAACCACGGCTAACCGAATCCTCGGGTGCCTGCCAACAATCTCATACCATGAAGGAGTGCCCTTTTATTTTAGTTTTATTATGATGACACTCCTCCACACCTTTGCTTTCTCAAGCCATGGCTAACCGAATCCTTCGGGTGCCGTCCAACAATCACATACCATGGAGGAGTGTCTATTTTTGTTAATTAATTTGGGACTGGGAATCCCATTGCCAGCTCTTTTTGCAAAATTATTGGATAAGCGGATGAAGCCATTAGTCCATTGGTGAAAGTTGCCCAACAAGATTGAAAGATAAACACCACATACTTCCTCATGAGCTATAAAACATTGACACAAATAAGAGGTAATAACTTTTGAATTGTTTAAAGGTAGCACTCAAGCAATTTACTTGGAATGGCGGAGAAATACCATGTAGTAGGTAGGTATGGTGGACACAAATGGCATAGTGGTTGGCTCAAGGATTTGGATGCATGAGAAGTATTCCCTCTCGATACAAGGCTTAGGCTAGCAAGGTTATTCGAAACAAACACAAGGATGAACCGGTGCAGCAAAACTCACATAAAAGACATATTGTAAACATTATAAGACTTTACACCGTCTTCCTTGTTGTTCAACCCAATACTAGAAATTATCTAGACCTTAGAGAGACCAATTATGCAAACCAAATTTTAGCAAGCTCTTATGCATTTCTTCATTAATAGGTGCAAAGTATATGATGCAAGAGCTTAAACATGAGCACAACAATTGCCAAGTATCACATTATCCAGGACATTTTACCAATTACCACATGTAGCATTTCCCGTTTCCAACCATATAACAATTAACGAAGCAGTTTCAACCTTCGCCATGAAAATTAAAAGCTAAGAACACATGTGTTCATACGAACCAGCGGAGCGTGTCTCTCTCCCACACAAGCATTTATTCAAACAAAAACAAAAACAAAAACATACAGACGCTCCAAGTAAAGTACATAAGATGTGACCGAATAAAAATATAGTTTCAAGAGAAGGAACCTGATACTTTGTCGATGAAGAAGGGGATGCCTTGGGCATCCCCAAGCTTAGATGCTTGAGTCTTCTTGAAATATGCAAGGATGAACCACCGGGGCATCCCCAAGCTTAGACTTTTCATTTTTCTTGATCGTAGTATATCATCCTCCTCTCTTGACCCTTGAAAACTTCCTCCACACCAAACTCAAAACAACTCATTAGAGGGTTAGTGCATAATCAAAAACTCACATGTTCAGAGGTGACACAATCATTCTTAACACTTCTGGACATTTCACAAAGCTTCTGAAAGTTAATGGAACAAAGAAATCCATCCAACACAGAAAAAGAGGCAATGCGAAATAAAAGGCAGAATCTGTCAAAACAGAACAGTCCGTAGACGAATTTTAAAATGGCACCAGACTTGCTCAAATGAAAATGCTCAAATTGAATGAAAGTTGCTTACATATCTGAGGATCACTCACGTAAATTGGCATAATTTTCTGAGTTACCTACAGAGAATTAGGCCCAGATTCGTGACAGCAAGAAATCTGTTTCTGCGCAGTAATCCAAATCTAGTATCAACCTTTCTATCAAAGACTTTACTTGGCACAACAATGCAATAAAAATAAGATAAGGAAAGGTTGCTACAGTAGTAACAACTTCCAAGACACAAATATAAAACAAAAGTACTGTAGCAAAATAAACACATGGGTTATCTCCCAAGAAGTTCTTTCTTTATAGCCGTTAAGATGGGCTCAGCAGTTTTAATGATGCACTCGCAAGAAATAAGAATTGAGGCAAAGGAGAGCATTTTAAGTCTAACAAACTTCCTATGCAAAGGAATCTTGTACACAAATGAATTCATGAAAAACAAAGTGACAAGCATAAGAGGATAAAACACGAGTAACTTCAAGATTCTCGACATAAAGAGGGGAAACTTAATATTATTAAGACGCCTATAACCATGTTTCCCTCTCTCATAATAACTTTCAGTAGAATCATTGATGAAATCTACAATATAACCATCACTTAAAACATTCTTATCATGGTTCATATGCATAAGGGTGTCATTATTTTTGACATAAGAAAAACTCTTCTCATTAATAGTAATTGGAGCAGGATCATTGTTGAGAATTTGAACATGGTAAACAAGTTGCATACTAAGGGAATGGTTTTTGGCAAGCCCATCATAACTATGACAAGTTTCATAAGGATAATTGTAACATGTGTCATATACATCTCTATAGCAATTATCTAAACCAGAATATGTAATATCATCATTTTCACTAAAAGTAGAGGTCTCAAATATAGGATCTTCAAGCACAACATCCCCAAGCTTAGAGCTTTCAATATCATCGTTTAAGGGGACATGAATAATGCTATCATCATTACTTTCATAATCAGTACCAAAGAGATTTCCAATATCAAAAGTAGTGTGCTCATCCAAATCATGATCACTAACATGGGTACAGGGCATAGGAAGATCATCGTACTCAGATTCATTATCATAATAATAATTAGGCGCAACATACTTACGGTTACCTATTGTTACCTCATACACGCGGGGGTATGCCATTGCCTATTTCTCTTTATTCTCCTTCTTCTTCTTCTTCTTCTTCTTCTTCTTCGTTCCCTTCTTCTTCTTCTTTTCCTTCTCCTCGTTCCCTTCTTTAGGAGGAAGAGGCTTGAAGGGTGGCTTGTCCGCATAACCTGATTTACTTTCAGAAACAATAGAAGAAACTTGGGAGGATCCCTCCTTTTCATTAATTAGTTGAAAACACACAGCGGTCCTATCATATTTTGGCAAGGTGTCATCTTCTAAAATATTTTGTATGTAAGTGTTTGTATGGCTATTGTCAATGCAATAAGAAAAACACCCATGCATGACATCATCAATATCAAGATCACTCATATGTAACAAAGAGATTTTTCTTGAGAGCTCTTCACACCACAAAAATAAAGTAAGTTCATCATGCTGATTAGGAGTAATTTCATCATCACAATACAAATTTGCAGCACTCATTGGGTTCAAATTATCATTGGAGGAGCATTGAAAATTAAAATGACCCACTTCATGGCAAACTTCACAAATAAAAGGATAGAGGGCACAAACTTTTTTACCAAGATCATCTAGAGTCCTAGCCCACTTTCTAGTTTTTTCATTAATATGGTGGATACAATATTCATCTTCAATTTGATTAATTCCACAAGGTCTATGCATTCCACAAAAATTAACATGCTTATAGGAAATAGCATTCTTAGGAGTTTGAGCATGCTTATTGCAATCATTAACAACAATTTCATTCTTCATGCAAGCCTCTTTAAAAGGTTCATGATACTTATCAAAATTCTTTTTGGGCAATTCAAAATGAGAAGCAAAGGCTTTATAAAGATTTGCAGCAACTTGAGAGTCAAGACCATAAGTAGCACTCATATCTCGAAATTTATCAGTATCCATAAAAGTTTCAATGCATTCATAATCATAATTTATACCTCTTCACCTTTGTTGTTCTCCCATCCTTCAGCGTTCTCCTCAATCCGATCAAGAAGATCCCACCTAGCTTCAACCTCCTTGCTTGTGAAAGATCCCTCCGAACAGGCATCCAGATAGTCCTTGTGTTGTCCTGAAATCCTCGCATAAAAATTGTTAACAATAACATTACGGGGGAGCTCATGGATGGGACATTTGAGCATTAATGACTTCAATCTCCCCCACGCTTGAGAGATACTCTCTCCATTACGAGGATAAAAGTTATAAATGTAATTCCTATCAATATGCACTTCATGAGGAGGATAAAATTTAGAGTAAAAGAGAGATATAATTTCCTCCCAACCAAGAGAATGACTATTCTTCAACAATTTATACCAATGCGCCGCTTTACCAGACAGCGAAACAGAGAATAGCTTCTTCCTCACTTCATCCATAGAGATACCTGCACACTTGAATAACCCGCATAATTCATGCAAAAACAGTAAATGATCTCCAGGATGGACAGTTCCATCCCCTTCATAGCGGTTATCCATAACACGTTCAATAATTTTCATAGGGATTTTATATGGAATACTTTCAGTAGATGGATTTAAAATATCACACGCATCATTAGAATTATCGCATATGGGAGATAAAATATTATCAGAGCAAATTTTCTCCCTAAAGATGGGAAGCTAAAAAGATCACAAAAACCAGCTTCCCCAAGCTTAGACTTCTTCATAGCATTAGCAGTAATTGCATTCATACTAATAACATTGCTACTATCATGTAAATAAGGTTCCATAGGTTTTTTAATTTTCGCATCAAACAATTCTAAATTAGGAAAAAGATTAAAAAGCTCACCAAATTTTTTGTTGTTTTCCATTATGCCTAACTAGTGAAAATAAAAACAAGAAACAAAAAGATGCAATTGCAGGATCTAAAGGAAATAGCTTCGAGTACTTACAACGGCGAAAATAGCTTAGTAGCCGAGATCCGGAGTGTGAGTACCTTTTACCTTTCCTCCCCGGCAACGGCGCCAGAAAAGTGCTTGATGTCTACAGTTGCTTCTATTCTTGTAGACAGTGTTGGGCCTCCAAGAGCAGAGGTTTGTAGAACAGCAGCAAGTTTTCCCTTAAGTGGATCACCCAAGGTTTATCGAACTCAGGGAGGAAGAGGTCAAAGATATCCCTCTCAAGCAACCCCGTAATCACAAAGCAAGAAGTCTCTTGTGTCCCCAACACACCAAATACACTTGTCAGATGTATAGGTGCACTAGTTCGGCGAAGAGATAGTGAAATACAAGTAATATGGATGTATATGAGTGGTAATAGCAATCTGAATAAAATATGGCAGCGAGTAAACATGCAACAAAACAGTAAACAAACGGAGATTCGATGCTTGGAAGCAAGGCCCAGGTTGCTTTCACTAGTGGACACTCTCAACAATGATCACATAATAGAACCACTCTACACTCTTTTGTTGGATGATGAACACATTGCGTAGGATTACACGAACCCTCAATGCCGGAGTTAACAAGCTCCACAATTCAATGTTCATATTTAAATAACCTTAGAGTGCATGAAAGATCGACACGACTAAACCAAGTACTAACATAGCATGCACACTGTCACCTTCACACCATGTAGGAGGAATAGATCACATCAATACCATCATAGCAATAGTTAACTTCATAATCTACAAGAGATCACAATCATAGCCTACACCAAGTACTACACGAGGCACACACACTGTCACCATTACACCGTGCAGGAGGAATAGAGTACTTTAATAACATCACTAGAGTAGCACATAGATGATATTCAACTAGATCACATAAAGAGAGAGATGAACCACATAGCTACAGCGGAGCCCTCAGCCCCGGGGGTGAATTACTCCCTCCTCATCATGGAGACAATGGCGGTGAAGATGGCGGTGGAGACGGCGGTGGAGATGACTCGGGGGCAATTCCCCGTCCGGCGGCGTGCCGGAACAGAGACTTCTGTCCCCTGAATCTTGATTTCGCGATGGCGGCGGCTCTGGAAGGTTTCTCGGGTTTCGTCGAACGTGGTCGAGGTTTTAGGTCAGGGACGACTAAATAGGCGAAGAGGCGGAGTCAGAGGGGGCTTGGGGCCACCAGACAACAGGGGGCGCCCCCCCCCTGGGCCACGCCGCCACCTTGTGTGGAGCCCCTGGGCCTCCTCTCTGGTGCCTCTCGGGTCTGGAAGCTCCGGTGAAAATAGGGTACCGGGCGTTGATTTCGTCCGATTCCGAGAATATTTCGTTACTAGGATTTCTGAAACCAAAAACAGACAGGAACTGGCACTTCGGCATCTTGTTAATAGGTTAGTTCCGGAAAACGCATAAATATGACATATAATATGTATAAAACATGTAGGTATCATCAATAAAGTGGCATGGAATATAAGAAATTATAGATACGTTGGAGACGTATCAGGGTACATGAGAGAGAGATTAACCACATAGCTACCGGTACAGCCCTTAGCCTCGAGGGAGAACTACTCCTCCCATCATGGGAGCAGCAGCGTTGATGGAGATGGCGGTGGTGTCGATGGAGATGCCTTCGGGGAACTTCCCCGTCCCGGCGGCGGAACAGGGACTTCTGTCCCCGAATCTTGGCTTTGATGGCATCAAAAGCAAATAAGAAACATGGATTATCTTCCAAGAAGTACTTTCTTTATAGCCATTAAGATGGGCTCAGTAATTTTAATGATGCTCTCGCAAGAAATAAGAATTGAAGCAAAAGAGAGCATCAAAAGCAAATAAGAAACACTTTTAAGTCTAACCCACTTCCTATGAAAAGGAATCTTGTAAATAAACAAGTCATGTAAGCATAATGCAACAAGCATAGAAAGGCAACACAAGCGCAACTTCAATATTCTCAACATAAAGAGGGGAAACTTAATATTATTAAGATGCATATAACCATGTTTCCTCTCTCATAATAACTTTCAGTAGCATCATGAACAAACTCAACATATCACATACAACATTCTTATCATGAGCCACCTGCATAAAATTATTACTCTCCACATAAGCATAATCATTACTATTAATTGTAGTGGGAGCAAATTCAATAAGATAGCCATCATTATCAATCTCATCACCATAATCATCATATATAGGAGTCATATTGTAATCATAATTAATTTTCTCCTCAATAGTAGGTGGACTGAAAATATCATATTCATCATTGTCACCATCATAAATGGGAGGCAAAGTATCATCAAAGTAAATTTTCTCCTCCATGCTTGGGGGACTAAAAATATCATGCTCCTCAAAACCAGCTTCCCCAAGCTTAAATTCTTCCATAGCATTAGCAATAATAGTGTTCAAAGAGTTCATGCTAATAACATTTCTACAACTATTTTGCAAACAAAGTTCCATGGGTTTTTTAATTCTCTCTTCAAACACATGTCCTAGTACAAGATAAAGTTCATAAAGATCTCTATTTTTTTTGTTGTTTTCCATTAAGCCTAACTAGTGAAATAAAAACAAGAGACAAAAAGATAAAATTGCAGAATCTAAAGGAGATACCTTCGAGCACTCACACATCGGCAACAGTGCTAGGAAATAGCTTAGTAGTCGGAGGATGTGAATACCTTTTACCTTACCTCCCCGGAACGGCAGAAAATAGCTTGATGTCTACGTGTGCTTCTATTCTTGTAGAGTGTTGGGCCTCCAAGAGCAGAGGTTTGTAGAACAGCAGCAAGTTTCCTTAAGTGAATCACCCAAGGTTTATCGAACTCAAGGAGGTAGAGGTCAAAGATATTCCTCTCAAGCAACCCTGCAATTAAGATACAAGAAGTCTCTTGTGTCCCCAACACACCTAATACACTTTTCAGATGTATAGGTGCACTAGTTCGGCGAAGAGATAGTGAAATCCAAGTAATATGGATGATTGTAAGTAGTAATTGCAATCTGAAATAAAGATGGCAGCAAGCAAACATGTAGCAGAACTTGTTGGAAACGGTGTTTCAATGCTTAGAAACAAGGCCTAGGGATCATACTTTCAATAGTGGACACTCTCAACATTGCAATCATAATTGAATATAAATATAAGCACTTCACTATGCTATTCTGAATTACTCTCTGGCTGGATAACGAACACTAATTCACCGTGTAGGGCTGAAAAAGCAAACCTTAAAGATGTATTCCCAAGTACTAATAAACACCCCACGTTGTCACTTTGAGCATTCATAGGAGGTACTAACACACCACAATTTCATAGAGACATCCAACTCAAATCATAACCCAGTGAACAAGTATTCTGTGAAATATAGCCTAAGAGACCCACACGGTGCACACACTGTCACGTTTACACACGTGGGACAAGGAGTCTCCGGAGATCACATAAGTAAAATCCACTTGAATAGCATAACGACATCTAGATTACAAAGCTCATCATATGGATCTCAATAATGTAAGGCAGCTCATGAGATCATTGTATTGAAGTACATGGGAGAGAGAGATTAACCACATAGCTACCGGTAGAGCCCTCAGCCTCGGGGAGAACTACTCCCTCCTCATCATGGGAGACAGCAACGGCGATGAAGATGGCGGTGGTGTCGATGGAGATGACTCCGGGGGCAATTCCCCGTCCCGGTGGTGTGCCGGAACAGAGATTCTGTCCCCCGAACTTGGCTTCGCGATAGCGGCGGCTGCGTAACTTTTCCCATATCGTGGCTTGATATTTTAGGGTTTTCGCGACGGGGAGACTTTATAGGCGGAAGGGCAGCCTCGGAGGGGTCCCGAGGGACCCACCATAGGGGCGTTGGCCGCGCCGCCATGTGGGGTGGGGCCCCTTGGCTCCCCTCTGGCCCCTCTCTGTGGCTATGGATCCTTCTGAGGAAAATAAGAAGTTCGGCTTTTGTTTCGTCCAATTCCGAGAATATTTCCTGTGTAAGATTTTTGGAACCAAAAACAGCAGAAAACAGAACTGGCACTTCGGCATCTTGTTAATAGGTTAGTTCCAGAAAATGCATACAAACATTATAAAGTGTGAGCAAAACATGTAGGTATTGTCATAAAACTAGCATGGAACATCAGAAATTATAAATACGTTGGAGACGTATCAATAGGGAGAAGTGAAAGTGGTTTTCTCTTGATCTTTAGCTCTAACAGCAATTTGTGAAAACCCAGAATAACCATCAAGAAAGCAGAAATGAGTGTTTTTAGATAACCTTTCTAGCATTTGATCAATAAATGGTAAAGGGTAATGATCTTTCTTAGTAACTTTATTAACTTTTCGAAAATCAATGCACATTCTATACCCTACAACTACTCTTTGAGGGATGAGCTCATCATTATCATTAGGTACAACAGTTATTCCTCCTTTCTTAGGAACACAATGCACAGGACTAACCCATCTACTATCAGCAATAGGATATATAATACCAGCTTCAAGAAGTTTTAATACCTCATTCCTTACCACATCCTTCATTTTAGGAATTAGACGACGCTGATGTTCAACAACAGCTTTGCATCATCTTCCATGTTGATGGCATGTTGGCAAATAGCGGGAGAAATCCCCTTCAAGTCATCAAGAGTGTAGCCAATAGCTCCTCGGTGTTTCTTCAATATTTCCAATAATCTTTCTTCCTCAAAATCTGAAAGCTTAGCACTAACAATAACAGGATATGTTTTCTTATCATCAATATAAGCATACTTAAGATTATCAGGCAACAGTTTCAAATCAAAAACAGGATCTTCCTTTGGTGGTGGTGTTGTACCTAGATCTTCAACCGGTAAGTCATGTTTAAGAATAGGTTGACGAAGGAAAATTTCATCAAGCTCATTCCTTTCTTCCCTAAAGACTTCACTCTCATGATCCTCCAAATGTTGTTGCAAAGGATCATTAGGAGCAAGAGCAATAGATGCACACTGTTCAACTCTAAAATCATTGTTAGGCAATTCAGCTTTATAAGGAACTTTGGCAAATTTAGAGAAATTAAACTCATAAGATTCACCAGCAAATTTAGTCACAATTTTCTCTTTGTTGCAATCTATAACAGCTCCACAAGTATTTAGAAAAGGTGTACCAAAAATGATAGGACAAGTCTTACTAGCAGCAGAACCAAGTACCAAAAAGTCAGCATGATATTTAATCTTACCACATAAAACTTCAACATCTCGAACAATACCAATAGGAGAGATAGTTTCTCTATTAGCTAGCCGAATAACCACATCAATATCTTCAAGTTCACAAGAACCAATTTCATGCATGATTTCCGTGTAAATCTCATAAGGAATGGCACTAATACTTGCACCAATATCGCATAAAACATAATAACAATGATCACCAATTCTAACAGAGAGCATAGGAACACTAGCTTTCCTAGACTTACTAGGATGTGAAACAATATTAGAACCATCTTCATAGAAAATGATGTGACCGTCCTCTACATTTTCAGTCACAAGATCTTTAACTATTGCAATAGCAGGTTCAACATTTATTTGCTCCTCAGGTTCTATAGGTTTCTTTGCACTTTTATTAACCACACTAGTTATAACAGAATACTCTTTCATTTTAAAGGGAAAGGAGTTTTTTCAATATAAGCTTCAGGAAGAATATGATCAACAGTTTTAATTTCAATACATTTACCTATAGGTGAATCAGTTTTATCTTTGTAAGGTTCATGATACTTATCAAAATTCTTCCTAGGCAATTCAAAATGAGAGGCAAAAGCTTTATAAAAATTTGCAACAACTTGAGAGTCAAGACCATAAGTAGCACACATATTATGAAATTTATCGGTATCCATAAAAGTTTCAATGCATTCATAATCATAATTTATACCTGACTCTCTACCTTTGTCGTTCTCCCATCCTTCAGTATTCTCTTGGATCCGATCAAGAAGGTCCCATTTAAACTCTTTTTTGTTGTGTGTGAATGATCCAGAACAAGTAGTATCCAGCAAGGTTTTATCTTGAAAAGAAAGTCTTGCATAGAAATTATCAATGATGATATTACCAGGAAGCTCATGAATGGGGCATTTGAGCATTAAAGACTTCAATCTCCCCCATGCTTGGGCAATACTCTCTCCATCATGAGGCCAAAAATTATATATGCGGTTTTGGTCTTTGTGAATTTCACTTGGAGGATAGAATTTAGAATAAAATAGAGGCACAATATCCTTCCAATCAAGAGAATGCCCATCCTTCAGCAGTTTATACCAGTGCGCCGCTTTACCAGATAGCGACATAGAGAATAGTTTCTTCCTAACTTCATCCATAGAAATACCTGCACACTTGAATAACCCGCATAATTCATGTAAAAACAGTAAATGATCTCCAGGATGAACAGTTCCATCCCCTGCATAGCGGTTATCCACAACACTTTCAATAATTTTCATAGGTATTTTATACGGAATTACTTCCTCACCTGGCGCCTCATCCACTAACTTTGCAGTAGTAGCAGATTTCCCAAATAGAAATTCAAGAGAAGATCTCTCCATAATGAATTGTAGCAGCAGGCAGAAATAAAAACAGCAAGTACAGTAAAAGTTTTCCTTACCAATTCCACTTACCAATAGCGCTTCACTCCCCGGCAACGGCGCCAGAAAATAGTCTTGATGACCCACAAGTATAGGGGTGTATCGTAGTACTTTCGATAAATAAGAGTGTCGAACCCAACGAGGAGCAGAAGGTGTTGACAAGCAGTTCGATGAAGGATTCACTGTAAATGCTCATAGACAAATATTCAGGGGTATTGATATAGCAGATAAATAAAATACAAGTAAGTAAAATGCGAGAGTAATAATTGCAGCGAGTGGCCCAATCCTTTTTAGCACAAAGGACAAGCCAGTTTGTTTTCTTATAATGACCAAACGTTCTTGAGGACACACGGGAAGTTAGTCTAGTACTTTCGCTTCATATAATTGATTAATCTTCATTGTTTTGATAAGTGTTGTGTGGGTGAACCTATGCTAATGCACCGCCTTCCTAGGACTAATACATACTTGTGATTAAACCCCTTGCAAGCAGCCGAAAATACAAGAAAGTAATTAAGATAAATCTAACCACGCCTTAAACTCGAGATCCTGCTATCCCTCCCGCATCGATATACCAACGGGGTTCAGGTTGTTGTCACTCCGGTAACCCCACAATTAGCAAACGAATACAAGATGTATTCCCCTAGGCCCATAAAGGTGAAGTATCATGTAGTCGACGTTCACATGACACCACTAACACCACAACTTAAATATCAAACCATTGAATATTACTCAACATAGTTCACTACTAACATTTAGACTTCACCCATGTCCTCAAGAACTAAACGAACTACTCACAAGACATCATATGGAACATGATCAGAGGTGATATGATGATGGATAACAATCTGAACATAAACCTTGATCCAATGGTTTCACTCAATAGCATCAATAACAATGAGTAATCAATACCGGGAGAGTTTCCCCTATGAAATAATCAAGATTCAACCCTAGATGTTATAGCGGTGACGAGGTGCAGCGGTGGAGATGACGGTGTCGGTGGTGGAGATGATGATGATGATGATGATGATCCCAATGAAGTCCAGCTCGATGACGGTGACGATGGCGATGATTTCCCCCTCCGGGAGGGAATTTCCCCGGCGGATTTCTGCCCGCCGTAGAGCTCTTTTAACTCTCGTGTTTTTCCGCCTGCCAGAGGCGGCTGTGTCTATTCTCGATGCCCCCCGTACCTTAGGGTTCTCGGGAGATGAAGTACGCGAAAGAGAGACGGCCGAGGGGGGTCGTGGGCCCCCTCCCCACATGGCGGCGCGACCAGGGTAGGGCCCGCACCGGCCTGTGGGGGAGCCCATGGCGGCCCTCCTGGGCCTCCCTTTTGGCTGGCTCCATCATCTGGGAAAATAGGAGTTTCAGTGTATTTTCCGTCAATTGTTGATCTTCAGAAATATGGTATCCTGACGGTGCTTTTTCCAGCAGAATTCTGACTCCGGTGAATAATTCTCCAATAATCATGAAACATGCAAAATAGGTGAAATAACATAAGTATCATCTCTAAATCTGAAATATATCAATGAATAACAGTAAATTATGATATAAAATAGTGATGCAAAATGGACGTATCAGCCGCCACCCGGGAGGGGGGCAGGAGAGGAGGATGTTTCTGCCTGTGTAGGAAATTAAAAAATGAATGATTTCAATGATCATGAATATTTTTTCGTAAGTGCATGCAAACTTTCGCCGCGGGGAAGAAAACGTATGATGGTCTGTGCAAAATAAACAAAATTTGGTGGTTAAAGAAATAACATGTGTGGCTTTTTAGTGCATTTCAATTTGTTCATGTTTGTTGTGGGTATTTCGATCTTCTTACCTAGGCATGAGCGTATGAACATGGGAGCCACAACGCCTTGCTCCATTTGCTCTTTGGTTTTCTTGCAACAACAGGATATATATGTTTTACCTTCAAACAATGTTATGGACGAGGCATGATCCCCGACCCTTGTCCCTCTCCGTGTTAGAGTTGCATAGTCTCTTTTTTTTCTTGTATATCTCCAGTGCATGAGAGGTTTCCTGCAATTTGCCACACGTGTACATGTCATTTGGACTTCAGTGAATACTAGTTGCCCATTCATAACATGGTACCAGAGCTCTAGATTTAGCTCCTCCCGCACGTAGCAACTCCGCGCCTTGTTAACGCAGCCGCCGCCAATGTCTCTCCTTCTTCTTCCACTCCCGTTTCTTGTTCGGGATCGAGATGTGTTGTTGATTTTTCTGGTTTTTCTTGGCCGGTTGGTGCCTCTCCTAGCAGGCTGCCAGGCCAGAGTCGTCGTTGGCCGCCCCACTCTTTGCTAGGTCGTCGCCGACTGCCCCATCGCCGGCCGTCCCTGCTCCTGGCTGGGCCCTCCCCGTCGCCGACTGCCCCATCGCCGGCCGTCCCTGCTCCTGGCTGGGCCCTCCCCGTCCTGGCCGAGCCGTTGCCGGCCGCCCCGTCGTAGGTGCTCCCGATTCCGGCCAGCCCTACACGTTTTTTGGCCGGCCCCGCCCGATTCCGACCGGCCTTGCCTCCTCAAGCTTGAAGATGCTCTACTCCGATCTGGTTTTTCTTTGCACGCGTGAGGCGTCCTGTGTGCTGCCTGCATGTACTATCTACATCCAGATCCAGTGTAAAAAAATTCTGAGAGCAGCATCAGTATGACATCCTCTTCTGCTAGCTATGTTAGCATTCCTTGGTGCCCGGTGATTTTTTATGGCACCAACTATGGGGAGTTTGTTGCTTTTATACGCATCCATATGCGTAGTCTTCAACTCTGGAGCGTTCTTACCGGCGAGATCTCTTGTCCGCCATGCCCCATTGCTCTCGTGCCTCCTACCCCGCCGCATGTTCCACATGCCCTTGCTGCTGATGCTACCCAGACTGCCCAGGATGCAGCCAAGACTGCCGAGGCCGCTATTGATGATTCATATGATCAGGAGGTACTTGCTTATTCAGAAGCTCCTGGTCCCTATCGTGATAGTCGTGCTGGTTTTACTCAGTGGTGTGATGAGGATGTCAGTGTTGTTGTCGTTCTCTCTCAAAGTGTTCAGCCACAGTTTGCTTCTGAGTTTACGGGTCTTGCTACCGTCGCTGAGATGTGGTCTCACCTTCGTCAACGCTATCAACCTTGAGGGGATTCTCTCTATTTATCGTGCATGTTCAGCAGGGTGACTCTACTGTTGATGAGTTCTACACCCAGAGTGCTGCGATTTGGCCAGTGTCGCTCTTCCCAGCAGTGCATGATACGGGCTGGCGAGTTCCACCACCTCGAACAGGATGTTCTCCACCCGGCAGTTATCCCGGCCGCCGAAGAGCATATCAACTTGAACTTTGCCCATTGGGGTGGATGACAGCCCCGACACAATGCCGTGGAAGGTGGTCCGGCTTGGCTCCAGCATGTTCTCCGCAATGCCGAGCTTGTGCATGGTGTCCTGGTACATGGTGTTGATGCTGCTGCCGTTGTCAATCAGCACCTTGCCGGACTTGATCTTGATATTTGGCCCAAATATAATTGGGTCCAGCACCAGAGCGCCGGATTCGGCATCACTTTCGGATGATCACTTACCAGGGCATAAACCGGGGCACTGTTGTTGTTGTTGTTGTTGTTGTTGTTGGACTCCTTCCGACTGAGCCCGGTTAGCTGGAATGACCCGGGTGTTTTCTCCAGTGAGCGGAGGTGGAGGAGGTAACTTGGTGATATACTCCTTGCTCATGCGCGACACCCAGGAACACTGCCGGGTTGTGTGGTTCGCCGGCTTGCTCGGGTTGGGAGTGTGAAACTGCAGGGTTGATCGGGCATTGACTCCAATGTATACTTGGGCCTATCCTGCCACTGCTTCTTGTCTCACCATTATTTCTTCGAGCCATTCCACTGCTAGCCACCAGTCTTCTGTCGCTAGCTGCTGCGGCTTCAGGTTGGTCTTGCGTCACCGCAGCCACATGTTGCGGGCCATATCTTCTATCCGGGAAATCTTCCCTTCTGTTGTATTCGTTGTTGTTCCGGTAATCTTGGCGTGGAGGGTATGCCGGCTGAGTGGGATCACCAAGCGCATAACTATCTGCCACCTAGATCATTTCCTCCAAGGTGGTTGGCATGTTCCTTTGTAGCCTCTGCCATAGCAAACATCCAGAGCTGCAGCCATTGCAGAACCAGCTGATGGTTTGAGCCTCTATTACTCCTTCAGAGGAGTTCCTTGTGGCACTCCATCGGGTTAAGTATTCCCCGTCTGTCTCGTTCTCATGCTGTTGGCACATGGCGAGCTGTTACGGTTGGTTGGGCCTCTTGTAGGTGCTGCTGAAGTTGCTGACGAAGGCTTCTTCAAAGTCAAGCCACCCATCAATGCTTGCTTTCGGCAAGTTGTTGAGCCAGATCCGGGCTGGACCAGTCAGCATGGACGACACATCACTAGTAACATGTGGGTCTTCTATAACGATTTTAGTTCGTCAGGGAATGTGCAAAATCCGTCACGGAGGCCTCATACTGATGGTTTGCAGGACCGTGGCGGACCTCGCGTCACAGATGGCCAGACTGACGGTTAGATCGTCTCGTCATGGATCGGTGACGACCTAGCCCACACCCAAAGCCCACCCGGCCCGGTACATTGTGACAGCATAACCGTCATGCGGCTGCCTCCCCGACCGAGACCATCGTGTCAGACCAATCATTGTGTTGTCGGTCCAATGATTGGTCTAGCCGGACAATGATTAAGCTGTCAGTCCGATCGGGTGACATCAGCGTCCACGTGGATCGCCACGAGGCCCATTCAGGTGCTGATACCTGGCACACATTTTTCAAAATATTTACCCGTAAATCGTGGACACTTGGTCCAATCATACAAGGACGCGTGTCCGCACAGAATGTGTCAGCCAAGGGCACGTGTCGGCTTTGCGATCACGCACGCCGCGTGGACCAGTAGAAGTTGGACACGTCGCATGTTCATTCCTGACACTGTGGCGAATAAAGGCTGGACACGTTGACAAATAAAAGTTGGACACCTGGACGAGTAGAAGTTGGGCACGTCGCATGTTCATTCCCAATACTGCGGCGAATAAAGGCTGGACACGTTGACAAATAAAAGCTGGCCGCATGGACGAGTAGTTGTCCGCCACGTTGACAACTAAAAGTTGGCCGCGTGGACGAATAGACGTCTGCCACGTGGTTTAGGTTTAGGGTTAGGATTTAGCTTTAGGGTTAGGGTTTAGTGTTAGGGTTAGGATTAGGATTTAGGGTGGGCTCACATAATTGGGGCCTGCATACCAATTGGGCTGGACGACACGATTCGCCGTCGACAGAGTGCTAGTACGATCAACGGCCCAATAAAAGCCCTTTTTGTTTTGGCTCAACACAAATGATATGGCCCATGAGAGGTATGAAACAACTGAAAGGGATATATAATTAATTATATGCATACTTACTGGATTACAGGCATCGTTACTGGGTTACAGACATACTTAATGGATTACAGGCAATGTTATTGGGTTACAGACATACAGTAACGTAAGATTAGATTCAGCGTGGACAGAAGCACTAACATAATAGTTCAAAATCGTCACATTAGTCCCCATGGACAAACGCAACATCAAAATAACAGTTCAAGCATCGAACATCCCACATGTTCACAATGTAATCAAGATTACTTAGTCGAAGACAGCTGCTCGATTTTTTCAACGGTGGCGAGCAACTTATAGATTGAAGACAATCTGAAGAACACGCTACCATTTATGTTGAATAAAAATATCTTTTGTCGTCACTTTAACCATTTAAACACCCACATAAATACTCCCTTCATCCTCAAATAAGTGAATGTTCGTCCTCAAATTTTATCCATAAAAGAGTGTACTTCTACGTTTTCAATGCACTTCTCTCTCATTGCACGAAAATCAAACCCAATAATATTGAGCACATGTTATCTTTATTTTTTACATGTAATTAGCTTATTGGAGGTGTAGCAATTAAAGAGGAGAGAGATATTGATTTGCATATTCCTAATGCAATTATCTCTCCACTTAACAATCTCACTTGGAAAAACCTGCACGTCCACTTATTTATAGACAAATAGAGTAGATATTAATTTTACATATGTAATAAACTTGTAGTAGACTTAAAAGAAGGTGTCCCATCTCAAACGAGCGATGATCGTGGATGCTGGCCGTGCAGGACACCCAGGATGATCGGCAACACCGCACCATTCGCTGCTGCTCAGCTGCTGTCTGTCCATCATTCGTACCGTAGTATGTAGCATCTGGCATCTTCGGAGTGAAAGGGATAAAGGCGATGGCTACCTAGTGTTATGGATTTCTCTCAAAAGAGAAGGACGATCATATTCTGATCGAATCCGACTTCCCGGTGCGCGCCGTGGCGAACAGGGCGACGTCGCTCGGGTTCTTCCAGTGGCCGGGGCTGGAGAAGGACATGCGCGACACGCTCGACGCCGAGGCCACCGCCGACGGCTTCGTCGTCAACACGTGCGCGGCCTTCGAGAGCGCGTTCGTCCAGGGCTACGCGGAGGCGCTCGGCCGGAAAGTCTGGGCGGTTGGACCGCTCTGCCTTCTGGACTCTGACGCCGAGACGACGGCCGGAAGAGGCAACCGCGCGGCCGTCGACGCCGGCCGCCTCGTCTCCTGGCTCGACGACAAGCCGCTCCAGTCCGTGCTCTACGTCAGCTTCGGCAGCATGGCCCGCCTCTTCCCGCCGCAGGTCGCCGAGCTCGCCGCCGGCCTGGAGTCGTCAAACCGGCCGTTCATCTGGGTGGCGAAGGAGGCCGACGACCTCGACGACGGGTTCGACGAGCGCGTGGCGGGCCGCGGGCTGGTCATCCGTGGGTGGGCGCCGCAGATGACCATCCTGTCGCACCCTTCCGTCGGCGGCTTCCTGAGCCACTGCGGGTGGAACTCCACGCTCGAGTCCCTCTCCCACGGCGTGCCGCTCCTGACATGGACAGACTTCGCGGACCAGTTTCTGAACGAAACGCTGGTCGTTGACGTCCTCGGCGCCGGGGTCCGCGTCGGCGTTACGGTGCCGATCACGCACAAGCTCCTCAATCCCGACGCGCCGGCGACACTGGTTGGGAGGGCCGAAATTAAGAGGGCACTGACGGAGCTGATGGATGAGGGGAAAGCTTCTTCCTACCTATTTCTCCCAGAAGCTCTGATGCCAAATTTGTTCTGACTTATACTTAAGTTTATTTCAAACAAGATTATAAGCCAAAACAAATTTTGGATTCGAGCTTCTGGGAGAAGCTGGTGGGGAGAAGCTTCTCCCAGAAGCCACCGCAGAAGCCGAAAAGAAGTGGCCCTAATACGGGCAAGGGCAAAGGAGCTCGCGACGATGGCGAAAAAGGCAATGGCGGAGGGCGGGTCGTCGGACCGCGATCTTGGGGAGATGCTTCGCCATGTCGGAGAACTCGCGCAGGGGACGGAGAAGGGCGTGCCGGCCAGTTCTTGGCGTGCGTGAGCTCGGTAACAAGATGACGAGGTCCTACCTGGCACGATGATCTCGACGCGTGCATCGAATCCACCTATGATCATCTTTCCATTCGATTTATTAATCAACTTTTAGGTGATCTGAGTAATTTTATTGGGCTAGCAGAAACACTTTGTACTGTTGCAGATTAAACATAGTACTCTGTATGTTTTACCATCGCAGCATGGAGTATATTCACTCTACGGATGAGAAGGGAAATTCAACAAGTATCTTGTTTCGATTAAGGAAATATTGTAGCGAAGATATTAATTATATCTAGTCTTTGCAATTACGCCATACCCTAATAGTGGTATGGATGCACACGAAAAAAAGGAAAATTTCCACAATGCTATTCTAATCTTTACGACAACATAAAAAAACACCATCTTGAACACTCGCATGCCACTGCTAGGAAGGCCGAAACACCAAGCAATTTAATCGACACAAAGTCTCGAACCACCAACACTAGTCCCCAAAATTTGTCTTCCATATCATTCTCTGCGTCTGACTTAACCGTGGAATCAAAAAAAAACATGTCCCATGATGACAACAGATAGCAGTACTTCGTGTCATCCCCTCCTAAAACCAGAGTGTCCGATAAAAAAAACATGGGAAATCATGATCAAATCCCATCTGATCCAGCAATCTTCAAGCATGAGTTACCCAAGGAAATTCGCAGGCGAAGCCTTCCGGAACTTGACACTCCGGACAGATCAAGGAGAACAAGCATCCAGTAGATCTCCATCTTGACACGAGAGGAACCCTAGGACCGTCAACTTTATTCTTCGATGCGGATGAACATGCCCCCCACCTCCATCCGTTGCCCATCAATGATGAAGGAGGTTCAGAACCTCCACCGCAGTAGGAAATGGCAGGCGCACCAATGACACATGAGCAACGAGGTGCCCATTGTTAGAGATGTAATAGGAAGAGTTCTATATTGTGTAAACTGTGTAAACCGAGTCCTGTACGACTCTGCCCATCGAGGCTCATATAACACGGAACCCCGTACGAGGCAAAGTACGGTTTCTAGCCATACGATTGATATGGTATCAGAGCTAGGTTCTCCTGACATCTAGCTCTCGACGAAAACAAAATCGCTGCCGCCGCCGCCACAGCTGGTCTGTCGCCGCCGCCGCTGCCACGAACCGTCGCTGCTGCAGCTTCTCTGCCGCCGACGACACACACAAGCCCACACCTACGACGCCCCAACCAACGATCCGACGAAAACCCTAGCCGCGCCCGCACCTGATCTCACGATCCGTGCCGCCGCCGCCACAACGACCGACGACCAACGACCTCGCCGCCGGCGCACCTGACTGTGCCCCTGCCGCTCAAGATCCAGCTGCTGCCTCCGATCGTCTCGATCCGCTGCAGCCCCAAAACTCTGCTGCACGTCTGCCGCGACAGCAAAAAGAACCGAATCTCTGCCGTGGCAGGAGTTCGGCTGTTGATCAAGATCTACTCCAATGGCTTCTTCATCGTCGGCTACCTCCTTGGTTGCTGCTCTCGGTGCTCCTCCCACTCAGCTTTTGACGCGTGAGAACGCTCTCGTATGGAAGGCACTTGTTGTTCCTGCCCTTCGTGGTGCGTGTGTTCTTGAGCTAGTTGAAGGTTCTGATGAAGCTCCGGTCAAGCTCCTAGAGACAGAGGATGTTAACAAGAAGAAGGTAACAGTGCAAAACCCTGAGTACACTTCATGGATTGCTCGTGATCAGCAAGTTCTACGATGGCTCCTCAATGCCCTCTCTCCAGATGTTCTTGCTCATGTTCTTGGTATGGGGTCCTCGGCTGAGGCCTGGACTGCTATCAACAGCCATGTTTCTGGTGCCTCCAAGACCAGAATCCAACACCTCCGCACTGCCCTTGTTGAGACAAAGAAAAAGGATATGTCTGCTGAAAAGTATTTTGCTAAGATGAAAACTATTGTTCTTGAGCTTGCTTCTGCAGGAAAGCCACTTGATGATGATGAGATCGTTTGGTATGTTCTGCAAGGACTTGGCAGCCCTTACAACTCGCTCATTACTGCTGTCCGCGCAAATCCTGGGACATCTTTGTCTGATCTGTTCAGCCAGGTACAAGCCTTTGATCGCATGCATAAGGATGAAGATCCCGGTTTCTCCTCGTCTGGCAATGTTGCTCGCCGTGGAGGTGGTGCGCCCTCCCGTGGTCAGGATCGGTGGCAGGATGATCGTGGGCGTCAGGATGATCGATGGCGTGATGATCGTCCACGTCGTCGTGATGATGATGATCGTGGCAGTCAGCAAGAGTATCGTGGACGCTATGATGACCGTGGTCGTGATGATCGTGGATATCGTGGACGTAATGGAGGTGGCTACCGTGGTGGCTATCAAGGCCGTCGTCAGGATGATGATCGTCCACGTGGGGACAGGCGTGATAATGGTGGAGGGCGTGGCCGTGGTGATCGGCGCCCCACTCCCTTTGTTGACACCACTTGTCAGATTTGTGACATACATGGGCATCCTGCAAAAGACTGTTGGTGGCGCTATGGAGATGATCAACGCGATAATGGAGACCGTGAAAACAAAGGTGCCAACTTTGCTGCTTATGGAGTTGACACAAATTGGTACTATGATACTGGCGCCACTGACCACATCACCGGACAGCTGAACAAGCTTTCCACACATGATACATATAATGGGCAAGACCGTGTTCGCACGGCTGAAGGTACAGGTATGCACATTAGTCATATTGGTCATTCAATTTTGCGCACCCCTCATAATTCTTTTGATTTACATGACATATTACATGTTCCTAGTGCTTCCAAAAATCTACTATCTGTTCATCGTTTTACACTTGATAATCATGTCTATATTGAATTTCATCCTTTCTTCTTTTTGATCAAGGACCAAGCAACACACCGAATTCTGTTTAGAGGCCCATGCTATGGAGGCCTTTATCCCTTGATGCCTATCTCCAATGAGTCCTTCAAGCATGCTTTTGTTACAATAAAGCCGTCTTCCTCTACATGGCATCGTCGCTTAGGACATCCATCTTCGTTCGTCGTTCAACAAGTTCTTAGAAGAAATAAAATAGCTTACACTCTAGAGATTACTCCATATGTTTGTGATTCTTGTCAATTGGCAAAGAGTCATCAGCTACCATACCCCATCTCCACCAGTAGATCCACTGTTCCTTTGGAACAGATTTTTCTGATGTATGGGGGCCCGCACCTCTTTCTGCTGGGAAACATGCATACTATGTAAGCTTTATTGATGATTTAAGCAAGTTCACTTGGATATATTTGCTCAAAAAGCGTTCTGATGTTTATCAAGCTTTTCTTAATTATCAGCAATATGTTGAGCGTAAGTTTGATAGGAAAATTATTACTATGCAAACTGATTGGGGTGGTGAGTATGAGAAACTCAATGCTTTCTTTCAAAAACAAGGGATCACACATCATGTCTCATGTCCTCATGCACATCAACAAAACGGTTCTGCTGAGAGAAAACACCGTCACATAGTTGAAGTTGGTCTTGCTTTACTTGCTAATGCATCTATGCCACTCAAATATTGGGATGAAGCCTTCCTCACAGCTACTTTTCTCATAAATTTGCTTCCTAGTAAAGTTATCAATCTTGACACTCCCTGTGAACGTCTTCTTCATGTCCCACCCAATTATGATGCTCTTCGCGTTTTTGGCTGTGCTTGTTGGCCAAATCTTCGTCCTTATAATGCACGGAAACTTGCTTTTCGTTCTACACGGTGTGTTTCCCTTGGCTATAGTCCTCTCCATAAAGGTGTCAAGTGTCTAGATATGTCTACATGACGTGTGTATATCTCTCGTGATGTTGTGTTTGATGAAAATGTTTTTCCATTTGCCTCTCTTCGTCCTAACGCTGGTCCTCTCCTTAGGAAAGAAATTATACTTCTCCCGTCATGTCAAAACACTTCCTCTGAGGGTGCACAAAATATTGATGATCATATGCCTTTTATTGTGCCTGTTACTAATGCATTGCAGGGTGGTGATTCTCCTGTTGAAAATTCTGTTCAAAACAGTGAAGAAATCAGTTCACAAAATGATGTTGAAATTAGCTCACAAAATGCTGAAACTTGTGCTGAACACGAAGCAGATTCCCAGGAACATTCTCTGGCTCACGCTGATCCCGATGCGCCCGATCCCGAGGATTCGCCTGCTGTGTCGCCCGTTCCGTCGTCGACCAGCAGGGACAGCAGCACTGGGCCCTCTCGCGCGGGTGCTGGCCACACGCCCGGCCGACCGCGCCCATGTGCGCCCGTCTCGCCCAGCAGCGTCGCGCCAGCTGGCGCCGCGCGGTCCCCCGCCCCGCACGCTGCCCCGCACGCGTCAGACGCGGCAGCATCTGCCCAGTCAGCTGCTCCCTTCTCTCCTGCAGGATCTTCTGCGGCCAGTTCAACTGCGGATGGTTCTGCTGCTAGTACTGATTCTGGCCAAAATGTTGCACATGCACATGCTTCCTCGCCTCCTGGTGTTCGCACTCAGCTTCAGAAAGGTATACGAAATCCCAAACAATATACTGATGGTACTGTTCGCTACGGTATGCTCTCGTCCACAGGTGAACCATGTTCTACTTCTGAGGCACTCCAAGATCCAAATTGGCGTCATGCGATGCAAGATGAATTCAATGCACTCATTGACAACAAAACTTGGCACTTAGTTCCTCCCAGTTGTGATAAAAATCTGATTGCTTGCAAGTGGGTTTATCGTATCAAGAGAAGATCAGATGGTTCCATTGACAGATATAAAGCACGTTTGGTTGCAAAAGGCTTTAAGCAAAGGTATGGCCTTGATTATGAGGATACTTTCAGTCCTGTCGTGAAGATTGCTACTATCAGGATTGTGTTATTTATTTCTGTCTCTCGTGGATGGAGTCTTCGACAGCTAGATGTCAAGAACGCGTTTCTACATGGTGTTCTGGAAGAGGAGGTCTACATGAAACAACCCCCTGGTTTTGAAGACCCTCATGCTCCTCATTATATTTGCAAACTTGACAAAGCATTGTATGGATTGAAACAAGCCCCTCGAGCATGGTATTCACGGTTGAGTTCTAAGCTCTGTGATCTTGGTTTTACACCATCTAAGGCTGATACATCATTGTTTCTGTTCAACAAGTCTGGTATCATTGTTTTTGTCTTGGTTTATGTTGATGATATTATTGTGACTAGTTCCTCAGATCATGCCATTACAGCTCTTGTTCAGAATCTCAACAAGCATTTTGCCATCAAGGATCTTGGTGATCTACACTATTTTCTTGGTATTGAGGTTAAAAAGGTGCCCCGTGGTCTGTTATTGACTCAGGAAAAATATGCCTCAGACTTAATTGCTAATGCTGGTCTGCGCTACTGTAAGTCAGCCCCTACACCATTGTCCTCTTCTGAGCAGTTGTCTCTTACTGATGGTACACCTCTTGGTCATGAAGATAGTACACAATATAGAAGTATTGTTGGAGCTTTACAGTATTTGACTTTAACTCGTCCAGATTTGGCTTTCTCAGTCAACAAAGTATGTCAGTATCTTCATGCTCCTACTACAGAACATTGGACAGCTGTGAAACGTATTCTACGATATGTGAAGGATACGGTGAAACTTGGGATCACCTTTTCACGGTCCTCTTCTACGTTCCTCAGTGCCTTTTCTGATGCAGACTGGGCTGGCTCTCTTGATGACAGACGTTCCACTGGTGGTTTCGCTGTTTTTGTTGGACCAAATTTGGTCTCCTGGAGTGCTCGTAGGCAAGCTACGGTGTCTCGTTCTAGTACTGAAGCTGAGTACAAAGCCTTGGCTAATGCCACAACTGAGTTGATTTGGGTTGAGGCCCTTCTTGTTGAACTTGGAGTAAAACTGAAGGAAAAACCAAGTCTCTGGTGTGACAATCTAGGTGCTACCTATTTGTCTGCAAATCCAGTATTTCATGCTCGTACTAAGCACATTGAGATTGATTTTCATTTTGTCCGTGAACGAGTTGCTAATAATCGGTTGGCTATAAAGTTTGTGTCGAGCAAGGATCAAGTTGCTGATGGTTTTACCAAGGCGCTACCTGTCAAGGGCTTAATAGAATTCAGGCGTAATCTCAACCTGTCCACAGGTTTAGTCGTTTAGATTAAGGGGGGCTGTTAGAGATGTAATAGGAAGAGTTCTATATTGTGTAAACTGTGTAAACCGAGTCCTGTACGACTCTGCCCATCGAGGCTCATATAACACGCAACCCCGTACAAGGCAAAGTACGGTTTCTAGCCATACAATTGATACCCATTATCGCCTCACATCAAGCCATCACCCCCATGACTGACGAGGCACGTGCAGCAGTCGCGGCCTGTGCGACCTAGATTGAGCCAGTGCGATGCCTAGATACGGACCACCCGGCCGATCGGCGACGATCGTCGCTCATCCGTGGTCTAGATCGCCGCATCCCGTCGGCAGCCCATCACCCGCGTCGGGCGCCGAGAGCGCCACCGCGGCACCGCCGCACATCTACCAGAGCTTCACCTCCGCAGAGGATCTACCCAATGCGCCTCCTAACTCTCTGCATTTGGCGATCGAGCGACGCCACCACCCCATGCACTAGCGGTGGCAGCAGCCTGGGGAGCCATAGAAGTGAGGTCTTGTGCTGGGGATAGGATTGTTGCCCTCCGGAGCCACCATCGCGTGGGCAACCTGGGATGAGGGAGTGCGGCTGGGAGGAGGATGGGAAATTCAGTCATAATTTTTTTAAAGAAAAACTTAGCTTTTATACAAATTAAGATAAGAAAAATACTGAGATCTCGAAAATAAAAAAAATATAGAAGGTGTCAAAAATATTGTTTTCGCCAGCTCTCCAAAGTCAAGAATATGGACCATGGGGACTTGAATTTTGTCTCCCTGTGATCAGTATGCATGACTGTTAGGGTATTGAGTAATTTTATTGGGTTGGCAAAATCATTATGTAGTGTTGCAGATTGGATATAATACATCCTTCATGAATCTAGATAAATCCAAATCAGTTATCTGTGGACAGATGGAGTAGGTATGTTTCCACCATCACAGCATGGTGTGTACCGCAGTGTTGTAGCCAAGTCTATAATTCACAGATGAAAAGGATTGAATTTAAATTTAACTAGTTTCATAAAAGATAAACTCAACTTTTATACAAGTAAAAAAATCAGTCGAGATCTCCAAAGTCAAAAATATGAAGAAGTCAAAATATTATTTTTCGATGTCTCCAAAGTCAAAAATGTGGAAGAAGAGACCTCAATCTTGTGTGCCGATGTATGAGTTCGTCCAGCCCACGCGCACCAACTCCCGTGAACCCGTTCACATCAGTTTTGTCATTTGTCGAGACATCAGTTGAGATTCCATTTATACTTGTGTGGAAAATAGGACATAAACGATGGCAGCAGCACAAGACTACAAAAACTGTTCGGATTCAGAGATATGACCCTCGATCCTCTTCAACATTCATTGGGCACAACTTACAACCAGCATCCAAAGTGTTCATTCATCCATCCAGAACACAAGAGAGAAACTGAACCAACAAAAGGTGAAACAGGACAAACAACACAATATATATTCACCGAGCACTGAACTATTCATGAGTTGTACTTAGACCAACACTTCAACCCAGCCTCTGCATACTGGTCAAAACAAACAACCAGCATCCATTGTGTTCATTCATCTATCAAGAACACAAAAGGGAAACTGAACCAACAAAAGGTGAAACATAACAAACAACATAATACATATTCAGCATCACTGAATTCCATGTAGGCCAAGACTTCAACCCCAGCCTCTACATGCTAGATCCACATGTTCAAAATGGAAAACCACTCTACTGATCACTTCCTTCCTTGGATGAAGAGGAATCAGTGATCGCCGTCAGTTTTCATTATCTAAAGCATGTATCTCATCTCCACATTCACGCAGCCTCAGACTCCAGAGTCTGCCAGCCACAATATACACTCTTCTCAGCTTATTGTAAGATAAGGCAAAATTGTGTTCGTCGTTGCAAAGTTCAAGGAGACGTACCGTGCTCGCGAGTGTTTCTGTCAGACGGTTGATTTCTTCAGGGATATCTGAATTTGTGTTTGTTCTAGCAGCGAAGCATTCGTCCGTTTTCTTAGCATCGGCACCCCTACATGACATAAACTCAAGTTTAGTTTACTGTTGGTAATTAATACACAGTAAAATGATGTGTTCGACAAAACACACTACAATCTATTTGCTAGCAGTTAGAAAGAGTGTCAAAATGCTGTGTGTTGAAGACAAGCACTGACCTGCCCAATGCATCATTCTCACTCAACATCGGCAACACTTCTGTCTTTGAAAATAGGAGGCTGTGATGGCTTACACCTGCTATTCCTTGTTGCTCCAGAAACTCTATGTGCTCCCTCAACGACTCGTCCCTGAAAGAGGCAAAACATGATTACTTCTTGGGCAAGAACATAGAATCATCACCAGCAACTATATCTATCAGGGATCAGGAGCGATGTACAGTAAAATTCAAGCAAAATTACATTTTCCTTTGCGTACCCTATATCATCATATCAAGAACAACAAATGCCTTGTGTATGTCAAAATGTCAGCATAACACCTCAACTTTTGGTGTGCATTTTCTGACTGGTTTATTTTAGTTAATAATTGGAGCCAGATTCATTTGAAATTTACGTTAAAATGTAAGGAACCTCAAATACTCTAGAGGTAGATATCACCCGAACTAATGGAACAAAGAAAATGTCTTACATGTCAAGCGGATGTCCGTGCTCTTCTTGCAATTGTTTCTGCGTAAGTGAAACATCAAAACCTTGTTCTGGCAGACTAAAAAGATCTCGAATCTCCTGAAATTTGCAACAGAAATAGTCATGGTATCCAGTAGGAAATCCTGCAAGCAATGACAAGTAACAGTATCATGACAATTACACTCTGGCTGAAGTAACGTGTCTGTTCATTCTTCTCCGTGGCTGCCCTAAACAAAGCACCCTTGAGGACCTGGAAAAAAGTACTATGCGATTCAAGTAAGCAGAAGTATGGAACATGAAGCTAAAACCTTGAGATGTCATATGACAAACATTGGAGTATGAATTTATGCATCATATTTGAACCTGTGACTTATATATCTTCTCTTCGACGGTTGCTGATGTCATCAAGCGGTAGACAATCACATCTTTTGTCTGTCCAATTCGATAAACCCGATCAACACTTTGATTATCCGTACTGTCAAAAGGCGGATTGTGTTATGGAATAAAAAAGTTGTAGCGACAAGCATTTCTATAAAACCAAACGGAATACACTTGATCAGGATGTGTCGATGTTCGGTTACCTTGGATTCCAAGCAGGATCAACTACTATCACACGAGCTGCCTTGGTTAGTGTAAGTCCAAGACCACCAACTTTAGTGGTCAGTAAAAATATTTGAGCTCCAAGGCCCTCTTGGAAATCCTAGATATGCAAACGCACAGTAAGCAAGCAACATAGCACATATAATTGAGTCCATGGCACAAAAGAACATAGAAAAAGGGAAGTGCGAACAAGAACCTTCACAATCCTTTCCCTCTCAGAAATCTCAGTGTCGCCATCCATGCGCAAAAAATCGTAGCCCTCTAATAGTATAGCTTCCTGTTACAATAATTGAATGCGTAACAAAATAAAAGGTGTGTTTGAAAATAGTTAGGTCTAAGCAACACAGAAAATAAGTAAAAAACTCTTTTTATAATAGATGAACTAAACGAACTTTGATGACAACAGAAGATCAAAGATACCAAAAGCCACCAGTAATGCTAAAGCTCATGTTATCAGACATTTCTTGTCTCGAGTAATTCTGTTTCACCATTGAATGGGACTTGAATCTGATGTCTCTTCTGTTGTGTGCAAATGTCTAAGACTATCAAAGATACCAAAAGCCACCAGTAATGCTAAAGCTCATGTTATCAGACACTTCTTGTCTCAAGTAATTCTGTTTCGCCATTGAATGGGACTTGAATCTGATGTCTCTTCTGTTGTGTGCAAATGTCTAAGACGTACATGAAATCTAACATCATTATATTTCGTAAGAAGAAAATGCCCATTTACTCTAGTAACAGAGCTTATCATGTACGCGAAAATATCTAAAACAGCAATGTATACAAAATAATAACTCTAACTTGATACTATGTCACACAAATAGAGCATGCACTCCAACACAAACAAAAACAAGAATTTACAACCGACCTGAATCAGGTTTAGCATTTTACGAGTCTGAGAAAAAATCAGAACATGGTGTCCCTCTTCAAGAAGATTCCGCTGCAACAGTGGGATTTAACCATTTGAGTTTAAATAAACAATACGCAGTGCAATAATAACTATGTGCATCAAAGAATGCTTACCAACAAGGACAAGATAAAAAATAACTTGCATGAGACTTCCGGACTGGCTTCGACTACATCATCATCATCACCATCATGAGCCATATCTGCGAGGTTCATGGCCATTTTTTCAGCCATCTCCATTTCCTGATTATTTAGCATTCCATCCATGCCTTCCAAAATGTGCTCAGCAGCTCTCTTAGTCACTATCTGTGGGTGATCACATATCTTTTTCAATACCTGTTGATGAAAAGGAAAAACATGAAACAGACAAAATTTCACAAAAGAACGTGCACACAGAAAAGAAGGATATATCAATGCCATGTAATTAGCAAATGCCCCTTCACATAAAAGCTACACTCCCTGCATTTCATTTTAAAAGGTGCATTCTTTTTTTACCTCGGAGATAACGCAAATGCCCCTTCACATGTAAGGGAAATTTATTTTCTTGGGAATAAGAGATAATGGTTAGTTAGTGTTTAACAATAAATAAACCTGAGTAAGAGGTGAATGAGCGCAAGATAGAGATCACGTCATCATTTCCACAAAGCCTTATATTTTTATAGAATATTGTAAAAGCTATAGGCATTTTTGTAATCTGAGGAAGTATACTGTGAGCGTAAGTGAAGTCTACTAAAGGAGTAGATGACAGCAGCAAGACGACTAATAAAGGTACACAAGATTGGGCAACGAAAAGGATTTATAATCTTATGCAAACCGTGATTGCAGCCAGGGGATTTCCTTGCGATGCTGCTAAATGAGCAAGCTCACTGTTCAGAAAAGCTTTATAAAGTTGCCTCTGCACCCAAAAGATACACAAATCTCAAATCATCATTATCCGATTACTCTACCAGTTTTGCATCAATGACACCAAATGTATACCTGGCGATCAGTTAATTGCAGCCAGATAATTAGCTCATTCTTCTTCGGAAGCCGCTTATTATCTGTCAAACCAGTCTCAAGGGATACTTCACTTTTCATACGACGCAAGAAATATGGCTTTATCCGTTCTCTTAATTCCTGTGAACAAATGTCAAGTACCAAACAAGAATTATAATATCTTTAGTATACTTGTCTGGAAGTAATAATCTAGAAGGATAAGTAACATTTGCCAACGTAATGCAGCATTGCAGCAACAAGAGATGGCATAATCTAGCTGGCCTGCCCTCTCATGGTTCGACTGAAAGTGGACATTAGATAATCTGGAATTTGAATGCAGTTCAGCTATGCAATTGCTTTCAAATGTCAAATCGGAGATGAAAATACTATTTAGCTCATATAATGGTACATCTTTTGTCAACAAAGAACACAGCTAATGTCAAATTGTAATTTCTCAATGGAGTCATAATGACAGTAAGTAATGCTATTGCACATATTGGATTATATGAAACACGATGACATTTTACAGTACTGCAAACATACCAAATTCACAGATACATGGAAGAACAAAACAATGTGGAGACACTAAAGTTGCCCAACAACAATACCAATGAGGTACCATCTATCTATTGGACACAAACACAGAAAAAACGGCGGTTACCTTTGCTACATTTGAGCCTATGTGCTTTGCTTGATTGCTAGCGGTTTTGTCATTTCCTCTAATGATAGGCAGCTCATACCTTTGTCTGAACCTGCAAAAATATATAGAAATGCATAACGATAGCTGGTGCCAAATAAAGCAAGCTCACAAATGCAGGAAAGGCGAGAGAGTAAGTAAATTACTCTTCTTTTTCACCCAAGACTTCCGGGCAACAAAAATGGAAAAGCGCCCACATTTCCTACAAGAGTATACATGCTTACTTCCATTAGTAATAGGAAGATAAAATATATAGGAACATTAAAGTACCAAGGTTTTTAGTAGTTTCAGCTAGGTGGTACCTTCAAGTTATTTTGTATAGGTGTTCCACTGATGGCAATCCGATGGACACAAGGTATTTCAAATAAGCTTTGGGCTCTCTGTGTATTGGGATTTTTGATAAAATGTGCCTCGTCAAGAATAACATAATTCCAAAACTCCCCCTCCTCCTCGTCATCAGCATCATTATAGAAGTCACCTCTTATCTTCTTATAATTTATCCTGACTATATCGTATGTTGTCAATAGGATACCTCCCTCCTGTACAAGGCGATATGTGACTAATTAAAATATCTTGAAAAAACAAGCTATAATTTTTTTTAATCGCAGTTACACGAAATTGAATCTATGCGTGACAGTTCAGATAAAATGCGAGGGTAGGAATGACCGACAGTAGGCATTTATGTTAAGAAACCAAACCAAACCTTGAAGGCATTTCGAAGCTCAAAGTCACGAGCATCATTGCTGGAACCAGAGTAGCTGTAAAAAAAAGAAAAAAAATCAATTAACAGCGATTGATATGACTTGCTCGACCTGCATCAATATGAGGAAATATGCCCTACTCGCTGATTATATGCCTGAGACCAACAACTGAAAGCTCCTTGATCCAATGTGTGAGGAGTGTCTTCGGGGCAACGACTAGCACCCTCCTAATTAGACCGGAATGGAACAGCCCTGCCAGGAAGGCAGAAACCTGCAAGATAAAAGTCGGGATGAAGTCTCTCACTGATATACTGAAAATATTCTGCAAAACCAGAGTTTCAAGACACAAAACTAACTAGCTCAGAAAGACAGAAACAAGTACAATTGCAATACGATAGCAACAAAATAAGAGTTAATCTTGTGTGGGATGTTAATATATAGTCATATATTGGACGTAATAACATCTTATATTGTGGAACAAAGGGAGTAGCTCGGAAGAAAGTACAACTGAACTAAAAAAAAATTAAAGTTTTATTCTTGTGTGTGATGCTAATTGGTTTCAGTCCACAAGTCAGAAACTAGAATGCGATTTTTTGTTTAGTGAGTGTGGCCATTAGCCTAGTACTAGTACTAGTAGCAAACATCCACAAGAACTTTCGAACAGTAACAAAGAAGTATAAGGGTGAATCAGACCTAATGATGGTACTAAGATGGATACAAATTGACGGGTATTTTTCACAATCAATAAAAAGACAGTTAATTTAAGGAGCAGAATGGAGGGATAGGCTGAGCGGAGGGAGGGATGGACCTGCATGGTCTTGCCAAGCCCCATGTCGTCCCCTAGTATTCCACCGGTTCCCCTGTAATGGAGAGACCAGAGCCAAGCGAGCCCTTCGCGCTGGTGGGCGTAAAGCTTGTTCAATATCCTTGCTGGGAGCTTGTACGGCGCCTCCACGACACTTCCGCCGGCGGCCTCGATCTGGAAGTCTGGAAGTTCTCCCTCCTCCTCCTCCTCCTCCTCCTCCTCCTCACGCTCCGAATAGGTGCCGTGGTCGTCGTCTTCATCTCTGCAATCCTCGGTGGACCCGCCCGTCTCCCAGGCTCCGACCGGCACGGCGTCCGGCGGGCACGGGGAGGAAGAGGTGTTGCTGAGCTTGCATAGGCGGCGGCGGCCAGGCAGCTTCACCTTCCTCATGCCCATATGCTCAGGTTCTGCGCTCAGTGCAAGGGAATCGATCGATGCAGCGAATCAGCGGGTGGAAGGATGGATTAATTGGGGGAAGTAGATGGATTAGGAGAGGAGATGTAAAGACTGATACCTGGGAGGCCTGGCCTGTGGGTGTCGCCAGAAGGATGGCCGGGATGGTCGACGCCGTCCAAGGAGAGGCCGGAGATCTTCATGTCGCCCTGGACGACGGAGCGGAACTCGGACTGGTTGTCGCGGAAGAAGGAGTTGAGCAGGTTCCAGGCCTGGAAGGCGGTGTTGTCCGGTGTCGCGATGACGTGGTACAGCTCGTCGGAGATCGTCCCGTAGATCCAGTGGAGGATCGTGATGTCGTCGTGGCGCCAGCGAGCATCCTGCTCTAGCGGTGGTGTGTAGACGTCGACGTGGCCTTGCGCGTCGTACTTGGAGAGCACGGAGTGGAACAGCTTCTTCCACTTGGAGTAATTACTCCCGGCAAGGTCCAGCTTGAAGTGGATGTACTTGCTGATGTGGTCGTTGTCGATGGTCTTCACCGCCGGGGTCGATGAAGAGGACGAAGAAGCGGCGGCGGCGACCAGTTCCTCATGAGGCAGCACCGACGAGGAGTTAGTAGGGGGAGCAGTGACCACAGGGGGAGAGAGACCTGCCATGGAGAGCGCCGTGGTGAGCGCCGGCGACGCCAGAGAGGCGCCGGCAGTGGGCGCTGCAGAGGAAGGAGTCGCGCCGGCCGTCGAGGCTGGCAGCGAGCCAGAGCTGAAGGAGGCAGCCATGGTGAGAGATCAAGAACTTGCGCTGTGATACGAAGAAGAATTGTGGAACTCATTGATAGCCCATGAGGGCCGGATTTATATACAGGTACAGTACAACTGAAAGCCTATGATCTAGGAGATGCACAACGTGCACCTAGAGTGCGCGCGTCGGCTGTTCAAATTTCGAAATTCAAATTCCTCCGGCTCCGGTCCTCTAGAGGGCTGCGCCGCTGCGTTGTATGCCTCGGGAAGGAACAACGGCCAATTCATACGGTCACCATGAACTCCTCCCCTCACGGGGTCCTTCCCTCACGTCTCCACACCTACAGCACGGTATATACGGTAGGTGGTCTACACCTCCATGGGTATCTCCAACGGGGCGAATGTATTTGGAACGTTCAAAATATTCGCGCGCGTCCGTTTGTGTCGATCCAAATGGTCAAAATCGATCGCGCGTTCGTTTGCGTCGGGTGGATCCGGCGGCACGACGCATTTTTCAATTTTACATTTTTTCAACTTAAAAACATAATTTACATAGTAAAGAAGGAAAATAAAAATATAAAACCTAATAACGCATGTGCCTACTCCCCATCGTCATCGATCACGAAGAACTCTGGTACCGGCCACAGCCAGTTGGGAACCGGAGGAACATACGCCGGTGCCGCCGGCGGTGGTGGAGGTGGAGCAGCCCACGCCGGTGGTGGAGGTTGAGCAGCCCACGCTGGTGGTCGAGGTGGAGCCGCCCACGGGTTGTACGACGGAGGTGGAGGCGACGGTTGCACCGGTTGCGGGGCCGAGTCCTCGAGCGCCCGTCATAGAGCCTCTTCCTTCGTGAGGCCCGGCGGCATGATGCCGGTGGCGTACCGGGGCAGCGGCGGCTGCACCGGCCGGTCCACCTCTAAGACATGAGACGAGGACGCCGAGCCTCTTGATCTCGTCGTCCGTCATCGTCGCTGGGTACTCGAACTCCCGGCCCTCCGCCATGGCTGCCTTGCATTCCTGGAAAATGCAGGCGACGTAGGGGTCGCTGTCGTCCTTGGCCTCCTCATTGTGGTAGGCCAGCCCGTCGCTGTAGTTGTCGTCGTCATGTGGAGGCGTCGGCGGCTGCCGTGATTGATGATGAGGCGGCGGTGGGCGGTCAAACGGGAAGTCCCTGTCGCCGAGGAAGTATGCCTTTCTCCTCGGATCCTTCTCGATCTTGCACCAGGTGTTGGAGTTGACGGCGAAGGTGGGATCGGCGCGGAGGTCCGGCGGCAGGTACAGCCGCCTGCACCGGATGTCGGCACTCCTGTCTGGTTCACGCGGAGGCACGGGCGGGACAGGCACCCGGAGGTGGCTCAGCCACATCCGCCGCTAGGCAGGTGCACGTCCCGCCAGCCGTCGCACAGCGTCTAGTTCTTGTGCATGAGCCGCGCCACCTCAACTGGCAGCGGCACTCTGTGCGTCCGCTCCGCCTTCTTGGTGCCGCTGTCGGACGCTTCGAAGTCGTTCTTCTTCTTTCCCATGGTGATGCGGCGACGCGCGGTCGTGCGGGATAGGAGCGGAGTTGTCCGTGGTGTAGGTGATGGCAATGACGATGCCGGTCGACTTTTTAAGGCCGGGCGCACGGAACACGATGCCATTGATGACGGCGCAGAAGCCCAGCCGCCGTCCGCCAGTGCGCGTGCAGAAGAGGCTGCCGCGACATTGATGGCGAAGGCTGCGACGAAGACGCGGAAGCGATTTACTGTCGAAGCGATGCGCTTGATACATCCCTGCAGCTCCCTGCCAGGCGAGCCCGGTAGAAAAGCGAGCGGTTACTTGGAGCGTCCGCCACGACGCATCTCAGGCGCAAATATGCGCCGTATTTGCCTATTCATTGCCCCGCTGAACCTGATTTCTGACGCACTTTTGGCCTGCGTGGACTCGCGTAAAAGAATCCGTTTGCGTTGGAGATATCCTGATTGATCAATGATAAAATTAGTCGGTTCATCCGCGGCTAGTGGCCTCAAAAATTGCCACGACTCAAAGCCAAAAAAAGTTACTCACATGTGTGGACTGGCGTAAAAAATCGCCAAGAACAACTTCAAGATAATATTTGATATAGAATCGATATCTTATAGTGTTTTTCAATATAAATTTAACAGTATCAATTATGTTGAGACTTCACAATAAAGTTATAAGAGGTCCTTTCTTTTCATAAAATTCATTACTTGTCACTAAATAATCCCAGTTCCACAACGCGCCACCAGTGCCACATTATCTTCAGTATATATAGTCCTCCCCTTGTCCTACGAAAAGTTATCTGAAATTTGTCTAGATTCGAATCTACCTAGACACTAAATTAAATAACATCTAAATTTTAACAAACATTTAACAAAATTTCATGGGACAAAGGGAGTACCATTCCCGTGGACTGATCGTACCGCGTATAAGTGGGCTGTTAGGATTCTTTTCCGGTCATTAATTACCAGATTCTTGGCTGATTCCACGATTTTTCTTTGCGGAAATCAAATGTGACCGTGGGCTTATATAGTTATATGTTTCTTTTTTATAAAGGAAATATATTAATATCAAAAGATATCAATTACACTCAGTCTCTGCAACAACGTCCCACCCTAGTGACAGTACGGATGCATACAGCTAAAAAAGAGTAAAGAAAACTAAGAAATAAAACTTTCCCTACACCATTTCAGACCTAGCAGTAATACAACCACCACCGTAATAACACATGAGATACAGACTCTCCAAAAACGACGTCTCCAAGAAAGGAATAGTGCATCAGCGCCGTCGTCACCCGACCAAAGGTCTTAGGTTTCTACCCTGGAGATAATCCTCACTGTCAAAACAATGCCTCCAACAAGGTCATTGGCAGGTACAACCAGTTAAGGCTAGACCTTGAGTTTTCACCCTGAGAGGAAAGACTCTGAACTTCACCAGTGTTGTCGCTCCCACATGCATACCACTGATACGGAGCCCGGAACACCAAGCAAATCCCTCAGCATCATGGAGACTCGAACCTCCTTTAGCTAGTCCACCAATCCGGCCTTCATGATATTCTTCTGACTTCACCATGGACCAAAAGTCACCTGATGTCAACATAGAATAGAGCTTCACTTCGCTCCCCCGGAACCAAATGATCGAAATAAAAATATGGGTGCGCGCGACAGAATACCACTCGATCCAGCAAACTCCAGGCAAAAGATGCACTGTTTCATTCATCGGTGGAGCTTTCCGGAACTCATCTCTCCAGCCAGATCAAAGAAAACTGACCTCCGGTAGATCTTCATCTTCGCTTGCGAGAAATCCGAGGATCGCCACCAAAAACAAAGCAAGACCAGCAGCCCCCACGCCGCCAGTCCCTCCTGTCGGATCACCAGGGAAGAGGACGACGACATGGACCATGCGTACCACCGCCGAACCTTCACCGGGGGCGGAGGCCTCCACCGCTCCACCGAATCCTCCATGGCTACAGCGGAGAGCATCAGGCCCCGACCAAGTAGCCGTGCCTCCCGGCTTCCTCCACCGTCGCTTCATCACCTCCCATGAAACACTGCCGCGGAAACCCTCTCCTCCCTCTCATCATTCTACGGAAGTCGCCGCCACCGCCACCGGGCCGGGGCCGGGGCCGCAGCAGCGGCGGCAGCTGTGGGGCGGTGGTCGGGGGGTGGCTGGGCGGGGCGGGCGGATCCTCCGCCGCTGATGACCCACAAGTATAGGGGGTGTATCGTAGTACTTTCGATAAATAAGAGTGTCGAACCCAACGAGGAGCAGAAGGTGTTGACAAGCAGTTTCGATGAAGGATTCACTGTAAATGCTCACAGACAAATATTCAGGGGTATTGATATAGCAGATATATAAAATACAAGTAAGTAAAATGCGAGAGTAATAATTGCAGCAAGTGGCCCAATCCTTTTTAGCACAAAGGACAAGCCGGTTTGTTTACTTATAATGACCAAACGTTATTGAGGACACACGGGAATTTAGTCTAGTGCTTTCGCTTCATATAGTTGATTAATCTTCATTGTTTTGATAAGTGTTGTGTGGGTGAACCTATGCTAATGCACCGCCCTTCCTAGGACTAATACATACTTGTCACTACAAGAAATCTGCCATAATATGACGTTTTTTTTATGACTGGAAATCAAAATGTCATAGCTTTATGACGTTCCTAGCTTTGACCGTCCTTGGCCACTCCGGGGGGCAAAACCCTAGAAAATCGTGACGTTATTGGGCAAAAACGTCATTGGCAATTTAGGTCAAAACGTCATTAGCAAAATTAAGTGGCCTACGACGTTTTCCCGATGCCGATTGCGACAAATCAATAGCGTCATTGGCATTTGGCTCAATACAATGGTATGTGTTTGGCTGCCATGTCATCCATTTTGCCTATGTGTCCCTTTTCGGGTCCCACGCGCCTCACACGTGTCACTGGAAGCAACTGGCTTGAACTAACTGACATGTAGGACCAACTGATACTTGTGGGACAAAGGCGTCTTGTTATTTTTTTTCTCTGTGCCGTCCACCATTTTGGGCTGCTGGCTGCTGGCCTACCCCACGACGGCCCATCCGGTGGTTGAATTGCTGGCCCGACGGCCCATCCGGGGGTTGAATTGCTGGCCCGACGGCCCATCCGGGGTTGGAGTGGCTCCCGATGGAAATAACTGGCAAAAATTGCGTTTGCGGGGACTCGAACCCTCGACCTGGCGCTGCCGCACTACCACTCCCTACCGCTTTGCTACAATAGTGTTGTTGACAAAAGTATGGTTGTCCATGTATATAGACATGATAGACTAATCAGTTGTCTTCAAAATCCCTCCACCTCGACCAAAATCCCTCCGACCAGGTGCATCTAGCTAGGGTTCCTCCTCCGACCAAAATCCCTCCGACCAGGTGCATCTGTTGCATGGCGGCGCAGTTCCCAGCCTGCTCGGGCAGTTCTTCTAGGTCAGGAGCGTCGTCGCGTCGCCGGCGGCGGCCGGGCACGCCCATTCCGTATCGGCAGCGGCCATTCGATTATGAGCCCGCCGACGTATGTGACTGTGGCGAGAAGATGCCGCAATGGATTTCTTGGAGTGATCCGAATCCTGGGAGAAGATACCGGAACTGCAAAATTCGCTCGGTTAGTCTTCGAGCACGCCCCCCCGCCCCCATTCTGAATTTCCTGGAGCCCGCCGTCTTCTGAAGTTTCTTTTCTACTATGCCTTACTTATCCTCTTTTGTTCTTCATCTGTCAGATTGCTGGTGGAATAGGGTGTAAAGTGTTTAAGTGGATTGATGATCCGCTGGATGCACGTCACAAAGAGTTAGTTCGTGATCTGCGTGATGCTGTTTGGGATCGAGATGAAGAAATTGAGAGGCTCCAGGTAGAAATTGAGAGGCTCCAGGAAGAAAAGTTTCTGCTTGCTGCAAGGAAACAGAGCAACCCTGAACCAAAGAAAATGAGAGGCTTCATGGTTTGGGTGCTATCTGTAGCTTTTGTCATCTGTTGTACCTGGGTGATGTGTACGAACTGAAATTAGGGTGAATTCAGTGATCTGTTGGTCAGGAGGAGAAGAAGCTAGAGTATATGCTAGAGTTATTGTGTTGTAATTCCAAACATTTGTCTGTTCGTGCCACAATGTTTAGTTCCTGAATTTGAACCATGTCTATGTATGTGTGCAATTCTGTTCAGTTGAAAATGTGTTCTGTTGAAAATGAGTTCTGTTGAAAATGTGTACGGCGGCGCCGCCCATATATGGTCGCCGGCGTCAGCCATGCACGGCGGCGCCGCCCATATATGGTCGCCGGCGTCAGCCATGTATTGAAAAAATTGGGCATGGATTCCCCTAAAAATTGGGCATGGATTCCCCAAAAAAATTGGGCACAAATTCTGGGAACAAAAAGCTGACATATTCAACATAAATTCTGGGAAAAACAAGCTGGCATGTTCAACATAAATTCTAGGCCAAACAACCTGACACATAATCTGAAATAAACTGATATTACACAAACTACAGATTCAAACTGCTATTCATCCATTACACAAACTACAGATTCAAACTGCTATTCATCTTCTTCGGAAACTGGACGATTCCTAGTCCTATTTCCTCCATCATCACCATCATCACTGCAATATTGGTACATTGTCTGATCAACCTCCTCGATTTCTTCAGGCACAACCTCCTTGCTCCGTTTCTTCAGTTTGTCCACAATGACTTTTTCAAGTAGCACACGTTCCTGGTCACTTCTCGTCCTACTCCGTGCAGTGCCTTCTTTTTCTTGCACAGGAACTTGACTGGAATCTTCATCTTGATATGATAGTACAGCAACACCGGGTCCCTGTTCATTTTCTTTTACACTCCATAGATGTCTATGGTGAAATTTCTGCACAACTTGCCATTTTCCTTTCAACTTAGTGTCTGGCACATAAAAGACCTTGGTTGCTTGTGATGTCAGAATGAAAGGATCAGTCTTGTACCAAAACTTTTCTGTGTTAACACTCTTGAAGTGTCCATCATCGTCGAATCCGGGTTTCCTACCACCAAGGTCAAACCAGTCACACCGGAAGAGGACAACTGACCGATGGACGCCACCGCTGGAGTTGTATTGCAATCTGATGATGGATTTCAGCTGACCAAAGAAGTCAATGCTGTTGCCATCATGATCTCCCTCAGAAACGATTCCACTATTTTGTGTCTTTCTGTTCTTCTCGCGGTCAACAGTATGGTACCGAACACTGTCAACAACACATGCCGAATATAGTCTCACTCTAAAATCTGGTTTGCACGCCAAAGCATAGAGATCAGGACAGACATCATTTCGCATTTTTCCAATCTGCAAAAAATCAACCAGGGGGTGAGTAACACACACAGAAAATTTATATCATGAACTTTTCCAATCTTCAGAAATAAACCAGCTAAAGATCTCACATGAGTCTGAAACCATCTAGCAAAGTTCTTGGCAAGCCATCTATCAACATTGATCTGACCACCTCGTTGGTTCAACTCTTGTTTGCACAGGCTGGAATGGCAACAGAAAATAGATCCTAATTATTATTTGGACATGCTGCAATAACCTATCTATATATGGGGATGAAGAGAAACGTACTCGATGTATGGATCAACCTCAGGGCAACTTCGGAGCACATACCACACCATGTTGTCATAGTCCTCACCTGCATACACATATTGAGAGGCTCCAATAAATTTCACACCGTGTTTGAAAACAGACAGATCACCAATATGTGAATCATCCCGCTCCGGATTTCTACTTGGACGGTTGAATCTTGTTTCAACATCGTCGAAGTATCTCGAGCAAAATGTCAGGCACTCATCAACAATATATGCTTCGGCAATCGATCCCTCCGGCCTGGCATTGTTCCGGACATAACGCTTCAATGTTAGCAACCTTCTTTCGACTGGGTACATCCAACCGTAATGCACTGGGCCTCTAAGCCTTGCCTCTTTTGGTAAATGGATGGCCAAATGCACCATCACGTCGAAGAAAGATGGGGGGAAGATCTTCTCAAGTTTGCAAAGAATAACTACGATTTCCTTTTCAAGTCTGTCCAGAACGTCTCTCTTCAGTGTTTTGCAGCACAGCTCTCTGAAGAAATTTCCAAGCTCAGCAACCGCTTCATATATGTCTTCATGGATTGTTCCTCGAAGGCCAGCCGGTAAGATCCTTTGAAGCAATATATGACAGTCATGGGTCTTCAGCCCTTGAAGCTTGCACTTATCAGAAGCAACACACTTGGATATGTTAGACGCGTACCCATCTGGAAACCTCACAGCTTTTATGAATTCACAAAAAGCAATTTTTTCTTGTTTACTCATTGTATACCACGCCTGTGGCATCTCAAAAGAGTCAGCTGAAACAGGCTGCAAATGCAAGTCACGTCTTATGCCCATGTCTTCCAAATCAAGCCTTGAATTGACAGTGTCTTTGGTCTTGCCTTGTATGTTCATGAAAGTACCAATCAAATTGTCACAGATGTTTTTCTCGATGTGCATTACATCGAGATTATGCCTCAGCTTTAGATCTTCCCAGTATGGCAAGTCCCACAAACATGATCTACGGCTCCAACACTGACCGTCCTCACGTTTCCTTTTCTTCTGAAGCTTGCCTGGTATCACATCTCTAACCCTATCAAGCTGTTGCTTCAGCTCTTCTGGAGTGAATTCCGCTGGCTTCTCACGGCTTTCAGAAGCACCATCGAATTCTTTGCTATTTCTCCAAGGATGGTGCCGAGGTAGCCAACGGCGGTGCCCAATAAAGCAGATTTTGTTCCTTAATTTCTTGGAGCAATTCTCTTTGTCACAACGCACACATGCCTGGTAACCAGCTGTGGCCCTCCCTGACAATGTGTGCAGTGCCGGATAATCATGAATACACCATAAGATTGCAGCACGGAGATCAAACTTGTCTGGACTATTGGCATCATACGATTTTACACCTTTCCAGAGCTCCTGCAGCTCTTCCATCAAAGGCTCCATGAAGACATCAAAATCTTTTCCTGGAGAGGATGGACCAGGGATTAGCAATGCAAGCATGAAGTTGGACTGATCCATACATGCCCACGGCGGAAGGTTGTATGGCACCACGAATACAGGCCACATGCTGTAGGAGTTGCTCATATTCCCGTAGGGATTAAAACCATCCGTGGCAAGTCCAAGCCTTATGTTCCTGGCATCAGCGGCAAAGTCTTTATGAATATTGTCAAAATCCTTCCATGCATCCCCGTCTGCTGGATGACTGAGATCATTCTCCACGTCTTGCCGCTTCAGTTTGTGCCACTGTACTTCCTTTGATTGCTCCTTTGAAAGAAACATTCTTTGCAGCCTTGGAATCAATGGGAAGTGCCTCAGCACCTTCTCTGGGATCTGTCTCCTACCATCAGCATCTTTCCATCTGGAGGCTTTGCACTTGGGGCAATTATTCTCCTTGGCATAATCCTTCCGGAACAATACACAGTTATTCGGGCACACATGGATACTATCATAACCAAGTCCCAACCTGCCGATTATGCTAAGTGCCTCCTCGTATGACTTTGGTATTGAGCTAGTAGGGTATTGCAAGGCCAAAATCAGGAGTATCGCGTTGAATGCAACGTTGCTAATCCGGTAGTACGACTTGGCCTGAAGTAACTTGACTGTGAGTGAAAACCTTGACATTGTACCCCCATCGCTGGCTGCGCGCTTGGCTTCCTCTATCAACTCAGCAAATATAGTGTCCTTTCCAGCACCTTGCGGTTCTGACTTGTACAAATCAGCAAGCAGATCAGGAATTCTATCATCTTCGTAACCATCTTCCTCTTGCAAACCAAAATAGTGTGCCTCTGCATCACCTCCACCAACATGGTGTGCCCCTGCATCACCTCCATGTCCAGCCTCAGGTTCACCTCCATGTCCAGCCTCAGGTTCACCTCCATGTCCATGTCCGGCTTCAGGTGCACCTCCTTGTCCTCCATGTCCAGCTTCAGGTACAGGATGTAATGGTTCTCCATGGAAGACCCATCGGTCATAAGTGCTTGCCATCCCAAAAAGAAGCAAATGAGCCTCTACTACATCTAGAGGTTTTGTGCACCGGTTAAGACAGCTACGACATGGGCACAGCACCTGATCATCATTGGCAGCACTCAAGCGAACAAACTGCATAAACTCTGCCACTCCCTTTGTGTGTTCAGGGGAAAGCCTTCTAATTCTTGTTGTAATCCAGCGTCTGTCCATCTGCGGAAGAACAAAATGATGCAATTAGCACACACCTAACTGCACAGCAGTTCCAATTTCAAGCAATGCACAGCAGTTCAATTCGATTTTGTGAACTGATGAAGAAGAACAGATCGAGAGGGGAGAGATGAGAGGGGTGCAGACCGGGAGATGCGGAGGGGCTCGTCGTGGGAGAGGGCCGGGGCTCGTCCTGGAGAGGGACGGGGCTCGTCCTGGAGAGGGCGAGGGGCTCGTCCTGGAGAGGGCGAGGGGCTCGTCGTCGGCGAGGGCGAGGGGCTCGTCGTCGTCGTCGGCGAGCCAGATGGACAGCACATCCCTTGCTCGGACGCAGCGCTGGCACACCCACCACCGCCGTCACCTCGGATCACAGAGATTCGATATTGTGAACTGACGAAGAAGAACAGATCGAGAGGGGAGAGATGAGAGGGGTGCAGACCGGGAGATGCCCCACCAGAGGGCTCGTCGTCGGAGAGGGCCGGGGCTCGTCGTCCGCCGCCACCGCCACCGCCGCCGCCGAGTTGCGGAGGGAGTTGGATTCGAATTTCTGCTAGGTTATCGGAGGGAGTTGGATTCGGAAGGGATATTTGGGCCTCTCCTGGGCGCCAAAAAAAATCAAAAAGTGTGAGGGCTGGGAGTCGAACCCAGCACCTCTAGATGTGTCAACGTGCCAGTTAACCAGTGGAGCTATTGGAGAGATCTTGTCAGCTTACCATCCTTTATCCTTTACATAGTGGAACTAAGGCAACTTCTTTTTTTTATAGTTATGGATATGATCTTGTTACATAATCTATCAGAGGGGATACTGATTTAGGACAACAGTTAATTTGTACAGGAGCATTAGCTAAGCAACAGGCTAATATATGACTAATAATTAATTACGGCTAGCAAACTATATATATCTATATATACTCCAGCATATATAGACCACCAAAAGCACATTATATTACACATATATAGTGCAGCCTTGAGCTCAATAACATAGTACCAAAAGGACACGTTAATTATAGATACTACCGAGGAGGTTCAACGCTCATTTACTTGAGCACATTACATCGACCAACAGGCCATTAGATAGTACCAGATCGATCGATAAGAGGTTCAACGCTCATATTACTTGAGCTCATACACACATATATATAGTACTACTAGCTTAATTAGAGAGGTTCAGCCTGCTAGCTCATTTCTCGAGCTTCCTGACATACAACTTGAGACCGCCCCGGGCGCGAATGCGGAACCAAAACACAAAGATATCATTTGCCTTCATCTTGCTCTTCCGCACCACAGCACTCCAGTTTGTTGTGATCACTGCACCGTCACACTTCCCTTTGCCCTGGAAAATCCTCACTTTCACACCATGTCTCTCACTGTAAGAGACAAGAAAGTCATTGTCTGGAAGCTGCATATTCGTCGAGATGTACTGCTGGGTAAACTTCCGGTTGAAGTACTGCAGATTATAAGATGCAAAACTTCGTTCAGATGAAGTAATTGTCAACATATAAAGATGCAAAAACATCCTTGAGATGGAGTAATTATTTACCATTCTGGAGGAACTGCCTTCCACGGAACTTGCACTCTTTATAGTGCACACATAAAAAGGAATTGCGGGGCGCTTTTGGTCAACAAGATATCTCAGGGTTTCAACTTGTGTAGGATTCATTTCCACTAGATTGGGATACATGCAAAAGTCATCCCATTCCTCACCTGCCTCTATCCTGGGACCTACATATAAAGAAACCAGGGAATAAGGCCTAGTTTAAAGTTTTCCTAAAACTGAAGTATATATCAAACCAACAGTATTTATAGAAACTGAAGTATTCCTTGAATGCTACAAATTGACTAGCTATTATGCCAAACCGAGACTAATTAAGCATTTGACCTATATCCTGCATCTATAACTACTATATATATATTTTACCTCGACGAGTCAGATGGACATCAGCAGCAGGAGGAGGAGCAACTTCCTCATGATCAGCTGCACAATCCATTGCTGCAGCATCATCAGCTTTCTCTTGCTTGACATGAACCCTATCTAGAGCACCATCCTCACCTTCGGAGGATGAGCTGATGTCGATGGTCTCCACGGCCTTCTTGGATGGGACCAAAATGGCAACTTCATAGTCATAGGGGTCCATGGTGTCGACCTAATAACAAGCAGTGAACAATTTGAGAACTATGAAACTATTAATTACACATTAATTAAAACTAAGTTGGGATGTTTAGTTTCAGATTGACATTCGCACTAGCAGCACTACACATGTTTTGAATCAATCTAAACCAGGAAAATCTACTCTAGCACTAGAATCTACTTTGAATCGATCAAACCCTAGGAAAATCGCCGCTCGGACAAAAAAAACCCAATTAAAATCCCCCGAGATTAAGTACGGCTAACCCTAGAAAATCCCCCGCTCATCCCCCAAATTAACCTGAGCTTCGGCCGACGGATCGAGGCAGTGGAGCTTCGGCCGACGGAGCTTGACGGAGCTGCTTGACGGAGCTTCGGCCGACGGAGTTGGGAGAGGAAGAGGCGGCAGTGGCGGCTGGGTTGGGGAGAGAGAGAGTGAGACAGGGGAGAAAGTTGCTTTTGGTAATTTTATGGGGACATTTTGGGGTGGGTGGGGCAAAATGGCACCCACTGACGTGTGGGGCCATCTAGCAGTAGATACCACTGGGTTGGGCCATTTCCGGTAATTTTATGTGGATTAGGGGCCAGCAGGTAAAATGGAACCCTCATTCTCTGTTTTTACTAATTATAATAAATCAGAAATTCCCTCCTCCGCCTCTCCGCTTCTTGACGGTTCCACTCCGCTTCCACTACTCCCACTACACGAAAAACCCTCCTCCGCGCCAAGACGCTTCTGCCTCGCCGCTTCTGCCTCCTCCGCCGCTTCCTCCTCCGCCGCTTCTGCCTCCTCCGCGCCATGGACGCTGCTTCTTCTTCCTCTTCCTCTGTTCCGCTGCAGCCCATTACTCAGATCAGGACCTTCACCGTCCATGGCGGCAAGGAGATCGAAGTGGTCTACACAAACGAGGAGGAGACGATGAGCAAGTACCTGAAGATGTACGCGCAGTGGTATGCGGAAGAAGAAGAGAACAAATTTGTAGGATTGGATCTCGAGTACACTCGGGAGGACCCCAACCACGAAGTAGACAACTACCTCGCCGTCGCTCAGCTGTGCATGAGGAACCACGTCCTCGTCTGCCACTTTTCCTGGTTTGTAGACCTTAATCTTGCTCTGATTTACTTAATCTTGCTCTGATTTTGTTAATCTTGCTCAGATTTTAGTTAATCGCTAGTGCATGATGAACCAAGTCACCCTCGAGTGCTCTGTTTTAGTTAATCTTGATCTGTTTTAGTTAATCTCGAGTGCTCTGGTTTCTCTGTTTGAGAGAAAATTGCAACTCACATGCACCATAATTCGCAAGGCAGTTTCAAGAATATGGGATTGTGCATTTTATTGAAAGAAATTGTGGAGAGGGGAATTCTTGTGTTAATGAACCGTGTACTTAGCTATATGATGTTGAATTGTGAATTTAGTTTCAGACCGAGTCATATTTCTGTGTTTTCTAACTGGGAATTCGTGCAACAGCAAGTTACAAATTGGTTCATTGGGCTAGGTGCAACAAATTAAACTACAAACCGTGCTAGCTGCAAAACTAGTTTTGTTTCTGTGTTTTGTGTAACAAAAGCCACAAAGCATGGTGTCCTGATCTTGCAGATTGAATCTATCCATATGCTCATCTAGCATGTACTGGATTTCATTATACCAAATTAATTATCACAAAGCAAATTTCCGGAGTCCTGATCTTGCATTTAATAGACTTTTGTTAGTTTCAAAATTATATGATGCAAAATGATATTTCAATGACTAAAAAATTTGCACTTGCACATTTCATAAAAGTGTTGGTCATGCATTCTTTTAGTACCAAATGGATTATGACTAGATAATTTTCAGACTCTTGATCATGCACTTACTAAACTTATGTCAATTTTATTCAAGTTATGAGATTGCATAGACTAAACATTCGTATTCCCAAATTTTATTCAAGTGTTGATCTCGCAAGTACTAAATTTTTGCATCAAATTGAATCTATCCATATGCTCATCTAGCATGTACTGGATTTCATTATACCAAATTAATTATCACAAGCAAATTTCCGGAGTCTTGATCTTGCATTTAATAGAATTTTGTTAGTTTCAAAATTATATGATGCAAAATGAAATTTCAATGACTAAACAATTGCACTTACACATTTCATAAAAGTGTTGTTCATGCATTCTATTAGTACCAAATGAATTATGACTAGATAATATTCAGACTGTTGATCATGAACTTACTAAACTTATGTAGTTTCAAATTTTATATTCAAGCTATGAGATTGCATATAGACTAGCTTCGTAGTCCCAAATTTTATTCAAGTGTTGATCTCGCAAGTACTAAATTTTTGTTTTCAGGACCAACGGGGAATGTCCGGCTGCTGATACGTCTCCAACGTATCGATAATTTCTTATGTTCCATGCTACTTTATTGATGATACCTACATGTTTTATGCACACTTTATGTCATATTCGTGCATTTTCTGGAACTAACCTATTAACAAGATGCCGAAGTGCCAGTTCCTGTTTTCTCGCTGTTTTTGGTTTCAGAAATCCTAGTAACGAAATATTTCTAATTGGACGAAATCAACGCCTGTTCCTATTTTGCCCTAAGCATCCAACACCCGAGAGTCGCAGAGGAGGGCCCTGTGGGCCCCATGATAGGTGGCGCGGCTGGGCCCTGGCCGCGCAGCCCATGGTGTCGTCGCCTTCGACCTTTCCGACGCTGCCCTTTCGCCTATAAAGCCCCCGCATCGAAAACCTCACGGAAGAAGCCACGGTACGCGAAACCTTCCCGCCGCCATCGCGAAGCCAAGATCCGGGGGACAGAGTCTCTGTTCCGGCACCCTGCCGGACGGGGAAGTGCCCCCGGAAGGCTTCTCCATCGACACCGTGCCATCTCCACCGCCATCTTCATCAACGCTGCTGCTCCCATGAAGAGGGAGTAGTTCTCCATCGAGGCTCGGGGCTGTACCGGTAGCTATGTGGTTCATCTCTCCTATGTGCTTCAATACAATAATCTCATGAGCTGCCTTACATGATTGAGATTCATATGATGATGCTTGTAATCTAGATGTCGTTATGCTAGTCAAGTGAGTTTTACTTATGTGATCTCCGGAGACTCCTTGTCCCACGTGTGTAAAGGTGACGGTGTGTGCACCGTGTGGGTCTCTTAGGCTATATTTCACAGAATACTTATTCACTGTTATGAATGGCATAGTGAAGTGCTTATTTATATCTCTTTATGATTGCAATATGTTTTGTATCACAATTTATCTATGTGCTACTCTAGCAATGTTATTAAAGTAGTTTTATTCCTCCTACACGATGTAATGGTGACAGTGTGTGCATCCGTGTTAGTACTTGGCATAGGCTATGATCATGATCTCTTGTAGATTGCGAAGTTAACTATTGCTATGATAAGTATTGATGTGTATTATTCCTCCTACATAAGCATGAAGGTGACAGTGTGCATGCTATGTTAGTACTTGGTTTAGTCGTATCGATCTTTCATGCACTCTAAGGTTATTTAAATATGAACATTTAATTGTGGAGCTTGTTAACTCCGGCATTGAGGGTTCGTGTAATCCTACACAATGTGTTCATCATCCAACAAGAGAGTGTAGAGTATGCATTTATCTATTCTGTTATGTGATCAAAGTTGAGAGTGTCCACTAGTGAAAGTCTAATCCCTAGGCCTTGTTCCTAAATACTGCTATCGCTGCTTGTTTACTGTTTTACTGCTACTGCTTTACTTGTTTACTTCCTACAATATTACTACCATCAACTGCACGCCAGCAGCTATTTTTCTGGCGCCATACTACTGCTCATATTCATTCATACCACTTGTATTTCACTATCTCTTCGCCGAACTAGTGCACCTATTAGGTGTGTTGGGGACACAAGAGACTTCTTGCTTTGTGGTTGCAGGGTTGCATGAGAGGGATATCTTTGACCTCTTCCTCCCTGAGTTCGATCCTTGGGTAATCCACTTAAGGGAAACTTGCTGTTGTTCTACAAACCTCTGCTCTTGGAGGCCCAACACTGTCTACAAGAATAGAAGCACCCGTAGACATCAAGCACTTTTCTGGCGCCGTTGCCGGGGAGGAAAGGTAAAAGGCACTCATACTCCGGTTCCAGGTAACAGTACTTTTCTGGCGCCATTGTGTGTGTGCTCGAAGCTATTTCCTTTAGACTCTGCAATTGCGACATTTGGTTTCTTGTTTACACTAGTTAGGCATAATGGACAACAATGACCTTTTTATTCTATTTCCTGATTTAAGACATGGATGGTTTGATGCGAAAATTAAAAAACCCATGGAACATATTAATATGAATGCTTTGAACACTATTGTTGCTAATGCTATGGAAAATTCTAAGCTTGGGGAAGCTGGCTTTGATGAGCATGATATTTTTAGTCCCCCAAGCATTGAGGAGAAAATTTACTTTGATGATACTTTGCCTCCCATTTATGATGATTATAATGATAGTAGTCTTTTGTTACCACCTGTTATGGAGGATAAATTTGATTATGATTACAATATACCTCCTATATTTGATAGCTACTTTGTTGAATTTGCTCCCACTACAATTAATAAGAATTACTATGCTTATGTTGGGAGTAGTAATTATTTTATGCATGAGACTCATGATAAGAATGCTTTATGTGATAGTTATATTGTTGAGTTTGCTCATGTTGCTACTGAAAGTTATTATGAGAGAGGAAAATATGGTTGTAGAAATTTTCATGTTACTAAAACACCTCTCTATGTGCTGAAATTTTTGAAGCTACACTTGTTTTATCTTCCTATGCTTGTTACTTTGCTCTTCATGAACTTGTTTATTTACAAGATTCCTATGCATAGGAAGCATGTTAGACTTAAATGTGTTTTGAATTTGCCTCTTGATGCTCTCTTTTGCTTCATTGTCTATTTCTTGAGTGCATCATTAAAACTGCTGAGCCCATCTTAATGGCTATAAAGAAAGAACTTCTTGGGAGATAACCCATGTGTTTTTTACTACAGTACTTTGTTTTATATTTGTGTCTTGGAAGTTGTTTACTACTGTAGCAACCTCTCCTTATCATGTTTTTGTGCCAAGTAAAGTTTCTATGTTAAAGTTGATGTTATATTTGGGATCGCTGCGCAGAAACAGCATTGCTGTCTGTCACGAATTCTGGCACAAGTCTCTGTAGAAAATTCGAAAAAATCTGCCAATTTACGAGCGTGATCCTCAGATATGTACGCAACTTTTATTAGTTTTGAGTTTTTCCATTTGAGCAAGTCTGGTGCCATTTTAAAATTCGTCTTTACGAACTGTTCTGTTTTGACAGATTCTGCCTTTTATTTCGCATTGCCTCTTTTGCTATGTTGGATGAATTTCTTTGATCCATTAATGCCCAGTAGCTTTATGCAATGTCCAGAAGTGTAAAGAATGATTGTGTCACCTCTGAACATGTGAATTTTTTATTATGCACTAACCCTCTAATGAGTTTGCTTGAAGTTTGGTGTGAAGGAAGTTTTCAAGGGTCAAGAGAGGAGTATGATATACTATGATCAAGAGGAGTGAAAGCTCTAAGCTTGGGGATGCCCCCGTGGTTCATCCCTGCATATTTCAAGAAGACTCAAGCATCTAAGCTTGGGGATGCCCAAGGCATCCCCTTCTTCATCGACAAAATCAGGTTCCTTCTCTTGAAACTATATTTTTATTCGGTCACATCTTATGTACTTTACTTGGAGCGTCTGTGTGCTTTTATTTTTGTTTTGTTATCTTAGTTCTCTGAATAAGTTCATGCTTGTGTGGGAGAGAGACACGCTCCGCTGGTTCGTATGAACACATGTGTTCTTAGCTTTTAATATTCATGGCGAAGTTTCCTCTTCGTTAAATTGTTGGAATTGGAAAATGCTACATGTAGTAATTCTAAAATGTCTTGGATAATGTGATACTTGGCAATTGTTGTGCTCATGTTTAAGCTCTTGCATCATATACTTTGCACCTATTAATGAAGAAATACATAGAACTTGCTAAAATTTGGTTTGCATAATTGGTCTCTCTAAGGTCTAGATAATTTCTAGTAAAAAGTTTGAACAACAAGGAAGACGGTGTAAAGTCTTATAATGTTTACAATATGTCTTTTATGTGAGTTTTGCTGCACCGGTTCATCCTTGAGTTTGCTTCAAATAACCTTGCTAGCCTAAACCTTGTATCGAGAGGGAATACTTCTCATGCATCCAAAATCCTTGAGCCAACCACTATGCCATTTGTGTCCACCATACCTACCTACTACATGGTATTTCTCCGCCATTCCAAAGTAAATTGCTTGAGTGCTACCTTTAAAATTCCATCATTCACCTTTGCAATATATAGCTCATGGGACAAAATAGCCTTAAAAACTATCGTAGTATTGAATATGTACTTATGCACTTTATGTTTTATTAAGTTGCTTGTTGTGCGATAACCATGCTTCTGGGGAACGCCATCAACTATTGTTGAATATCATGTGAGTTGCTATGCATGTCCGTCTTGTCTGAAGGATCTATCACTTTAGTGGTTGGAGCATGCAAAATTGTTAGAGAAGAACATTGGGCCGCTAACTAAAGCCATGAATCATGGTGGAAGTTTCAGTTTTGGACATATATCCTCAATCTCATATGAGAATAATAATCATTGCTACATGCTTATGCATTTAAGAGGAGTCCATTATCTGTTGTCCATGTTGTCCCGGTATGGATGTCTAAGTTGAGAATAATCAAAAGCGAGAAATCCAAAATGCGAGCATTCTCCTTAGACCTTTGTACAGGCGGCATGGAGGTACCCCTTTGTGACACTTGGTTGAAACATGGCATGCAAAGATCCGGTAGTCCAAGCTAAGTAGGACGAGGTGCGGACACTATTAGTATACAATGCATGAGGCTTGCAACTTGTAAGATATAATTTACATAACTCATATGCTTTATTACTACCGTTGACAAAATTGTTTCATGTTTTCAAAATAAAAGCTCTAGCACAAATACAGCAATCGATGCTTTCCTCCTTGAAGGACCATTCTTTTACTTTTATTGTTGAGTCAGTTTACCTATCTCCCTCCACCTTAGAAGCAAACACTTGTGTGAACTGTGCATTGATTCCTACATACTTGCATATTGCACTTGTTATATTACTTTATGTTGACAATATCCATGAGATATACATGTTACAAGTTGAAAGCAACCGCTGAAACTTAATCTTCCATTGTGTTGCTTCAATACCTCTACTTTGAATTATTGCTTTATGAGTTAACTCTTATGCAAGACTTATTGATGCTTGTCTTGAAAGTACTATTCATGAAAAGTCTTTGCTTTATGATTCAGTTGTTTACTCATGTCATTACCATTGTTTTGATCGCTGCATTCATTACATATGTTTACAATATGATCAAGTTTATGATGGCATGTCACTTAAGAAATTATCTTTGTTATCGTTTTACCTGCTCGGGACGAGCAGAACTAAGGGGATGCTGATACGTCTCCAACGTATCGATAATTTCTTATGTTCCATGCTACTTTATTGATGATACCTACATGTTTTATGCACACTTTATGTCATATTCGTGCATTTTCCGGAACTAACCTATTAACAAGATGTCGGTGCCAGTCCTGTTTTCGTTGTTTTTGGTTTCAGAAATCCTAGTAACGAAATATTCTCGGAATTGGACGAAATCAACGCCAGGTTCCTATTTTGCCCGGAAGCATCCAGAACACCCGAGAGCCCAGAGGAGGGCCCTGTGGGCCCCAGATGATAGGCGCGGCCTGGGCCCTGGCCGCGCCAGCCTATGGTGTCGTCGCCCCTTCGACCTTCCGACGCTGCCCTTTCGCCTATATAAAGCCCCCGCATCGAAAACCCTTACGGAAGAAGCCACGGTACGCGAAACCTTCCAGCCGCCGCCATCGCGAAGCCAAGATCGGGGGACAGGAGTCTCTGTTCCCACCCTGCCGGACGGGGAAGTGCCCCGGAAGGCTTCTCCATCGACACCGCTGCCATCTCCACCGCCATCTTCATCAACGCTGCTGCTCCCATGAAGAGGGAGTAGTTCTCCATCGAGGCTCGGGGCTGTACCGGTAGCTATGTGGTTCATCTCTCTCCTATGTGCTTCAATACAATAATCTCATGAGCTGCCTTACATGATTGAGATTCATATGATGATGCTTGTAATCTAGATGTCGTTATGCTAGTCAAGTGAGTTTTACTTATGTGATCTCCGGAGACTCCTTGTCCCACGTGTGTAAAGGTGACAGTGTGTGCACCGTGTGGGTCTCTTAGGCTATATTTCACAGAATACTTATTCACTGTTATGAATGGCATAGTGAAGTGCTTATTTATATCTCTTTATGATTGCAATATGTTTTGTATCACAATTTATCTATGTGCTACTCTAGCAATGTTATTAAAGTAGTTTTATTCCTCCTACACGATGTAATGGTGACAGTGTGTGCATCCGTGTTAGTACTTGGCATAGGCTATGATCATGATCTCTTGTAGATTGCGAAGTTAACTATTGCTATGATAAGTATTGATGTGTATTATTCCTCCTACATAAGCATGAAGGTGACAGTGTGCATGCTATGTTAGTACTTGGTTTAGTCGTATCGATCTTTCATGCACTCTAAGGTTATTTAAATATGAACATTTAATTGTGGAGCTTGTTAACTCCGGCATTGAGGGTTCGTGTAATCCTACGCAATGTGTTCATCATCCAACAAGAGAGTGTAGAGTATGCATTTATCTATTCTGTTATGTGATCAAAGTTGAGAGTGTCCACTAGTGAAAGTCTAATCCCTAGGCCTTGTTCCTAAATACTGCTATCGCTGCTTGTTTACTGTTTTACTGCGTTACTACTGCTACTACTGCTTGTTTACTTCCTACAATATTACTACCATCAACTGCACGCCAGCGAGCTATTTTCTGGCGCCGTACTACTGCTCATATTCATTCATACCACTTGTATTTCACTATCTCTTCGCCGAACTAGTGCACCTATTAGGTGTGTTGGGGACACAAGAGACTTCTTGCTTTGTGGTTGCAGGGTTGCATGAGAGGGATATCTTTGACCTCTTCCTCCCCGAGTTCGATAAACCTTGGGTAATCCACTTAAGGGAAACTTGCTGCTGTTGTACAAACCTCTGCTCTTGGAGGCCCAACACTGTCTACAAGAATAGAAGCACCGGCGCTGCGCTCATTCCTTCAAAATCAAGAAATTGTGTTCTGCAGCGTTGACAAGAGAACAGATTTTATAAAGTTATATTACGAGAAGATTATAATTCCTAGGGAGAACTGGATCGATATCCAGGAAATTGTCAACGTCAAAGGTCTCAACGAGAGAGGAAAATTAATGAGGGATGGAATGGCTAGTCTTGCAACTAGCATCTTGGACGAGTCGTACAGCGAGATGAAGAGCAAATTCCCTCGAGACAGGCACAATTACTGGGAAGAGCAGCCGTTGTCTGATTTAAACCTGGAGTATGCAGCTAAAGATGCTTACGTGAGCTACCAGCTCTACGTTAAGATATGGTTCTTCCTGCGTTACCTTGTGTTTTGCCCCGGTTGCAAGAAGGAAGACAAGCTGAGGGGACGTCTGTGTCGCAAATGCAATGCAGCAGAGATCGAAGCTGAACATGCACAGAGAAATGCTGCAGCTGAAATAGCAAGGTTAAATGCTGAACTTGCAAGCGCGCAGGCTGAACTAGCAATCTTGAAGGCACCAGCTTCCAGCGACAACACCCAGCAGACAAGTCCCCCTCATGGCAAACGGACGAAGATGAATGATGAGCAGTGGCTGGAGGGTAGTGATGCGCCGAAGAGTAGTGATTATTGGCAGGACCTGAGGAAGAAGTCGTGGACTGGTGCTGATCAGTGGAGTGATGATCCGTGGACGACGGAGAGTGATCAGCAGAGCCCGAAGAGTGATAATCCGTGGCTGACGAAGCCAGGCAATTACTGACGACTTCTCCAAGATCCATGCCTAGTTAATTATTTGTATTTGCTTGTCAAGAAACTTTGCTTCTATCGTCTCTTTGTTTATGAGGCACAGCTCGGGGTAGACTTGTATAGGATCTCCCCATTAGGTAGGATCATAGGATCAACTTAGAGAAATCATACTTTTGCTGATGTGAATAGTGTCAGATCTGGTTGAATATTTCACACCCAGATTTTGGCATTGCATATATAACATAGATGTGTGTTGTCATTTTTTCAGGCTTCGGAAATTCAATTCGGCTCCCGGGTGCGTATGCTCCCTCTACCAACAAAACGTATTTCGAAGTGTGGAAAGATTTTGACAAAAAAATTTACATGTACATCTCCATAATATATGTGTATGCCTCAAGTTTCACGAGAAATCTAGGGGGGTAGACCCGCCGGGGCACACGTTCCGCTGTTTTGGGGGAAGGAGGGGGAGAACGACCGCCGGAGCACCGGAACCCCACCAAATCTTGCATGTGGACCTATGATATGTGTCAAAGTGTGGTGCAAGGTCTAATGGTGCAAAAGTAGCTCCCCTAAACCCTAAACCCTAAACTGGGGAGGCTTCGAGCACTAAAACCCCTCTAAAACCCTAAACCACGACACCGGAGCTGTAGAACCATGCATCATAAACCCTAACCCTAACCCTATACCCTAAACATATACCTAACCATAAATACTTACCTTTAACCTAAACCCTAGCCCTACCCCCTAAACCCTAGCCCTAACCCTACACCAAACCCTAACCAGTAGATCAGGCACACCCTCGATCGTGTGATAATGGCTCTAGCTGCGGGTATATGTGCCAAAGGGTCCCAATCTTGGTTCTCCATGTGTATATGTCCTAAAAAACCTAAAAGAATGAAAAGTTACATTGGTGCACCCTCGCGCGGAGAAATCTAGGGGGTAGACCCGCCGGGGCACACGTTCCGCTGTTTTGGGGGAAGGAGGGGGAGAACGACCGCCGGAGCACCGGAACCCCACCAAATCTTGCATGTGGACCTATGATATGTTTCAAAGTGTGGTGCAAGGTCTAATGGTGCAAAAGTAGCTCCCCTAAACCCTAAACCCTAAACTGGGGAGGCTTCGAGCACTAAAACCCCTCTAAAACCCTAAACCACGACACCGGAGCTGCAGAACCATGCATCATAAACCCTAACCCTAACCCTATACCCTAAACATATATCTAACCATAAATACTTACCTTTAACCTAAACCCTAGCCCTACCCCCTAAACCCTAGCCCTAACCCTACACCAAACCCTAACCAGTAGATCAGGCACACCCTCGATCGTGTGATAATGGCTCTAGCTGCGGGTATATGTGCCAAAGGGTCCCAATCTTGGTTCTCCATGTGTATATGTCCTAAACAAACCTAAAAGAATGAAAATTTACATTGGTGCACCCTCGCGCGGAGAAATCTAGGGGGGTAGACCCGCCGGGGCACACGTTCCGCTGTTTTGGGGGAAGGAGGGGGAGAACGACCGCCGGAGCACCGGAACCCCACCAAATCTTGCATGTGGACCTATGATATGTGTCAAAGTGTGGTGCAAGGTCTAATGGTGCAAAAGTAGCTCCCCTAAACCCTAAACCCCAAACTGGGGAGGCTTCGAGCACTAAAACCCCTCTAAAACCCTAAACCACGACACCGGAGCTGCAGAACCATGCATCATAAACCCTAACCCTAACCCTATACCCTAAACATATATCTAACCATAAATACTTACCTTTAACCTAAACCCTAGCCCTACCCCCTAAACCCTAGCCCTAACCCTACACCAAACCCTAACCAGTAGATCAGGCACACCCTCGATCGTGTGATAATGGCTCTAGCTGCGGGTATATGTGCCAAAGGGTCCCAATCTTGGTTCTCCATGTGTATATGTCCTAAACAAACCTAAAAGAATGAAAAGTTACATTGGTGCACCCTCGCGCGGAGAAATCTAGGGGGTAGACCCGCCGGGGCACACGTTCCGCTGTTTTGGGGGAAGGAGGGGGAGAACGACCGCCGGAGCACCGGAACCCCACCAAATCTTGCATGTGGACCTATGATATGTGTCAAAGTGTGGTGCAAGGTCTAATGGTGCAAAAGTAGCTCCCCTAAACCCTAAACCCTAAACTGGGGAGGCTTCGAGCACTAAAACCCCTCTAAAACCCTAAACCACGACACCGGAGCTGCAAAACCATGCATCATAAACCCTAACCCTAACCCTATACCCTAAACATATACCTAACCATAAATACTTACCTTTAACCTAAACCCTAGCCCTACCCCCTAAACCCTAGCCCTAACCCTACACCAAACCCTAACCAGTAGATCAGGCACACCCTCGATCGTGTGATAATGGCTCTAGCTGCGGGTATATGTGCCAAAGGGTCCCAATATTGGTTCTCCATGTGTATATGTCCTAAACAAACCTAAAAGAATGAAAAGTTACATTGGTGCACCCTCGCGCGGAGAAATCTAGGGGGTAGACCCGCCGGGGCACACGTTCCGCTGTTTTGGGGGAAGGAGGGGGAGAACGACCGCCGGAGCACCGGAACCCCACCAAATCTTGCATGTGGACCTATGACATGTGTCAAAGTGTGGTGCAAGGTCTAATGGTGCAAAAGTAGCTCCCCTAAACCCTAAACCCTAAACTGGGGAGGCTTCGAGCACTAAAACCCCTCTAAAACCCTAAACCACGACACCGGAGCTGCAGAACCATGCATCATAAACCCTAACCCTAACCCTATACCCTAAACATATACCTAACCATAAATACTTACCTTTAACCTAAACCCTAGCCCTACCCCTAAACCCTAGCCCTAACCCTACACCAAACCCTAACCAGTAGATCAGGCACACCCTCGATCGTGTGATAATGGCTCTAGCTGCGGGTATATGTGCCAAAGGGTCCCAATCTTGGTTCTCCATGTGTATATGTCCTAAACAAACCTAAAAGAATGAAAAGTTACATTGGTGCACCCTCGCGCGGAGAAATCTAGGGGGTAGACCCGCCGGGGCACACGTTCCGCTGTTTTGGGGGAAGGAGGGGGAGAACGACCGCCGGAGCACCGGAACCCCACCAAATCTTGCATGTGGACCTATGATATGTGTCAAAGTGTGGTGCAAGGTCTAATGGTGCAAAAGTAGCTCCCCTAAACCCTAAACCCCAAACTGGGGAGGCTTCGAGCACTAAAACCCCTCTAAAACCCTAAACCACGACACCGGAGCTGCAGAACCATGCATCATAAACCCTAACCCTAACCCTATACCCTAAACATATATCTAACCATAAATACTTACCTTTAACCTAAACCCTAGCCCTACCCCCTAAACCCTAGCCCTAACCCTACACCAAACCCTAACCAGTAGATCAGGCACACCCTCGATCGTGTGATAATGGCTCTAGCTGCGGGTATATGTGCCAAAGGGTCCCAATCTTGGTTCTCCATGTGTATATGTCCTAAACAAACCTAAAAGAATGAAAAGTTACATTGGTGCACCCTCGCGCGGAGAAATCTAGGGGGTAGACCCGCCGGGGCACACGTTCCGCTGTTTTGGGGGAAGGAGGGGGAGAACGACCGCCGGAGCACCGGAACCCCACCAAATCTTGCATGTGGACCTATGATATGTGTCAAAGTGTGGTGCAAGGTCTAATGGTGCAAAAGTAGCTCCCCTAAACCCTAAACCCCAAACTGGGGAGGCTTCGAGCACTAAAACCCCTCTAAAACCCTAAACCACGACACCGGAGCTGCAGAACCATGCATCATAAACCCTAACCCTAACCCTATACCCTAAACATATATCTAACCATAAATACTTACCTTTAACCTAAACCCTAGCCCTACCCCCTAAACCCTAGCCCTAGGGGTGTACGTAACCCTAACGATAAATAAGAGGCAACCCAACGAGGAGCAGAAGGTGTTGACAAGCAGTTTCGATGAAGGATTCACTGTAAATGCTCACAGACAAGTATTCAGGGGGTTTTGATATTGCAGATAAATAAAGTACAAGTAAATAAAATGCGAGAGAAATAATTGCAGCGAGTGGCCCAATCCTTTTTAGCACAAAGGACAAGCCGGTTTGTTTACTTATAATGACCAAACGTTCTTGAGGACACACGGGGATTTTAGTCTAGTACTTTCGCTTCATGTGGCTTAATAATCTTCATTGTTTTGATAAGTGTTGTGTGGGTGAACCTATGCTAATGCACCGCCCTTCCTAGGACTAATACATACTTGTGATTATACCCCTTGCAAGCATCCGCAACTACAAGAAAGTAATTAAGATAAATCTAACCACAGCCTTAAACTCTGAGATCCTGCGATCCCTCCTGCATCGATATACTAACGGGGGCTTAGGTTTCTGTCACTCCGGCAACCCCGCAATTAGCAACCGAATACAAGATGCACTCCCCTAGGCCCATAAATGGTGAAGTGTCGTGTAGTCGACGTTCACACGACACCACTAGAAGAATGACACCACAACTTAAATATCATAACATTGAATATTACTCAACCATAATTCACTACTAGCATTTAGACTTCACCCATGTCCTCAAGAACTAAACGAACTACTCACGAGACATCATATGGAATACAATCAGAGGTGATATGATGATGAATAACAATCTGAACATAAACCTTGGTTCAATGGTTTCACTCAATAGCATCTACAACAAGTATAGAATAACACCGGGAGAGTTTCCCCTATCAAACAATCAAGATTTAACCCGAATTGTTACAGCGGTGACGAGGTGCAGCGGTGGTGATGGCGGTGTAGATGGTGGAGATGATGATGATGATGATGGAGATGATGTCCCGCTCGATGACGATGGCGATGGCGTCGATTTCCCCCTCCGGGAGGGAATTTCCCCGGCGGATTCCTGCCCGCCGGAGAGCTCTTTTCTCTCTGGTGTTCTCCGCCCCGCAGAGGCGGCTGTAACCCTCGTGAGGTCCTCTCTGTGGCTTAGGTTTTCGGGACGAAGGAGTACGCGAAGAAAAGGAGGCGAAAGGGGCTGTGGGGCCCCCGAGCACAGGGTGGCGCGGCCAGGCCCTGGGCCGCGCCGCCCGTGGTCTGGGCCCACAGTGGCTCCTCTCTGCTCCCCCTTTTGGCTCCCTCCGTCATCTGGAAAAATAGGAATTTACGTGAAATTTCCTTCCACAGTTGATCTTCCGAAATATTGCGTTCTGACGGCGCTTTTTCCAGCAGAATCCTGGCTCCGGTGCTTGATCCTCCAATGATGATGAAACATGAAAAATAGATGAAATAACATAAGTATTGTGTCCCAATATGAAATATATCAATGAATAACAGCAAATTATGATACAAAATAGTGATGCAAATTGGACGTATCAACTCCCCCCAAGCTTAGACCTCGCTTGTCCCCAAGCGAAACTGAGCTCGATAAACGAGACCACATGTTTATGGAGTGAAGAGTCGATAAATAGAATACGGACAAGAAGCATCATATTCATTCACACAAGACATTCTAGTAAACAACTTCCTCATATAACTCATCTTGAAATAAGTAAAGAGAAATCACAAGTAAAGGTGCATAAGAAATCATAATTGGTGATGGCAAACTTTGTTCTTGGTCAGAGAACTACTAACGGATTGTACTTCTAAGCAAAGCTTTCATATTAGAATTTATAGCTGAGCCTTCCTATTTAAGCATGACAATCTCTTCATAATCATTGATAACTTCAAAGTCATATTCATTCAGATAAAATTGGTACTAAACAAGAAAGTATAAAAGACATGATTAACTGAATCATAGCATAAATGATTGGTTCACAACAACTCAATTGCTTGCTTGAGATAGAGGGAAATAGGTTTACTGACTCAACATAAAAGTAAAAGATAGGCCCTTCGCAGAGGGAAGCAGGGATTAAATCATGTGCTAGAGCTTTTCAAGTTTTGAAATCATATAAAGAGCATAAAAAGTAAGATTTTGAGCGGTGTTTGTTGTTGTCAACGAATGGTAGCGGGCACTCTAACCCCCTTGCCAAACGAACCTTCAAAGAGCGGCTCCCATGAGGGACGGCATTTCTACCAGCAAGGTAGATCATCCCCCTTCTCTTTTGTTTACACATGTATTTTAGTTTTATTAAGGATGACACTCCCCCAACCTTGGCTTTCTCAATCCATGGCTAACCGAATCCTCGGGTGCCTTCCAACATTCACATACCATGGAGGAGTGTCTATTGCAAAATTAAGTTGCTTACTGATAACTCAGAGCAAAACATGTGAAGAGAATTATTAATGAAAGTTATTAATTGGGGCTGGGAACCCCGTTGCCAGCTCTTATTGCAAAATTATTGGATAAGCGGATGTGCCGCTAGTCCATTGGTGAAAGTCCGCCCAACAAGATTGAAAGATAAAACACCACATACTTCCTCATGAGCTATAGAACATTGACACAAATAAGGAGTAGTATAGTTTGAATTATTTAAAGGTAGCACATGAAGTATTTACTTGGAATGGCAGAAAATACCATGTAGTAGGTAGGTATGGTGGACACAAATGACATAGGTTTGGTCTAAGGTTATGGATGTATGAGAAGCATTCCCTCTCGATACAGGTCTTTGGCTAGCAAGGTTTGATAGCAAGCATAAAGGTTGAGGGAAACAAACAAATATACATATGATAGAACAATCATGCATCTTTCTCATAAGCACAAGCAATTTTAACTTTAGAATACTAAGCATAGAGATAATAGAGTATTGTATCTAAGTGTATTTCTCTCTTCTAATTAAACATCAGGGTGTTGTTGCTATTGACCAATGCTAAGTTTGCCAAAACCAAATAGATTTACTTGATGCTCCCAAAGTGATATCAATACTTATGTCAAGAGTAATCATATAATGGAGATTGCAAACTAAAATAAGGTGTGCAAAAAGTAAATGATAAGACTTCTCATTAATATTCCATAACGATAACTCACACCAACGGATACATAGATAACCAACTAAGAGAGATACTTCCACATTGCATACTATTCCATATGATAACTTCCCTACTCATGATATGACACTACTTGATAGTAAAAGATAAAGGTAATGATGATGATGTGATACCGCGGCACTCCCCCAAGCTTGGAACAAACCAAGGGGATGCCAATACCGATGATGAATTACTCCTTCGGTGATGATGGTGATGGATTCCTCTCGCGCTTCATAAGGATCTCCTTCAGCTTCAGCTTCTCAATTTTGCAATTCTGCACCAAAACCTGAAGAGACTCATTGTTACCCGAGTGTGGCGGTGACGGCCTTGTGCTGGGATTTGAGTAATATTCCAGCATTCTGCGAAGTCGCTGGTTCTCCTCCTGAAGTATCTCCACTTCCCTTCTTAGAGCACGATATTGATCACAAAACTCATCAGCAACCCGTATTGCTTCCTCCACACAAGGGAAAGAGTCGAGGTCCAGAGCAGGCGGAAGAGCTCCCTGCAAGTTATGAGAAAAAGAACGCCCAGTGTTAACCGATCCCACCAAAATTGGCTTACTCCTCGTAGTTTCCCACTCTCCTTTTGCTGATGCTATCTTCTCCTTCTCCTTATTGATCCTCTCATCCATCTCTTCCCTCCAAGGCCCCTTGTCTTTGTTGTTGGAGACCATGGTGCTTCTAGATCAAAACAAATCTGGCAGAAAACAGCTCGAAACAAAACACGACGAGAAAACGATATTACGGACCTCCAGGGGTCCGGGGGATTATATAGCAAATATTTTTACGACAAAAGGAAGGTTCCAGGCCGAAAACGAGTGGAAACGGGACGCCGAGGGGCTGTCACCATAGGTCGGCGCGGCCAGGGTGGGGCCCGCGCCGGCCTGTGGTGACGGGCCCTCGCGCGTCTTTTCCACTCCGTTTCGGTTCCGTAATTTTTCATATTTTCTAAAAACAGCAGAAATAATGTTCGGAAAGGTAAACGCGGACTTTTTATTACCTGTACTGTTACCTATTCAAAGTCCAGTTCTGGCGGACTGTCAATTTGTCCTTTGATGAAAGCCTCCGGTGTTTCCACTTGAATAATATCAACATCAACATTATAAGAATCACCCGAGATATAATGCTTGAGTCTTTGTCCATTCACTACTTGTGTGGCATTGCCTTGGAGAGAGCTAATTTTGATTGCTCCTGAACGATACACCTCCTCAACAACATATGGTCCTTCCCACTTCGAGAGTAATTTCCCTGCAAAGAATCTGAGACGAGACCGATACAATAGGACTTTATCCCCAATATTAAACTCTCTTTTGATAATTCTTCTATCATGCCATTTCTTAACTTTTTCTTTAAAGAGTTTAGCATTTTCATAAGCTTCACTTCTCCATTCATCTAGAGAACTTAATTGCAACAACCTCTTATTACCGGCTAATTTAGGATCTTTATTTAGTTCTCTAACAGCCCAATAAGCTTTGTGCTCTAGTTCTAAAGGTAAATGACAAGCTTTTCCATAAACCATTTTATAAGGTGACATTCCCATAGGATTTTTATAAGCAGTTCTATAAGCCCATAGTGCTTCTTTCAATTTGCTAGCCCAATTCTTCCTAGATTTATTAACAGTCTTTCCTAAAATAGCTTTAATCTCTCTATTTGATAATTCTACTTGACCACTAGTTTGAGGGTGATAAGCAGAAGCAATTCTATGATTAATACCATACTTAGCAAGAGTTTTTCTAAAACCTCCATGAATAAAATGAGAACCTCCATCAGTCATAATATATCTAGGTACTCCAAATCTAGGAAATATAATATCTACAAGCATTTTTATAGAGGTCTCACCATCAGCACTTTTTGTAGGTATAGCTTCTACCCATTTAGTAACATAATCAACAGCGACAAGTATATGAGTGTTACCGTCTGAAGAAGGGAAAGGACCCATGAAGTCGAATCCCCAACAATCGAATGGTTCAATAACAAGAGTATAATTCATAGGCATCTCATTGCGTCTAGAGATATTACCAACTCTTTGACATTCATCACAAGATAAGATAAACTTCCTTGCATCTTTGAAGAGTGTTGGCCAATAAAAACCTGATTGTAGAACCTTTTGCGCGGTTCTATCTCCAGCGTGATGTCCTCCATAAACACTACCATGACATTTACTCAATATCTCCTGTTGTTCATATTCAGGAACACATCTTCGCATAATACCATCCACTCCTTCTTTATATAAGTGTGGGTCATCCCAAAAATAATGCCTCAAGTCATAAAAGAATTTCCTCCTTTGCTGAGCTGAAAAGGTTGGAGGCAAATACTTCGAAACAATAAAGTTAGCATAATCTGCATACCAAGGGCTCTCTCGCGAGCTCACCTTTATTACCGCCAATTGTTCATTTGGAAAACTATCATTAACAGGAACAGGATCATAAGCAATATTTTCCAATCTAGACAAATTATCAGCAACAGGATTATCAGCACCTTTCCTATCTATAATATGTAAATCAAATTCTTGCAACAGAAGTACCCATCTAATAAGCCTTGGCTTAGCATCTTTCTTTGTCATAAGGTATCTAATTGCAGCATGATCAGTATGAATTGTAACTTTCGAATCAACAATATAGGGTCTAAACTTATCACAAGCAAAGACTACAGCTAACAATTCCTTTTCAGTTGTAGCATAATTTCTTTGAGCAGCATCAAGAGTCTTACTAGCATAATGAATAACATTTAATTTTTTATCTACCCGCTGTCCAAGAACAGCGCCTACAGCAAAATCACTAGCATCACACATAATTTCAAAAGGCAAATTCCAATCAGGAGGTTCAACTACAGGAGCAGTTGTTAAGGCTTTCTTTAGAGTTTCAAAAGCTTCCTTACAATCATCATCAAAAACAAAAGGTACATCTTTTTGAAGAAGATTAGTAAGAGGCTTTGAAATTTTAGAGAAATCTTTAATAAATCTCCTATAAAACCCAGCATGACCAAGAACACTACGAATACCTTTAACATCCCTCGGATAGGGCATCTTTTCAATTGCTTCAACTTTAGCTCTATCAACTTCAATACCTCTCTCGGAAATTTTATGTCCCAATACAATTCCTTCATTAACCATAAAGTGGCATTTCTCCCAATTAAGAACAAGGTTAGTTTCTTCACATCTCTGCAAAACTTTATCGAGGTTTCGCAAGCAATTATCAAAAGAATTCCCATAGACAGAAAAATCATCCATGAACACCTCTACAATACTTTCGCAAAAACCATGAAAAATAGCAGACATGCATCTTTGAAAAGTAGCAGGAGCATTACATAAACCAAAAGGCATACGCCTATAAGCATAAGTTCCATAAGGACAAGTAAACGTGGTTTTCTCTTGATCTTTAGCTTTAACAGCAATTTGTGAAAACCCAGAATAACCATCAAGAAAGCAAAAATGAGTATTTTTAGATAACCTTTCTAGCATTTGATCAATAAAGGGTAAAGGGTAATGATCTTTCTTAGTAACTTTATTAACTTTTCGAAAATCAATGCACATTCTATAACCTACAACTATTCTTTGAGGAATAAGCTCATCATTATCATTAGGCACAACAGTCATTCCTCCTTTCTTAGGAACACAATGCACAGGACTAACCCATCTACTATCAGCAATAGGATATATAATACCAGCTTCAAGAAGTTTTAATACCTCATTCCTTACCACCTCTTTCATCTTCGGAATTAGACGACGTTGATGTTCAACAACAGGCTTTGCATCTTCTTCCATATTAATAGCATGTTGGCAAATAGAAGGAGAAATCCCTTTCAAATCATCAAGAGTATAGCCAATAGCTCCTCGGTGTTTCTTCAATATTTCCAATAACCTTTCTTCCTCAATCTCTGAAAGCTTAGAACTAATAATAACAGGATATATTTTCTTATCATCAATATGAGCATATTTAAGATTATCAGGTAAAGGCTTTAAATCAAAAACAGGATCTTCCTTTGGTGGCGGTGTTGTACCCAAATCTTCCACCGGTAAATCATGCTTGAGAATAGGTTGGCGAAGAAAAATTTCCTCAAGCTCATCTCTTTCTTTCCTAAAAGCTTCACTTTCACTATTCTCCAAATGTTGCTGCAAAGGATTATTAGGAACAAGAACAATAGATGCACACTGCTCCATTTTAAAATCATTACTAGGCAAGTCAGCTTTATAAGGAGTTTTGGTAAATTTAGAAAAGTTAAATTCATAAGGTTCACCAGCAAATCTAGTCAAAATTTTCTCTTTCTTACAATCTATAATAGCTCCACAAGTATTTAGAAAAGGTCTACCAAAAATGATAGGACAATGATCACTAGCAGCAGAACCAAGTACCAAAAAGTCAGCAGGATATTTAATCTTACCACATAGAACTTCCACATCTCGAACAATACCAATTGGAGAAATAGTTTCTCTATTAGCCAGATGAATAACCACATCAATATCTTCAAGTTCACAAGAACCAATTTCGTGCATAATCTCCGTGTAAAGCTCATAAGGTATAGCACTAACACTTGCACCAATATCACATAAACCATAATAGCAATGATCACCAATTCTAACAGATAGCATAGGAACACTAACTTGTTTGGATTTATTAGGATGTGAAACAATATTAGAAGCATCTTCACAGAAAATAATATGACCATCCTCCACATTTTCAGTCACAAGATCTTTAACTATTGCAACAGCAGGTTCAATTTTAATTTGTTCTTCAGGTTCTTTAGGTTTCTTTTCACTTTTATTAACCGCACTAGATATGACAGAGTACTCCTTCATTTTAGCAGGGAAAGGAGTTTTTTCAATATAAGCTTCAGGAATAACATTATCAACAGTTTCAACCACTACACATTTGTTTACAGATGAATCAATTTTATCTTTATACGGTTCATGATACTTGTCAAAATTCTTCTTAGGCAGTTCATAATGAGAGGCAAAAGCTTTATAAAGATTTGCAACAACTTGAGAATCAAGACCATATGTAGCACTCATATTACGAAATTTATCAGTATCCATAAAAGCTTCAATGCATTTATAATCATAAATTATACCTGATTCTCTATCTTTGTCATTCTCCCATCCTTCAGTATTTTCTTGGATCCGATCAAGAAGGTCCCTTTTAAACTCTTCATTCTTGCGTGTAAATGATCCAGAACAAGAAGTATCCAGCAAGGTCTTATCTTGAAAAGAAAGTCTTGCATAGAAATTATCAATAATAACATTACCAGGAAGCTCATGAATGGGGCATTTGAGCATTAAAGACTTCAATCTCCCCAAGCTTGGGCAATACTCTCTCCATCATGAGGCCAGAAATTATATATGCGGTTCCGATCTTTGTGAATTTCACTTGGAGGATAGAATTTGGAATAAAATAAAGGCACAATGTCCTCCCAATCAATAGAATCACCATTCTTCAGCAATTTATACCAGTGCGCCGCTTTACCAGACAGCGATATAGTGAATAGTTTCTTTCTAACTTCATTCATAGAAATACCTGCACATTTGAATAACCCGCATAATTCATGCAAAAACAATAAATGATCACCAGGATGAACAGTTCCATCCCCTTCATAGCGGTTATCCATAACACGTTCAATAATTTTCATAGGTATTTTATATGGTACTACTTCCTCACCTGGCGCTTCATCCACTACCGTTGTAGTAGTAGTAGATTTCCCAAATAGAAATTGAAGAGAAGATCTCTCCATAATGATTTATAGCAGCAGGCAGAAATAAAATCAGCACAAACAGTAAATTTCCTTACCAATTCCGCTTACCAATAGCGCTTCACTCCCCGGCAACGGCGCCAGAAAATAGTCTTGATGACCCACAAGTATAGGGGGTGTATCGTAGTACTTTCGATAAATAAGAGTGTCGAACCCAACGAGGAGCAGAAGGTGTTGACAAGCAGTTTCGATGAAGGATTCACTGTAAATGCTCACAGACAAGTATTCAGGGGGTTTTGATATTGCAGATAAATAAAGTACAAGTAAATAAAATGCGAGAGAAATAATTGCAGCGAGTGGCCCAATCCTTTTTAGCACAAAGGACAAGCCGGTTTGTTTACTTATAATGACCAAACGTTCTTGAGGACACACGGGGATTTTAGTCTAGTACTTTCGCTTCATGTGGCTTAATAATCTTCATTGTTTTGATAAGTGTTGTGTGGGTGAACCTATGCTAATGCACCGCCCTTCCTAGGACTAATACATACTTGTGATTATACCCCTTGCAAGCATCCGCAACTACAAGAAAGTAATTAAGATAAATCTAACCACAGCCTTAAACTCTGAGATCCTGCGATCCCTCCTGCATCGATATACTCACGGGGGCTTAGGTTTCTGTCACTCCGGCAACCCCGCAATTAGCAACCGAATACAAGATGCACTCCCCTAGGCCCATAAATGGTGAAGTGTTGTGTAGTCGACGTTCACACGACACCACTAGAAGAATGACACCACAACTTAAATATCATAACATTGAATATTACTCAACCATAATTCACTACTAGCATTTAGACTTCACCCATGTCCTCAAGAACTAAACGAACTACTCACGAGACATCATATGGAATACAATCAGAGGTGATATGATGATGAATAACAATCTGAACATAAACCTTGGTTCAATGGTTTCACTCAATAGCATCTACAACAAGTATAGAATAACACCGGGAGAGTTTCCCCTATCAAACAATCAAGATTTAACCCGAATTGTTACAGCGGTGACGAGGTGCAGCGGTGGTGATGGCGGTGTAGATGGTGGAGATGATGATGATGATGATGGAGATGATGTCCCGCTCGATGACGATGGCGATGGCGTCGATTTCCCCCTCCGGGAGGAATTTCCCCGGCGGATTCCTGCCCGCCGGAGAGCTCTTTTCTCTCTGGTGTTCTCCGCCCGCAGAGGCGGCTGTAACCTTCGTGAGGTCCTCTCTGTGGCTTAGGTTTTCGGGACGAAGGAGTACGCGAAGAAAAGGAGGCGAAAGGGGCTGTGGGGCCCCAGAGCACGGGTGGCACGGCCAGGCCCGGGCCGCGCCACCCTGTGGTCTGGGCCCACAGTGGCTCCTCTCTGCTCCCCTTTTGGCTCCCTCCGTCATCTGGAAAAATAGGAATTTACGTGAAATTTCCTTCCACAGTTGATCTTCCGAAATATTGCGTTCTGACGGCGCTTTTTCCAGCAGAATCCTGGCTCCGGTGCTTGATCCTCCAATGATGATGAAACATGCAAAATAGATGAAATAACATAAGTATTGTGTCCCAATATGAAATATATCAATGAATAACAGCAAATTATGATACAAAATAGTGATGCAAATTGGACGTATCACCCCTAAACCCTAGCCCTAACCCTACACCAAACCCTAACCAGTAGATCAGGCACACCCTCGATCGTGTGATAATGGCTCTAGCTGCGGGTATATGTGCCAAAGGGTCCCAATCTTGGTTCTCCATGTGTATATGTCCTAAACAAACCTAAAAGAATGAAAAGTTACATTGGTGCACCCTCGCGCGGAGAAATCTAGGGGGTAGACCCGCCGGGGCACACGTTCCGCTGTTTTGGGGGAAGGAGGGGGAGAACGACCGCCGGAGCACCGGAACCCCACCAAATCTTGCATGTGGACCTATGATATGTGTCAAAGTGTGGTGCAAGGTCTAATGGTGCAAAAGTAGCTCCCCTAAACCCTAAACCCCAAACTGGGGAGGCTTCGAGCACTAAACCCCTCTAAAACCCTAAACCACGACACCGGAGCTGCAGAACCATGCATCATAAACCCTAACCCTAACCCTATACCCTAAACATATATCTAACCATAAATACTTACCTTTAACCTAAACCCTAGCCCTACCCCCTAAACCCTAGCCCTAACCCTACACCAAACCCTAACCAGTAGATCAGGCACACCCTCGATCGTGTGATAATGGCTCTAGCTGCGGGTATATGTGCCAAAGGGTCCCAATCTTGGTTCTCCATGTGTATATGTCCTAAACAAACCTAAAAGAATGAAAATTTACATTGGTGCACCCTCGCGCGGAGAAATCTAGGGGGTAGACCCGCCGGGGCACACGTTCCGCTGTTTTGGGGGAAGGAGGGGGAGAACGACCGCCGGAGCACCGGAACCCCACCAAATCTTGCATGTGGACCTATGATATGTGTCAAAGTGTGGTGCAAGGTCTAATGGTGCAAAAGTAGCTCCCCTAAACCCTAAACCCCAAACTGGGGAGGCTTCGAGCACTAAAACCCCTCTAAAACCCTAAACCACGACACCGGAGCTGCAGAACCATGCATCATAAACCCTAACCCTAACCCTATACCCTAAACATATATCTAACCATAAATACTTACCTTTAACCTAAACCCTAGCCCTACCCCCTAAACCCTAGCCCTAACCCTACACCAAACCCTAACCAGTAGATCAGGCACACCCTCGATCGTGTGATAATGGCTCTAGCTGCGGGTATATGTGCCAAAGGGTCCCAATCTTGGTTCTCCATGTGTATATGTCCTAAACAAACCTAAAAGAATGAAAAGTTACATTGGTGCACCCTCGCGCGGAGAAATCTAGGGGGTAGACCCGCCGGGGCACACGTTCCGCTGTTTTGGGGGAAGGAGGGGGAGAACGACCGCCGGAGCACCGGAACCCCACCAAATCTTGCATGTGGACCTATGATATGTGTCAAAGTGTGGTGCAAGGTCTAATGGTGCAAAAGTAGCTCCCCTAAACCCTAAACCCCAAACTGGGGAGGCTTCGAGCACTAAAACCCCTCTAAAACCCTAAACCACGACACCGGAGCTGCAGAACCATGCATCATAAACCCTAACCCTAACCCTATACCCTAAACATATATCTAACCATAAATACTTACCTTTAACCTAAACCCTAGCCCTACCCCCTAAACCCTAGCCCTAACCCTACACCAAACCCTAACCAGTAGATCAGGCACACCCTCGATCGTGTGATAATGGCTCTAGCTGCGGGTATATGTGCCAAAGGGTCCCAATCTTGGTTCTCCATGTGTATATGTCCTAAAAAACCTAAAAGAATGAAAAGTTACATTGGTGCACCCTCGCGCGGAGAAATCTAGGGGGTAGACCCGCCGGGGCACACGTTCCGCTGTTTTGGGGGAAGGAGGGGAGAACGACCGCCGGAGCACCGGAACCCCACCAAATCTTGCATGTGGACCTATGATATGTGTAAAAGTGTGGTGCAAGGTCTAATGGTGCAAAAGTAGCTCCCCTAAACCCTAAACCCTAAACTGGGGAGGCTTCGAGCACTAAAACCCCTCTAAAACCCTAAACCACGACACCGGAGCTGCAGAACCATGCATCATAAACCCTAACCCTAACCCTATACCCTAAACATATACCTAACCATAAATACTTACCTTTAACCTAAACCCTAGCCCTACCCCCTAAACCCTAGCCCTAACCCTACACCAAACCCTAACCAGTAGATCAGGCACACCCTCGATCGTGTGATAATGGCTCTAGCTGCGGGTATATGTGCCAAAGGGTCCCAATCTTGGTTCTCCATGTGTATATGTCCTAAAAAACCTAAAAGAATGAAAAGTTACATTGGTGCACCCTCGCGCGGAGAAATCTAGGGGGTAGACCCGCCGGGGCACACGTTCCGCTGTTTTGGGGGAAGGAGGGGGAGAACGACCGCCGGAGCACCGGAACCCCACCAAATCTTGCATGTGGACCTATGATATGTGTCAAAGTGTGGTTCAAGGTCTAATGGTGCAAAAGTAGCTCCCCTAAACCCTAAACCCTAAACTGGGGAGGCTTCGAGCACTAAAACCCCTCTAAAACCCTAAACCACGACACCGGAGCTGCAGAACCATGCATCATAAACCCTAACCCTAACCCTATACCCTAAACATATACCTAACCATAAATACTTACCTTTAACCTAAACCCTAGCCCTACCCCCTAAACCCTAGCCCTAACCCTACACCAAACCCTAACCAGTAGATCAGGCACACCCTCGATCGTGTGATAATGGCTCTAGCTGCGGGTATATGTGCCAAAGGGTCCCAATCTTGGTTCTCCATGTGTATATGTCCTAAACAAACCTAAAAGAATGAAAAGTTACATTGGTGCACCCTCGCGCGGAGAAATCTAGGGGGTAGACCCGCCGGGGCACACGTTCCGCTGTTTTGGGGGAAGGAGGGGGAGAACGACCGCCGGAGCACCGGAACCCCACCAAATCTTGCATGTGGACCTATGATATGTGTCAAAGTGTGGTGCAAGGTCTAATGGTGCAAAAGTAGCTCCCCTAAACCCTAAACCCTAAACTGGGGAGGCTTCGAGCACTAAAACCCCTCTAAAACCCTAAACCACGACACCGGAGCTGCAGAACCATGCATCATAAACCCTAACCCTAACCCTATACCCTAAACATATACCTAACCATAAATACTTACCTTTAACCTAAACCCTAGCCCTACCCCCTAAACCCTAGCCCTAACCCTACACCAAACCCTAACCAGTAGATCAGGCACACCCTCGATCGTGTGATAATGGCTCTAGCTGCGGGTATATGTGCCAAAGGGTCCCAATCTTGGTTCTCCATGTGTATATGTCCTAAACAAACCTAAAAGAATGAAAAGTTACATTGGTGCACCCTCGCGCGGAGAAATCTAGGGGGTAGACCCGCCGGGGCACACGTTCCGCTGTTTTGGGGGAAGGAGGGGGAGAACCGCCGGAGCACCGGAACCCCACCAAATCTTGCATGTGGACCTATGATATGTGTCAAAGTGTGGTGCAAGGTCTAATGGTGCAAAAGTAGCTCCCCTAAACCCTAAACCCTAAACTGGGGAGGCTTCGAGCACTAAAACCCCTCTAAAACCCTAAACCACGACACCGGAGCTGCAGAACCATGCATCATAAACCCTAACCCTAACCCTATACCCTAAACATATACCTAACCATAAATACTTACCTTTAACCTAAACCCTAGCCCTACCCCCTAAACCCTAGCCCTAACCCTACACCAAACCCTAACCAGTAGATCAGGCACACCCTCGATCGTGTGATAATGGCTCTAGCTGCGGGTATATGTGCCAAAGGGTCCCAATCTTGGTTCTCCATGTGTATATGTCCTAAACAAACCTAAAAGAATGAAAAGTTACATTGGTGCACCCTCGCGCGGAGAAATCTAGCCGGGGCACACGTTCCGCTGTTTTGGGGGAAGGAGGGGGAGAACGACCGCCGGAGCACCGGAACCCCACCAAATCTTGCATGTGGACCTATGATATGTGTCAAAGTGTGGTGCAAGGTCTAATGGTGCAAAAGTAGCTCCCCTAAACCCTAAACCCTAAACTGGGGAGGCTTCGAGCACTAAAACCCCTCTAAAACCCTAAACCACGACACCGGAGCTGCAGAACCATGCATCATAAACCCTAACCCTAACCCTATACCCTAAACATATACCTAACCATAAATACTTACCTTTAACCTAAACCCTAGCCCTACCCCCTAAACCCTAGCCCTAACCCTACACCAAACCCTAACCAGTAGATCAGGCACACCCTCGATCGTGTGATAATGGCTCTAGCTGCGGGTATATGTGCCAAAGGGAGCCAAAAAAATCGAGCGGAGCCGCGTGGCGTCATTTTATGTGTCCTAGTAACCACTTCAAAAGACGGAATTGGGATACGGCAATTATCTTGAAAAACCCTTCACGAGTAGGGCTATCACGTCCGGAGTTCTATGGCTTTTAGGGGAAATGAGTAGGAAACGACCCGTTTCACCACATAGTTTGTCGGAACGAGGCCATATTTGGCACGTGCGTGCACCTTAGGATGGGAAGCAAGGCCCCTGTCGCGGATTTCCAATCCGAACCACGGGCGACGGTTTTTCCATTTTCGGGTTGCCGGAAGGGCTTTTTTTGTGAAGGAGCTACATGGTGCGCATTTTAGTCACTAGTGTCTGGAGATGAAGGCGGAACACAAATGGACCGACAGCAGCTTCAGCGATAACATGAAATCCTGGCATGCTCGTCTTCCCAAGGACAACACATTGCCGACAAGTATCGACGAGGCCAAGAAAGTAGTTTGCCCACTCGACCTACCGCACGTAAAGTACCACGCATGCATCAATGATTGTGCACTTTTTCGGAATGAGTACAAGGATAGAACCACATGTCCGGTGTGCGGCCAAGGACGGTACAAGAGAGGGAACAAGAAAGTTCCTCTGAAAGTTGTCTGGTACTTTCCTATCACTCCCCGTCTGCAGCGGTATTTCGTAGATCCTAAGGAAGCAAAGCTCATGCAATGGCACGCGGAAAGGGAGAAGCCCGCAGATGATCCGGAGAAGGGCAAGATCCTGACACACCCTGCAGACGCTAGCCAGTGGAATGCGTTGGACATTGAGTTCGCAGATGAGTTCGGGAGCGAACCGAGGAACATTCGTCTGGGCATGAGCACCGACGGACTCAATCCCTTTGGAAACCAGAGTAGCACGCATAGCACCTGGCCCGTGTTTGTATGGCCATACAACCTCCCCCCTGGCTGTGCACAAAGCAGCGGTACGTACACATGAGTATTCTTATTCAGGGGCCAAAACAACCGGGCGTGGACATGCATCTGTATCTCGGTCTGTTGAAAGAGGAGTTAGCCACGCTGTGGCAGACGCCGGCCCGTACTTGGGACGCGTACAAAAGAGATTATTTCCCTCTCAGAGCCGCATTGCTAACGACAGTGCAGGACTATCCTGGTTACGCATATGTATCGTGCCAGGTGAACCACGGATTCAAGGGATGTGTCAAGTGCATGGATAAGACCCCGCATCTGCAGCTGCCGAAGCCTCCCGGGTCTTGTAAAACTGTGTTCCAAGGGACTCGAATGTGGCTTCGCTTCGATCACCCGTGGAGAAAACGCAAGGATCTGTTCAACGGCGAAGAGGAGCTCGGAAGAGCCCCACGACCGAGGAGCGGCGAAGAAATATCCGAGCTTTTGGAAAATTGGGAAGAGTGCCCCGCGCCGGGAAAGAAGCGACCGCGGGAATCGCCGCTGCTGGGAGTATGGAAAGCGAGGTCTGTTTTCTGGGACCTGCCGTACTGGAAGGTCCTCCACACGCCCCATAGCCTCGATGTCATGCACATCACGAAAAACGTTACCGAGAGCCTACTTGGCACTCTGATGAACATGCCGGAGAGGACCAAGGATGGCCCGAAAGCAAGAACCGACCTGAAATTGCTTGGCCTCAAGAAAGAACTTCAGTACCCCACCGATAGTGATGATGATGATGAACAGACGGAAACGACTCAGGGTCACCACAAAAGGGCTAAGAAGAATGAGGTGGTGGTGCTTAAACCTGCCTGCTTCACTCTGAGCGAGGAGGAGCTCGAGAGGTTTTTCGAGTGCCTCCTAGGAGTAAAAGTTCCTCACGGTTACTCGGGGAAGATAAGCAGATATCTGGACGTAGCGAAGAAGAGGTTTAGCGGGATGAAGTCTCACGACTGTCACGTGCTGATGACACAGATACTTCCCGTTGCGATGCGAGGGATAATGGACGACCACGTCCGCGAGACGCTGTTTGGCCTCTGCAACTTCTTCGACGTCATCTCTAGGAAGTCCATCGGCGTTAAGCAGCTCAACAGGCTACAAGAAGAGATCGTCGAGATACTATGCGAGCTCGAGATTTACTTCCCGCCAGCGTTCTTCGACATCATGGTGCATCTGCTTGTCCATGTAGTGGATGACATCATCCACCTCGGGCCGACATTCCTGCACAACATGATGCCATTCGAAAGGTTGAACGGTGTCATCAAAGGATTCGTTCGCAACAGGGCCCGTCCAGATGGAAGCATAGCCAAGGGCTTTCTTACCTACGAGTGCATCTCCTTCTGCCAGAACTACCTAAGCACCGAGAACGAGGATGTCGGTCTGCCCACCAGGAAGCACGTCGGCAGGCTAGCAGGGTTTGGTCACCGCGAGGGCTACCGCGCAATGCATGTCGGCATCGCTGGTCGACACGCCGACTTTGACAGGGCACACCGAGTCGCGCTACAACACATAGAATTGGTCAGCCCTTGGGTGGATAAGCACAAAAGCTTAATCGAGCAGAAGTTCATCGACCTAGGACGGCCGAGGAAAACAGGGGACGTTACGAAAGAGCACAACTCCAACTTCACGGGGTGGTTCAAGAAAAGGCTACTGGAAAGTCCCGCACCGATGCCTTCTACTGAAGAGCAGAAACTCATATTCTCCCTGTCGCAGGGACCCGGGCACAACGTAAGGACCTATCAGTCGTACGACATCAACGGCTATAGATTCTACACCGAGGAAAAGGACAAGAATAGCGAATATCAAAACTCAGGAGTAACTATGCTATCCTACACCGATGACAAGACTGATGTCAAGGAAAGATTCTACGGAAGGATCGAGGAGATTTGGGAACTCGACTACGTTGGAGTGACGATACCGATGTTCCGTGTGAGATGGGCCAAGAGCGTCGAAAAAGATGGACTATATTTCACCACCATGGTTATACCCGATGCCAAATCGAAGACCCCCTCCGCGAAAAATGAGCCGTGGGTGCTCGCTACCCAAGTTGACCAATGCTTCTTCATTACCGACCCGTCAAAGCCCAGCCGTGTGGTCGTGAGGAGGGGCAAGAGGAGCATCATCGGAATGGAAGGAGAAGCCGACAAGCAAGACATCGACAAGAACGGCGATCCGAAGATCGAAGAGGAATTTGACAAGTACTTCGACAAGCCTACTACTTATTCAAAAGTAAGAAGGAAGACCACCCTACCGGCTAAAGGTTGCCCGTACACGAGAAGAAATCTCAAGGTGGCCGGGCTAAAGTATTCAACAACCGCGATGAAGAAGGGCAAGAACATTGTCAAGAAACGCTAGCTAGCCACCGATCGGAACCGAGAAGTTCAATTGTGGCTTTTTTTGTGTACTATGTACTTTCGCAAAAACACAAGTGTGTATATATGTGTGTGTATGACACACAAGCATCCATACATGCATGTGTGTGTGTGGATGTGTGGTGATTTTTTTTGAATTATCTATATTAATTAACTTGCATAACATTTATTTCTTGAATAAAACACTAGGAATGTATTAAATGAAATAATTTTAAAAATTAATGAAACACTTGGGCATATGATGCAGGGATTTAGAAATATGCCTAAGTATCGAATTTGTGGCGCAAGGCCCCATGCGCCACGAAATTTGAGATTCATGGCGCACCAAACGCCCCATGCGCCACGAAATTTGACATAGGCATATTCCCCAATTGGCCACACAGGGGTATACGTACTATATGGCTAAGTCGGGGATTTGGCGCACCAAAGCCAACATGCGCCACAGAATTTCAAGATTCGTGGCGCATGTTTGCTTTGGTGCCACGAATTCTGACTTAGCCATATACGACGGTTCGCCCTTCTTCTCCCCAACCCTAGCATCATTCTTCCCTCTGCCTCTGCTCGCCGCCGTGCTGCCGCCGTGCTCGCGCCGTGCTTCTCTCCCGCGCCCAACTTTCTGCCGCTCACCGCCGTGCTTCTCTCCCGCTCCTAACCGCTCGCCACGCCCGAGCACCATCGCCGCCGCCCGGAGGAGCCCGCCGCCCGGAGGAGCCCGCCGCCCCGAGCACCATCGCCGCCGAGGAGCCCGCCGCCCGAGCACCATCGCGCCGCCGAGGAGCCCGCTCGTCGACGACCCCTCATCCGCGCCGGGTGAGCCTCGCCCCTCTCTCTCCCTCCCATCCAGTTCAATTTTATGTCTTATGAATTTTATTTGGATTATCTAGTTGGCCACCTTGATATTTAGTTCTTGTCGACTGTATGTTATATTGCTGGTTATAATGATCAAATCTTCATCGGATCCGAGAGCTAGGATATCTAAGAAAGTGTTTTCATATCATGTCATGTCCACCCCTTCCTGAAATTTATATGACCCATAGGTTATCTTTTCATATCTAAAAACGAATATCATCATGCTGATATATATGGTTGATGATCTAATGCAGATTTCGTGTTATTTAAGGTCTAATACAGTGTATCCATTATGGTTGTGGACTTCAGCTTTGCTTATTTGATGTGTTCTCTAACTGTTTTAAAACAAGGGGCCTTGTAATTTGGTAGAATTACCTTCCAACTATGTGTAATTGTCTAATCAAGATGCTGATCCTCATTATTCAAGAGAACATGCAGCACCGCGACACCCTTCACGCTTCATCACCACAGAGTAGGATTTGCCCCCTGAAGCTGTGTGTTTAGAAATTTGAATTTATACTGATAAAATGGGGATAAAATGTTCTCTTGAATTTATACTGAATTTACAAGCATGAATTATATAAGTAAAAATAAGCTGTTTGTGAACTACATCAAAACAAGTTGTATTAAATTGATAAATTAAACAGTATTTATCACAATCTTAGTGCAATATGTCACTAAATTGATAAATTATATCCACTAAGTCAGAGAATTTATCTCACTAAATTATTGTAGAAAATGAGCTTGCTTGCAGATAAATTATATCACTAAATTCTTGTAGAAAATGAGCTTGCTTGCAGATAAATTATATCACTAAATTCTTGTAGAAAATGAGCTTGCTTGCAAGCAAGCAGTAGTGGCTTAGTGTTTATCATTGTATTGTGATGAGCTTGCTTGCAACTTTGCATTTTTTTGAGAAACAATGATACATGATATGGTACAGTAGGCAAGATATGCTACAGTGGTTTATATGATATGCTACAGTACATGTATAGTTGGTTTATTAGCAACTCTGAAAAGCACAAATGATCATTTTTGGTATATTATTGCAAGCAGTAAATGTGTATAGCAGTAGTAGTCTTATGCTTGTATTTTGGATGCTTACTGGCATTATTTTTTCCTCTGTGATGAACTCTGAAAAGCACAAATAAGTTTGTTGCTTCATTTGGTTATTGGATAGGTTACCAATAAATTTGTTGCTTCATTTGGTATATTATTGTCAGGTTGAAATTTAGCAACCAAGCAAGTCAAGCAAGTTGCTTGGCTGTCCATGCTTGGCTGTATAGCTGTCCATGCTTGGCTGTTGCTGTTGCTTGGCTGCAGCCAAGCAAGTCATTTTATATCTATTGTATTGTTGCTGGTTGTGTATTGCTGCTGGTGCACATTGTGTATTGGCTATTGTTGCTGTCAAATGAATTAATGCATACTGTTGGTGCTCTATATATGTGGTGGTGTTGTATGCTGTTGGTAAGTACTTCTGTTGCTTGCTGGTATGTGGTGCTGCTGATGATATGGACTTGCAGGTGGTATGCATGGTGGTATCCATGCTGTGTTGCTGGCTATTTTTATATCTATTGTATCCAGGGGAGTAGGAGGCTGTGTATATGCATGGTAATAAAAATATTGTGTTGTGTACTGCTGATGGACCTGATGGGTACTGTGATGTGTATATGTTGTGGGTACTGTGCTGTGTATTTGTGGTGTTTATATGTTGCAGGGACTTCAAATGAGCTGCCCATTTCTCCCGAAACGTTGATTCACTTCCGTTTCGGTTGAGAAATGGGGCTCCTATGTCCAAAAATTAGCAAAGGTCATGCCGAATTTTCCGGCCGACAATTGTACTAATAGATTTCATCCTCTTCTTTATAGAAATTGCAAATATGTCGGCCGACGACAACGTGGCCGGCACTTCTAAGGCCGCCATGACCCTCGAAGAGGAAGCCAGAGCGGCGAACGTCGAGTTCTGGGAATTCGGCCCCTCCCAGCGACAAGAGGAGGAGGAGGTGGACTTGGCGGCGGAGGAAGTCGGAGCTGACCGTCAGATGACTGAAGCTGGGGAGGAGGAGGAGTATGAACCCACCACCGACGGCGCCGCCCACACGGGGGGTGACGGCGTCGGGGAGGCTGACGGCAGCGGCAACCCGGCTGCTAAGAAGAAGAAGAAGCCGCGGAAGGATCGGAAGCCGACGGTGCTCGCCAACACCACCAGCGAGATCACATTGGTCTCCGAAAGTGGGCAACCACAGGAGCCGGAGGCTGTTGCCGCTGGGTACGGCATGCAACTCGGGTGCATTGTCCGGGAAAGCATGTCGATCAACACGGTGAAAATCCGAGGTGAAGGCAATGAGCATTTGGTCGAGCTCTGCCTTCGGAAGCTTCACCGACGGTACAAGTTCCCGGCGCCATACAATAACTTGGAAAGATCCAACCCGGTGAATAAATTGGCCATCACGAAGATGAGCAACGCCCTGAGCAGCTGGAAAAGCCGGGTGAAGGCCAAGATCGACAAAGGTGAAAGCTTTGAGAGTATTAAGAAGGGTGAGCCGATGCTCGATGAAGCAGAGTTCCAGATATTCAAGGAGCGGCTGGATAGCGACGATGCGAAAGCATGGACGGAGTGGGGTAGACAAATGCATGAGCTCAACTTAGGAGCACATCACCTTGGAAGCGGCGGTTATAGAGGAAAGATTCCCATTTGGGAAAAGGAGGACGAAGAACTTGCACGTGCTGGGAAACCGAACCCATGGTTGAAAATTACGGACCTGCAGGTGAGGTACTTTGTCCGGGCCCGCTACACTCTGGACAGGAATACAATGGAATTCGTTACCGAGCATGACGACGTGAGGAAGTTCGAGGAAAAGCTGGTAAGGGAATTTACTCGCGCGGTCCATTGCTGCACATATTACATATATGACGTGAATGCAATGCCCTAAATGTGTTCACCCTATCCTTGTCTGCAGAACGAGCAGTTGGCGAAGGCCGATCTCCCCGAGGCCGAATCGTCGTCCCAGGGCTCGACGGAGCCGTGGGACACGCCTTTCAACAGGGCGTTGAATATCCTCAAGGAGAGGCCAGTATCCAAGCCGCCGACGTCGGCTGGACGTGTCTGCGGCTTTGGTACAAGCATGAAGTTTCGCGAGTACTACAAAGAGGAAAACAGCAAGAAGAGAAGGAGGAGCGCGATGTCAGAAGAGGATAAAGCCGAGGTGGAAGAGCTGAGGAAGAAGGTCTCCATGCTCGAGGAAAAACAGGCAAACTCGATGGACAAAGATGAGGTGGACAAGCTTTTCGAGAAGAAGCTCCGCGATTTCCTGCCCCCTCAGGTCATCGAGGGGATAGCTGCGTGGAATGCGGCCGGTCAGGTGGGGTCGATAAAAGTGCCTAGCGCCGGGGCCAGCAACTCGATCTTCAACGCGTCGCCATCTCCGGATCTGGTTACCCCGCCGCCCACCATCGCCGCGGGGCAGCCGATGGAGTTGGATGAACCGGTGCCCCCCGCTGATCCTGCCGAGGCTACCAAGGCGCAGCCGGCGGCGGCGGTGCTTCATAATGCACCCGAGCCCCCGAAGATTGATAGGCCGGCCGCCACTGTCTCCACATTAGCACAGCTCAACGCCATCACCAAGGTACTTAACTAATTAGTTATTCCATGCCATCTCCTTCATGCGTTTTGATACCCGGCTATCTAATTAATGATGCCCAACATTACTCAGGACACTCCTTGCGTGCTCCTTCACTGCGCGCCCGGCGGCGAGTTGAAGGATGTTGCCACGGGAATGATCATACAACCGAAGAGCACCACGTTGCACACCGTGGCTATGGACGCCAACGTCCTGAAGGTCACTTTGGGTCGGGTGTTGCCGGGGTGCGAAGACATGGACCCCCCAATACAGCCCGAGGGAGCCGACGAGCACCTGACGCTTGAGAACTGCCATGGCTATACCATGGTATGGCCAAAGACCCAGATCCGTCTTGGGGGTCGCTCCACCGGCGCCTCCTCGATCATCCGGCAGCCGATCGTCCGGCCGCCTCCTCGGAGGGCAGCTCCTCCCGTCGTCACCGCCACAACAAGCCGCCACAAGAAACTGCTGGGAGAGTCTCTGCCTCAACCGCCACCGGCGGAGCCTAAAGGCAAGGCCGCTGCACCGCTATCGCCCATCCCATCACCCAATGAAGATGACATCGATGATGATGGGCCGGTAGACGTCGATGCCTACCTCAACACCGGCGCCGACATAGATGATTTGTACATGGCGGGCGCGGATGAAGAAGCATACCGCGTTCGCGACGAACCAGCTGGCCCACCCAAGGCAACCAAACAGCGCCTGGTGTTCCGCGGCTTCTCTCAAGAGACGCCTCCGGCAGCCGATACACAAGAGCCAACCGCCGCAAACATCTTCAGCCCCAATACGCTGATCAACAAGGTCAACGAGCAGTTTGAAGCGTCGGGGCCCGTTGCTCCGAAGAAGCCCCGTAAAAGACCTAGTAAGAACAAGGAGAAGTCTGCGAGCCAGCCACCTCCGACGATCCGTCATCGGGACTCCATGGTACCTCCCAGCAAGGATGGCTTGACCAGAATGCATGAAGCTGGCAAACCAATACTGGGTCCGGAGCTGCTACACCTTGCTTCCGGAGCTATGCTGCCTCTGCAGGACAGTATCCTGGTCCTAGAGAGTATCCTTCTTAAGGACAAAGATCCAAATTACCCGGTCTTCACGGTCAGGGTGCCAAGAGATGTGGGCTTCGTCACTGATGTCCCCGCGGATATATTCTTTATAGCGTACGAGGACATCTTCAAGCTATTCCACGCGAGAAGGCTGGACTATAACTTGGTCCGCCTATTCGCGCTCAATCTGGCGATGAAGATCAAGAGAGAGAGTATCCCGGACGTCGCGATAGCGGATCCTTACTACATGCGTGAAAGCCAGTTGAACTTATCAGCGGTGCGGGTACGGGCTTCGTTGTACCTACAGAAGTGCTTCTTGGACAACAAGAGGAAGGACAACATCCTCTTGGCTTACTTTCCCGAGTAAGTACACATCCGCTAGCCCTGTAATAAATTTCTTTTCCATTGCTCATTTCCAACCTCGATCCAAATTTGTGTTGCGCAGAGACACGCACTGCGTACTCATCTCCATTGCCCCGAAGTTTTCTCTTGCCACCTATTTCGACTCGGGGAGTGCGAAAAAGAAGAACTACGCCAGAATAAGGGGTGTGCTAGATGATGCTCTCGAGGGCTACTTCAAAAAGGGAGGCGCCTTCAAAGAAAAGGCGGAATGTTTCAGGGATGATGGTAAACACAAGTTCAAGCACGTGTTCGAGTTCCCCTGTGTCAAGCAGCCGGAAAACAGCACTCTGGACGCCTTCTATGTCATGCATCACCTAAAAGGGTTTGTCCGGGATAGCCAGAACTTGCGTTTACCATCTGCTCTCCGAGGATGGGCCGAAAAGTTGGCGCGGATCAACGATGATGACCTCAGAGAAGACTTCCAGGATACCAGGGTCAAGTTATCACATATCATCACTCAAGACGTCACCACAGGGGGAGGGCCCTTGCACCAGGGTAGAGCGTTATGCAAGAGGGACATCGAGCAACGCCTCAAAGCGCAGGGTGACACGAGGACGTGGATTACAAAAGATCTGTACAAGCCGTTCCCGGAGCCCTGCGAGCCTTGACTTAGTGTGTGATAAACTAGCTATCTTCATCGGTTAGTTTGTATATATATCGATGGACGTGGTCTTTTGTGTGGGTCGTAATTAAACTCTAAGTACTATGTTCATCGGTTTATGTGTATCGGTGGACGTCGTCTTGTGTGTGCGTGTCGCAAACTTATTGTTGCCGTGCTCAACTTTACTATATACTTTGGTCTAATATTTATCAACATATATATATATGCATGATGTACTAATATGATATACTAATATGCCCTTGTCAATAGAGATGCCGACGTACGTTGTGTACAAGGGTCGGGTTCCAGGTGTCTACGAGGAGTGGCAGGACTGTCTCGAACAGGTGCACAAGTTCAGCGGGAACAGCTACAAGGGATACGCGACTAGAGAGGAGGCGGTAGCACAGTGGAGGGCACACGTGGGCAAGAAGAAGAACCGGCTGAAGTTCTTGGTCCCCCTCTTACTCACCGCCACCGCGGTTGTACTCTACTTTACTTTAGTCTAGGTGGCCGGTGACGATGCATGTGCATATGAGACGAGATGAACACACATGTATGTGTATGCGACGATCAAACACATTTCTACTTGTGTAATTTGGATCTAAATGATGTAATGATGAAGACTTGTGTGTATCATGTCATTTGTGTGTCATTTGTGAGTAATTCTGTTATTTCTGGAATGTGCTATGTATTTCTTGTATATATCTGTATATTTCCTGTGCAATACCACTATATACTGCAGAAATGGAAAAAATTCGAAAATCCAAAAATTAACATTCTGTGGCGCATGAACTGGCAGTGCGCCACAAAAACTTATAAATATTCTGTGGCGCATGGAGAGGTAGTGCGCCACAAAATCTGGCGCCAAATTCTGTGGCGCACTATCAATGGTGCGCCACAGAAGTCTAAGATTCTGTGGCGCACTGAACAGCGTGCGCCACAGAATTCCAAACTTCTGTGGCGCACCCGCTGCTGCGCCACAGAATTCTAATACTAGTCGCGTGGCAACTGTGGCGACGGCCATATGCGCCACAGAATCAAGATTCGGTGCGCCACAGTTAGCCCTTTTTCCACTAGTGAGTATTGCGCGAGACCTCCGCGCAGCGGCAGGATACCTCCTACGCACCACCTATCGCATGCCGTATGCGCGCGGTAGCCATCTGGGAATCCCTCCGGCTTCCTGCGGTGTCCCGCCGAATCCGCTGGAAACTGACCGGATTTGAACTGGGGCCACACTTTCCTTGGCTCAATAAATGGAGGGAAAATGTTTTTAGGTCTAGGACACGTCATTTTATGTGCTAAATGTTTTCCGTTTCGCGTGTTGGCGGACGGGTGCACGCGCGCGCCCGGTACGGCCATACCGCATGTCCCGGCGGCCCCGTTTTGCGCAGTTGGCAAATTAAACGGAGCCAAAAAATCGAGCGGAGCCGCGTGGCGTCATTTTATGTGTCCTAGTAACCACTTCAAAAGACGGAATTGGGATACGGCAATTATCTTGAAAAACCCTTCACGAGTAGGGCTATCACGTCCGGAGTTCTATGGCTTTTAGGGGAAATGAGTAGGAAACGGCCCGTTTCACCACATAGTTTGTCGGAACGAGGCCATATTTGGCACGTGCGTGCACCTTAGGATGGGAAGCAAGGCCCCTATCGCGGATTTCCAATCCGAACCACGGGCGACGGTTTTTCCATTTTCGGGGTGCCGGAAGGGCTTTTTTTGTGAAGGAGCTACATGGTGCGCATTTTAGTATTGCGCGAGACCTCCGCGCAGCGGCAGGATACCTCCTACGCACCACCTATCACATGCCGTATGCGCGCGGTAGCCATCTGGGAATCCCTCCGGCTTCCTGCGGTGTCCCGCCGAATCCGCTGGAAACTGACCGGATTTGAACTGGGGCCACACTTTCCTTGGCTCAATAAATGGAGGGAAAATGTTTTTAGGTCTAGGACGCGTCATTTTATGTGCTAAATGTTTTCCGTTTCGCGCGTTGGCGGACGGGTGCACGCGCGCGCCCGGTACGGCCATACCGCATGTCCCGGCGGCCCCGTTTTGCGCAGTTGGCAAATTAAACGGAGCCAAAAAATCGAGCGGAGCCGCGTGGCGTCATTTTATGTGTCCTAGTAACCACTTCAAAAGACGGAATTGGGATACGGCAATTATCTTGAAAAACCCTTCACGAGTAGGGCTATCACGTCCGGAGTTCTATGGCTTTTAGGGGAAATGAGTAGGAAACGGCCCGTTTCACCACATAGTTTGTCGGAACGAGGCCATATTTGGCACGTGCGTGCACCTTAGGATGGGAAGCAAGGCCCCTGTCGCGGATTTCCAATCCGAACCACGGGCGACGGTTTTTCCATTTTCGGGGTGCCGGAAGGGCTTTTTTTGTGAAGGAGCTACATGGTGCGCATTTTAGTATTGCGCGAGACCTCCGCGCAGCGGCAGGATACCTCCTACGCACCACCTATCACATGCCGTATGCGCGCGGTAGCCATCTGGGAATCCCTCCCGCTTCCTGCGGTGTCCCGCCGAATCCGCTGGAAACTGACCGGATTTGAACTGGGGCCACACTTTCCTTGGCTCAATAAATGGAGGGAAAATGTTTTTAGGTCTAGGACGCGTCATTTTATGTGCTAAATGTTTTCCGTTTCACGCGTTGGCGGACGGGTGCACGCGCGCGCCCGGTACGGCCATACCGCATGTCCCGGCGGCCCCGTTTTGCGCAGTTGGCAAATTAAACGGAGCCAAAAAATCGAGCGGAGCCGCGTGGCGTCATTTTATGTGTCCTAGTAACCACTTCAAAAGACGGAATTGGGATACGGCAATTATCTTGAAAAACCCTTCACGAGTAGGGCTATCACGTCCGGAGTTCTATGGCTTTTAGGGGAAATGAGTAGGAAACGGCCCGTTTCACCACATAGTTTGTCGGAACGAGGCCATATTTGGCACGTGCGTGGACCTTAGGATGGGAAGCAAGGCCCCTATCGCGGATTTCCAATCCGAACCACGGGCGACGGTTTTTCCATTTTCGGGGTGCCGGAAGGGCTTTTTTTGTGAAGGAGCTACATGGTGCGCATTTTAGTATTGCGCGAGACCTCCGCGCAGCGGCAGGATACCTCCTACGCACCACCTATCACATGCCGTATGCGCGCGGTAGCCATCTGGGAATCCCTCCCGCTTCCTGCGGTGTCCCGCCGAATCCGCTGGAAACTGACCGGATTTGAACTGGGGCCACACTTTCCTTGGCTCAATAAATGGAGGGAAAAATGTTTTTAGGTCTAGGACGCGTCATTTTATGTGCTAAATGTTTTCCGTTTCGCGCGTTGGCGGACGGGTGCATGCGCGCGCCCGGTACGGCCATACCGCATGTCCCGGCGGCCCCGTTTTGCGCAGTTGGCAAATTAAACGGAGCCAAAAAATCGAGCGGAGCCGCGTGGCGTCATTTTATGTGTCCTAGTAACCACTTCAAAAGACGGAATTGGGATACGGCAATTATCTTGAAAAACCCTTCACGAATAGGGCTATCACGTCCGGAGTTCTATGGCTTTTAGGGGAAATGAGTAGGAAACGGCCCGTTTCACCACATAGTTTGTCGGAACGAGGCCATATTTGGCACGTGCGTGGACCTTAGGATGGGAAGCAAGGCCCCTGTCGCGGATTTCCAATCCGAACCACGGGCGACGGTTTTTCCATTTTCGGGGTGCCGGAAGGGCTTTTTTTGTGAAGGAGCTACATGGTGCGCATTTTAGTATTGCGCGAGACCTCCGCGCAGCGGCAGGATACCTCCTACGCACCACCTATCACATGCCGTATGCGCGCGGTAGCCATCTGGGAATCCCTCCCGCTTCCTGCGGTGTCCCGCCGAATCCGCTGGAAACTGACCGGATTTGAACTGGGGCCACACTTTCCTTGGCTCAATAAATGGAGGGGAAAATGTTTTTAGGTCTAGGACGCGTCATTTTATGTGCTAAATGTTTTCCGTTTCGCGCGTTGGCGGACGGGTGCACGCGCGCGCCCGGTACGGCCATACCGCATGTCCCGGCGGCCCCGTTTTGCGCAGTTGGCAAATTAAACGGAGCCAAAAAATCGAGCGGAGCCGCGTGGCGTCATTTTATGTGTCCTAGTAACCACTTCAAAAGACGGAATTGGGATACGGAAATTATCTTGAAAAACCCTTCACGAATAGGGCTATCACGTCCGGAGTTCTATGGCTTTTAGGGGAAATGAGTAGGAAACGGCCCGTTTCACCACATAGTTTGTCGGAACGAGGCCATATTTGGCACGTGCGTGCACCTTAGGATGGGAAGCAAGGCCCCTGTCGCGGATTTCCAATCCGAACCACGGGCGACGGTTTTTCCATTTTCGGGGTGCCGGAAGGGCTTTTTTTGTGAAGGAGCTACATGGTGCGCATTTTAGTATTGCGCGAGACCTCCGCGCAGCGGCAGGATACCTCCTACGCACCACCTATCACATGCCGTATGCACGCGGTAGCCATCTGGGAATCCCTCCCGCTTCCGGCGGTGTCCCGCCGAATCCGCTGGAAACTAACCGGATTTGAACTGGGGCCACACTTTCCTTGGCTCAATAAATGGAGGGGAAAATGTTTTTAGGTCTAGGACGCGTCATTTTATGTGCTAAATGTTTTCCGTTTCGCGCGTTGGCGGACGGGTGCACGCGCGCGCCCGGTACGGCCATACCGCATGTCCCGGCGGCCCCGTTTTGCGCAGTTGGCAAATTAAACGGAGCCAAAAAATCGAGCGGAGCCGCGTGGCGTCATTTTATGTGTCCTAGTAACCACTTCAAAAGACGGAATTGGGATACGGCAATTATCTTGAAAAACCCTTCGCGAATAGGGCTATCACGTCCGGAGTTCTATGGCTTTTAGGGGAAATGAGTAGGAAACGGCCCGTTTCACCACATAGTTTGTCGGAACGAGGCCATATTTGGCACGTGCGTGGACCTTAGGATGGGAAGCAAGGCCCCTGTCGCGGATTTCCAATCCGAACCACGGGCGACGGTTTTTCCATTTTCGGGGTGCCGGAAGGGCTTTTTTTGTGAAGGAGCTACATGGTGCGCATTTTAGTATTGCGCGAGTCCTCCGCGCAGCGGTACGATACCTCCTACGCACCACCTATCACATGCCGTATGCGCGCGGTAGCCATCTGGGAATCCCTCCCGCTTCCTGCGGTGTCCCGCCGAATCCGCTGGAAACTGACCGGGAGGATTTGAACTGGGGCCACACTTTCCTTGGCTCAATAAATGGAGTGAAAAATGTTTTTAGGTCTAGGACGCGTCATTTTATGTGCTAAATGTTTTCCGTTTCGCGCGTTGGCGGATGGGTGCACGCGCGCGCCCGGTACGGCCATACCGCATGTCCCGGCGGCCCCTTTTTGCGCAGTTGGCAAATTAAACGGAGCCAAAAAGTCGAGCGGAGACGACGTACATTCTAGCTAGGAGCTAGAATCCTTCACGATCGAACTGCCACGTTCGGAATCTTGATGTATATAGAATGGGATAAAGCTTGCATATGCCTTATGATAACATATAATTAGTGTGTGCAAGAGACATATATTATTTGACCTAATTAACCAAACATTTTCTGATTTTTTTTAAATAATTTAATTATTAAGGATTCTAGGAGTTTCATATATCCCTATATTATTATCATTAAAGGAATGAAGGTGACACACGTTTAATTACATGATATTATGTTTTTAAAAATATTTTAATCTACACCAAATTATATGCATTATTGCGCATTTAATTATTATTGTTTTGCACAAAAAAGCCCCAAAAATTCCCTCCAAAACCCCAAAACCCTCCAAAACCCCAAAACTCTCCCGCCCAGCTTCTCCCGCCAGCTCCAGCGAAATGTTTTGAATCCGCCCGCCACTAACCTAAGCTGGAAAGGAGGGCAAATGTCCGAAACGCCACTAACCTAAGCTGGAAAGGAGGGACATTTCAGTCAAATCCCGTACGAGCTCCCTCAATTCCCCAATTCCCCTCCCACTCCGGTGCAATACGAACCCCAATTCCCCTCCCACTCCGCTCATCCCCACCCGCCGACGGCCACCGACGAGCGGCGCTCCGACGAGCGGACGAGCGGAGAGCTACCCGCCGACGACGGCCGCGCGTGCGTAGACGCTCGCCACAAGATCTTCAGGCGAGTTCCCTCCTCAACCCGACCCCTCCCCCCCTCTTCGATCTATGGCCTTTTCTTGGCCTGCTTAGGGTTTCGTCGGCCATGGCTAGGGTTACGGTTTGCTTGGCATGGCATGGTTAGGGTTAGGGATTTCGTGGCATGGCTTGTTTCCTTGGCTTGTCCAGGGTCAGGGTTGCTCGGCCTGTCATGGTTCTTGCTGCAACCAGTCCATGGTTGCTTCGGATCTTGCTTTTCATGTTCTTGCAGCAACCAGTCGATGATTGCTGCGGATCTTGCCTGGCTCAGGCTCTGTAGATTTTAGATTTGGTTTTCTGCAGTCCCTATATGATTACCTGCTGCCGATCTTGCTTGCTATATGCAAGCAGTCCATGGTTGCTTCGGATCTTGATTGGCATGTGTCTTGCTGCAACCAGTCGATGATTGCTGCGGATCTTGCTTGGCTCAGGCTCTGTAGAATTTAGATCTGGTTTACTGCAGTCCCTATATGATTACCTGCTGCCGATCTTGCTTGCTGTATCCAACCAGTCAATTAGTGATGCAGATCTTGCCTGGCGTGGGTCTCGCTGCAACCAGTCCGTGATTGTTGGGGGATTTTACTTGGCTTGGGCTCTGTAGATTGTACATCTAGTTTACTGCAGTCCATATATGATTAGCTTCTACAGATCTTTCTTGCTGCAACTAGTACATAATATGATTACCTGCTGCGGATCTTGCTTGGTACAGATCTTTACCAAGGCATTCCCTTTTATATTTCGTCGATGAACATTTATATTGCCCTTCTATCCTGTGTTGATGAAACTTCTCCCAAACAAAGTTTGGGAGCCCTGTTTATCTGTACATGCCTACAGCTTTTTCTGTGTACATGTCTATTGTTGTATGAAGGGATATGTCTAATGATTATAACCTGTTATCTTCGTAGGTAATACTATCAAGGTCTGACCTACTTCAAGGAGCAAGGTGAACCAGGTGATTGTTGATCCACATGAACCTATGTTGCTTGGTTCTTTAATTGCATCCATATGTTGTATCTGCTGTCACTAATTGTTATTCTTTTCGTGCCAGCACATATCCAACCCATCAACATCAGGCATGGCAAAGACTGGGAAGAAGCAGCTGGCTGGTATGCGGCTTCATCCTAACATCATTGTGTCTAATTGATGCTTTTAATCGGGTGCTGGGTTTTTTTGGCTCTGTCTGAATATTTCTGTACCCTAGGATTAAATGAAACTAAAAGTTGAAAATTGCTATGATTAAACAATTTACCTTAGTTGTTCGAGTTGGCTTGCTTCTATGCATTTCAACCATCAATCTAATGGTTACATATTTCTCTCATACATGTAAAGAAGCGCCACTCACCGAGATAGAGAAGGACAGGGCTAGGACAATGATGCGGAACAACCGTGTCTTACAATCCCTGGGTATCCCCGCCGTAGTGTCAATTTTTAGGAAGTCACATGGTGGTCGAGGTGGAGGTCGTTCCACACTTTCAAATGATGAGTCATCTGCCATAACACAAGGCGACAGCTCAGATTATCATCCGAGCAATGACCAATTGGTTGACCAGGAGGATGGGGAGGTTGAAGGGAGTATAGGGGAACACATTGAGAAGGTGCATTCTGCTTATCATCTTTGGAGGGCTGGCATTACTTGTATCTGTTTTCTTATTTATGTTTTGCTATAACCTGTGATGTAATGCCATTTTGTTTTGCTATTTTTGCGAGGCATTGAAGGATCCCAAGAGTAGAAAGAAAAAGGCTTCTGTTAGAAAGACAAGCCCAGGGAGGAGGAGTAAGAGGTTGCAAAAGGAACAAAGTTCAATGCCTCCTGTTAGAGTGTTTGCTGATGCTCCAGGAGGGAGAAAGAGGCATCTGGAACCTGTTGCTGAAGCTCCTTCCAAAAGAGCCACCAGGAGGACATCAAGTGAAGCGTCTGCAACCAACAATGAAGATACTCCGCCCCGCAACAATCGCAGTAGCTCACTGCAGATTGATGAAAGGATCGATGAAGCAAGCACTGTTCGCAGGGACACAGGTCCTACTGCATCTGATGTCATGGTCCATCAGCACTTTGATTCTGATGGTTTTCTTGATCCTGAGGATGATGAAGGCAAGTTTTTGTTGGACAGCTGTCCACACTATCTACTGCCTTTTTTGTTTATCTTTATAAACTCTTTTGGTTGTGGGTGCTGCTTTCTGACATGATCTTTGTATGTATGCTATTCAGGTGGAACCACTGCTGCAGGTGGCCGTAAAAGGAAGGGCACCGGGCTGGAGCAGATTTGCAAGGGGATGGGAGTCAAGCTTACCATTGAGATTCCTCCAGGGCTGAAACGTCCTGAGAAGCCTTTGCCTGCTGCCAAGTTTGCATCGGAGGGTGGAATGCTTGCAAGAGGCCAGATGCCGCTCCTTCCGCATTTCAAGTTGTACAAGAGGGATGAGAATTTGTTGGCCGACTTTGTTGGAAAGATGGGGGTAATCTTCTTCATCACCAGTTCATTTGTTAGATGATAGGAGTGCTTGCTTGATTGTTCATAGTTCATGATAACTAACCTCGTCCTTGCCCTTGTTTGCTTTGTAGGCAAATTTCAACATGGACACAGAGTCGGAAGTCATCCAGAAGGCTTGCTATGACGTACTGCGGAAAGTGTCGAAGAACAGGCGCTACATCCTGAAAAGGGACTACTTCGACAAAGTACCAGCAAATGAAGTCAGCATCAAGTCCCCTGTTAAGGATGTCTCAGATGAAGAATGGGAAGCTCTAACTGCTCTGTGGGTAACCCCAAGACACAGGGTATGTTCTTTGCTTCAGTTGCAGTCATTAGTGCTTGCATGGTAGACATGATGCTCATCGTTATAGTGTGCACATTACTGAATATCATGATTGTGCCCTTCTGCAGAACACATGTACCAAGAACAAGGACAGTCGTGCTGCGGTCAAATTTGGCCAAAAGACTGGCTCTCGTAGCTATGCTGCTCATCTGTATGCAACTGTAAGAACACTCTTACAGAATTTCCTTTTGCATCTTACTCTTGTCTCCACAAGCTTATGTTCTGATTCTTGGTGAACATCATTTCCAGAGGGAGGAGCGCAGAGGTGAAGAGCTAGATGCAGTCGACATCTTTAAGGCGACCCATCACAGCAAGAAGGATGGTTTCTCTGAGGAAGCTCTAGCTGCAATAGTAAGTGACTTGTTCATTTCACTTTTGTGAACCATTCTTGGACCTGTGCGTTTCCTGAATTGATGAATCTTTTGGAAATGGATCTCCAGGCTGATATGGAAGCTGAGTTGGCTATTCCTGTGCCAGAAGGTGCACCGCCAAGGTCTGCAGTCGCTGTTGTTGCAAAGGTTCTTAGCAAGGAAGCCAAGCACAGCACTTTCCTGAAGAATGCTGGACTTCAGCCCAGTTCCACTGTCAAGCTCAACAAGCCCACCGCAGCTGCTGTATCGGCGCATGTTCATGACCTGGAAGCACAGCTGAAGAGGTCCCAGGAGGAAGCTGAACAGATGAAGCAGCAGTTTGCTGCCATCATGGAAGAAGCAGCTGCCCAGAAGGAGAAGCAAGCGGCAAATGAAGCCGCACAAGCTCAGCGTGACAAGGACTACATGGAGCTCCTCAAGCGGACTGAGGAAAGTGATAGGAGGCTTGCTCACATGATGTCCATCTTCGGAGCATCTGCGAATTAGCTCCTGCTGCTGGTCGCATCCCTTTTTTGTGTCCCGCCATGGAACTTGGTCATATCCTGGCAGCGTGACAATAACTTGGTCATATCTGTGAACTTCTTACTGTGAATCTGTGAACTTTCTTGACATGTTGGTGAATCTGTGAACCTGGTCATGTTGCTGCTGTCACTCTGCTGTGAAATTTGCAGATTTGAAATGTTGTCTTTTATATTTTGCTGTTGAATTTCTTAGTTTAATATATGCACTGTTGGGCTATTGTGGGGTCTTAAAAGGCCAAGGCCCAAAGTAGCCTAGAAATATATGGGCTCTTAAAAGGCTAGAGCCCAACAAATAATTAATTGCATTTTCGAAAAATGGGAGTTGAAAAGGCAAAAAAGGCCGAAGCCCAAAAAACTTGCAGGACAGTAAAAAGGCCAAAGCCCATAACTTTTATGGACCCAAAAAGGCCAAGGCCCAATATCTTTATGGACCCCAAAAAGGCTGAGGCCCAAAACCTTTGTGGACCCTATAAAGGCTTAGGCCCAAAATCTTAATGGACCCTAAAAGGCCAAGGCCCAAAACCATAATGGACCCTAAAAAGGCCAAGGCCCAAAAGTGTAATGGGTCCTAAAAAGGGCACGGCCCAAAACTGTAATGGGTCCTAAAAAGGCCACGGCCCAAAAGTGTAATGGGTCCTAAAAAGGCCACGGCCCAATGAAAATTGGCCCAGGCCCAGTAAGTACAGCAGCTAAAAAGGCCGTTGAAAAAAAATAAGCTAAAAAGGCTGAGGTAATTGGGCCAGTTACGGGCCAAGGCCCAACAAAGCCGAAAAAATAATCAGAACTAATGGGCTCAGCCCACATAAGAAGCTGAATGGACCGGGCTGAATTCAGATAACGACGTTTCTAATTCGTCACAATTTTGCCACGTCGGATTGCCACGCTGGACTCGGGGGCAGGTGCCCATGACGTTTTGGGAACGTCATGCCGTCAGTGACATTTTAAAACGTCACAAAGCTCTACGACGTTTTCAAGTGAAACGTCTTAAGCACTCACTGCTGACTCCCAGCTTTCGACGTTTTGAAAAGCGTCACGGTAACGTCACAAGCAGCCATCAGTGACGTTTCAGTGACACCTTATTTTTGTCAACTTATGGCAGATTTCTTGTAGTGTGTGATTAAACCCCTTGCAAGCATCCGCAAATACAAGAAAGTAATTAAGATAAATCTAACCACAGCCTTAAACTCTGAGATCCTGCTATCCCTCCTGCATCGATATACCAAGGGGTTCAGGTTGCTGTCACTCCGGCAACCCCACAATTAGCAAACGAATACAAGATGTATTCCCCTAGGCCCATAAAGGTGAAGTATCATGTAGTCGATGTTCACATGACACCACTAGAAGAATAACACCACAACTTAAATATCAAACCATTGAATATTACTCAACATAGTTCACTACTAACATTTAGACTTCACCCATGTCCTCAAGAACTAAACGAACTACTCACAAGACATCATATGGAACATGATCAGAGGTGATATGATGATGGATAACAATCTGAACATAAACCTTGATCCAATGGTTTCACTCAATAGCATCAATAACAAGGAGTAATCAATACCGGGAGAGTTTCCCCTATGAAATAATCAAGATTCAACCCTAGATGTTACAGCGGTGACGAGGTGCAGCGGTGGAGATGATGTCGGTGGTGGAGATGATGATGATGATGATGATCCCAATGAAGTCCAGCTCGATGACGGTGACGATGGCGACGATTTCCCCCTCCGGGAGGGAATTTCCCCGGCGGATTTCTGCCCGCCGAAGAGCTCTTTTCTCTCTGGTGTTTTTCCGCCCCGCAGAGGCGGCTGTGTCTATTCTCGATGCCCCCCCGTACCTTAGGGTTCTCGGGAGATGAAGTACGCGAAAGAGAGACGACCGAGGGGGGTCGTGGGCCCCCTCCCACATGGCGGCGCGGGGTAGGGGACGCGCCGGCCTATGGGGGGCCCATGGCGGCCCTCCTCGGCCTCCCCTTTTGGCTGGCTCCGTCATCTGGGAAAATAGGAGCTTCAGTGTATTTTCCGTCAATTGTTGATCTTCAGAAATATGGTATCCTGATGGTGCTTTTTCCAGCAGAATTCTGACTCCGGTGAATAATTCTCCAATAATCATGAAACATGCAAAATAGGTGAAATAACATAAGTATCATCTCTAAATATGAAATATATCAATGAATAACAGTAAATTATGATATAAAATAGTGATGCAAAATGGACGTATCAAGTCCCCCCAAGCTTAGACCTCGCTTGTCCCCAAGCGAAACTGAACTTAGTAAACAAGACCACATGTTTATGGAGTGAAGAGTCGATAAATAAAATACGGACAAGCATCACATTTATTAATTCACACAAGACATTCTAGTAGACAACTTCCTCATATAACTCAACTTGAAATAAGTAAAGAGAAATCACAAATAAAGGTGCATAGGAAATCATAATTGGTTATGGCAAACTTTGTTCTTGGTCAAAGAACTATTAACAGATTGTACTTATCTTTCGAGCAAAGCCTTTATATTAGAACTTATATGGCAGAACTTACATCCTCAATCATAACAATCTCCTCATAATCATTGATAGCCTTCAAAGTCATATTCATTCAGATAAAATTTGTACTAAACAAGGAAGAATAAAAGGCATGATTAAATAGATCATAATATAAATGGTTGGATCACAACAACTCAATTGCTTGCTTGAGATAGAGGGAAATAGGTTTACTGACTCAACATAAAGTAAAAGATAGGCCCTTCGCAGAGGGAAGCAGGGATTAAATCATGTGCTAGAGCTTTTCAAGTTTTGAAATCATATAGAGAGCATAAAAGTAAAGTTTTGAGAGGTGTTTGTTGTTGTCAACGAATGGTAGTGGGCACTCTAACCCCTTGCCAAACAGACTTTCAAAGAGCGGCTCCCATGAAGGACGTTATCTCTACCAGCAAGGTAGATCATCCCTCTTCTCTTTTGTTTACACATGTACTTTAATTTTATTTATGGATGACACTCCCCCCAACCTTTGCTTTCACAAGCCATGGCTAACCGAATCCTCGGGTGCCTTCCAACATTTCACATACCATGGAGGAGTGTCTATTGCAAAATTAAGTTGCTTACTGATAAATCAGAGCAAAACATGTGAAGAGAATTATTAATGAAACTTATTAATTGGGGCTGGGAACCCCGTTGCCAGCTCTTTTTGCAAAATTATTGGATAAGTGGATGTATATGCCATTAGTCCATTGGTGAAAGTCTGCCCAACAAGATTGAAAGATAAAACACCACATACTTCCTCATGAGCTATAAAACATTGACACAAATAAGAGATAATAACTTTTGAATTGTTTAAAGGTAGCACATGAAGTATTTACTTGGATGGCGCAAAATACCACATAGTAGGTAGTTATGGTGGACACAAATGGCATGGGTTTGGTTTAAGGTTTTGGATGTATGAGAAGTATTCCCTCTCAGTACAGGTCTTTGGCTAGCAAGGTTGATTAGCAAGCATAAGAGTTGAGGGAAACAAACAAATATACATGTGATAGAATCATGCATCTTTCTTGTAAGCACAAGAAATTTTAACTTCAGAATACTAAACTCATTAGCTAACAAGAAAGAAAGGTAATGAAAAAGAAAGTCGTGTGTTAACCGATCCCACCAAGATTGGCTTACTCCCCACAGCTTCCCGCTCTCTTTTTGCTGATGACATCTTCTTCACTTCCTCATTGACACCTTCATCCATCTCTTTCCGTCTTGTCACGACCCTTTCCTCTTCCGCCCATCCAACGAAAGTTCCTTGATCTAGATCCTGGAGGAGCTCACGTTTGCGACGCGTTGCATAATCTTCTGAGGATGAACCTTGCGACGACATCTGAACAGAAACAGGTCGAAACAAAACACGACGAGAAAACGATATACGGATCTCGGAGGGTCCGGGGGATTATATAGCAAAAAATTTCACGGCAAAAGGAAGGTACCAGGTCAAAAACGAGTGGAAAAGGGACTCCGAGGGGCCGTCCCCATAGGGCGGCGCGGCCACGCCACGTGGGGACGTGCCCTCGTGCACCTCCTCCACTCCGATTCGATCTCGTAATTTTTCATATTTTCCAAAAATAGCAGAAATATTGTTCGGAAAGTTAAACGCGGACTTTTTACTACTAAAACTGTTACCTATTCAAAGTCGAACTCTGCAGAACTGTCAATTTGGTCTTTGATGAAAGTTTCCGGAGTCACCACTTGAATAACATCAACATCTTCATTATAAGAATCTCCAGAAATATAATGCTTGAGTCTTTGTCCATTCACCACTTGTGTGGCATCACCTTTCAGAGAACTAATTTTTATTGCTCCTGAACGATACACCTCCACAATGACATATGGTCCTTCCCATTTTGAAAGTAATTTCCCTGCAAAAAATCTGAGACGAGACCGATACAATAGGACTTTATCTCCAACATTAAATTCTCTTTTAATAATTCTTCTATCATGCCATTTCTTAACTTTCTCCTTAAAAAGTTTAGCATTTTCATAAGCTTCACTTCTCCATTCATCTAAAGAACTCAATTGTAGCAACCTCTTCTTACCGGCAAGTTTAAAATCCTTATTAAGTTCTCTTACAGCCCAATAAGCTTTGTGCTCTAGTTCTAAAGGTAAATGACAAGCTTTTCCATAAACCATTTTATAAGGAGACATTCCCATAGGATTTTTATAAGCAGTTCTATAAGCCCACAATGCTTCTTTTAACTTACTAGCCCAATTTTTTCTAGATTTATTAACAGTCTTTTGCAAGATAGATTTAATTTCTCTATTTGATAATTCTACTTGCCCACTAGTTTGAGGATGATAAGCTGAAGCGATTCTATGATTAATACCATATTTAGCAAGAGTTTTTCTAAAACCACCATGAATAAAATGAGAACCTCCATCAGTCATAATATATCTAGGTACTCCAAACCTAGGAAAGATAACATCTAAAAGCATTTTTAAAGAAGTCTCACCATCAGCACTTTTTGTGGGTATAGCTTCCACCCATTTAGTAACATAATCAACAGCAACAAGTATATGAGTATTACCTTCTGAAGAAGGGAAAGGACCCATGAAGTCAAATCCCCAACAATCAAATGGTTCAATAACAAGAGTATAATTCATAGGCATTTCATTACGTCTAGAGATATTACCAACTCTTTGACATTCATCACAAGATAAAATAAACTTCCTTGCATCTTTAAAGAGAGTTGGCCAATAAAAACCTGATTGTAAAACCTTTTGTGCGGTTCTATCTCCGGCGTGATGTCCTCCATAAACACTACCATGACACTTACTCAATATCTCTTGTTGTTCATATTCTGGGACACATCTTCGCATAATACCATCCACTCCTTCTTTATATAAGTGTGGGTCATCCCAAAAATAATGCCTCAAATCATAAAAGAATTTCCTCCTTTGCTGAGCTGAAAAGGTTGGAGGCAAATACTTCGAAACGATAAAGTTAGCATAATCAGCATACCAAGGACTATCTCGCGAGCTCACCTTTATTACAGCCAATTGTTCATTTGGAAAACTATCATTAACAGGAACAGGATCATAAGCAATATTTTCTAATCTAGACAAATTATCAGCAACAGGATTATCAGCACCTTTCCTATCTACAATATGTAAATCAAATTCTTGCAAAAGAAGCACCCATCTAATAAGCCTTGGCTTAGCATCTTTCTTTTCCATAAGGTACCTAATTGCAGCATGATCAGTATGAATTGTGACTTTTGAATCAACAATATAAGGTCTAAATTTATCACAAGCAAAAACTACAGCTAATAACTCTTTTTCAGTTGTAGCATAATTTCTTTGAGCAGCATCTAGAGTCTTACTAGCATAATGAATAACATTCAATTTTTATCTACTCGCTGTCCAAGAACAGCACCTACAACAAAATCACTAGCATCACACATAATTTCAAAAGGTAAATTCCAATCAGGAGGTTCAACTACAGGAGCAGTTGTTAAGGCTTTCTTTAGAGTTTCAAAAGCTTCCTTACAATCATCATTAAAAACAAAAGGTACATCTTTTTGAAGAAGATTAGTAAGAGGCTTTGAAATTTTAGAGAAATCTTTAATAAATCTCCTATAAAAACCAGCATGACCAAGAATACTACGAATACCTTTAACATCCCTAGGATAGGGCATCTTCTCAATTGCTTCAACTTTAGCTCTATCAACTTCAATACCTCTCTCGGAAATTTTATGTCCCAACACAATTCCTTCATTAACCATAAAGTGGCATTTCTCCCAATTAAGAACAAGGTTAGTTTCTTCACATCTCTGCAAAACTTTATCAAGGTTTCGCAAACAATTATCAAAAGAATTTCCATAGACAGAAAAATCATCCATGAAAACCTCTACAATCTTTTCACAAAAGCCATGAAAAATAGCAGACATGCATCTTTCAAAAGTAGCAGGAGCATTACATAAACCAAAAGGCATACGCCTATAAGCATAAGTTCCATAGGTGATGTCTACGTGTGCTTCTATTCTTGTAGACAGTGTTGGGCCTCCAAGAGCAGAGGTTTGTAGAACAGCAACAAGTTTCCCTTAAGTGAATCACCCAAGGTTTATCGAACTCAGGGAGGTAGAGGTCAAAGATATTCCTCTCAAGCAACCCTGCAATTAAGATACAAGAAGTCTCTTGTGTCCCCAACACACCTAATACACTTGTCAGATGTATAGGTGCACTAGTTCGGCGAAGAGATAGTGAAATACAAGTAATATGGATGATTGTAAGTAGTAATTGCAATCTGAAATAAAGATGGCAGCAAGCAAACATGTAACAGAACTTGTTGGAAACGGTGTTTCAATGCTTAGAAACAAGGCCTAGGGATCATACTTTCACTAGTGGACACTCTCAACATTGCAATCATAATTGAATATAAATATAAGCACTTCACTATGCTATTCTGAATTACTCTCTGGCTGGATAACGAACACTAATTCACCGTGTAGGGCTGCAAAAGCAAACCTTAAAGATGTATTCCCAAGTACTAATAAACACCCCACGCTGTCACTTTGAGCATTCATAGGAGGTACTAACACACCACAATTTCATAGAGACATCCAACTCAAATCATAACCCAGTGAACAAGTATTCTGTGAAATATAGCCTAAGAGACCCACACGGTGCACACACTGTCACCTTTACACACGTGGGACAAGGAGTCTCCGGAGATCACATAAGTAAAATCCACTTGAATAGCATAACGACATCTAGATTACAAAGCTCATCATATGGATCTCAATCATGTAAGGCAGCTCATGAGATCATTGTATTGAAGTACACGGGAGAGAGATTAACCACATAGCTACCGGTAGAGCCCTCAGCCTCGGGAGAACTACTCCCTCCTCATCATGGGAGACATCAACGGCGATGAAGATGGCGGTGGTGTCAATGGAGATGACTCCGGGGCAATTCCCCGTCCGGCGGCGTGCCGGAACTTCTGTCCCCGAACTTCGCGATAGCGGCGGCTGCGTAACTTTTCCGTATCGTGGCTTGATATTTTAGGGTTTTCGCGAAGGGGAGACTTTATAGGCGGAAGGGCAGCCTCGGAGGGGTCCCGAGGGACCCACACCATAGGGGGCGCCCCCCTTGGCCGCGCCGCCATGTGGGGTGGGGCCCCATTGGCTCCCCTCTGGCCCCTCTCTGTGGCTCTGGAACCTTCCGAGGAAAATAAGAAGTTCGGCTTTTGTTTTGTCCAATTCCGAGAATATTTCCTGTGTAAGATTCTGGAACCAAAAACAAACAGGAACTGGCACTTCGGCATCTTGTTAATAGGTTAGTTCCGGAAAATGCATAAAAACATTATAAAGTGTGAGCAAAACATGTAGGTATTGTCATAAAACTAGCATGGAACATCAGAAATTATAGATACGTTGGAGACGTATCAAGCATCCCCAAGCTTAGTTCCTACTCGCCCTCGAGTAGGTAAACGATAACAAGGATAATTTCTAAAGTGACATGCTACCAACATAATCTTGATCAACATTATTTGTAAAGCATATGAGATGAATGCAGTGATTCGAAGCAATAGATTGCTAACAAAAAGATAATGACTAAACAACTGAATCATATAGCAAAAACTTTTCATGAATAGTACTTTCAAGACAAGTATCAAAAAGACTTGCATAAGAACTAACTCATAAAGCAATAGATTCAAAGTAAGAGGTTTCGAAGCAACACAAAGGATGATTAAGTTTCAGCAATTGCTTTCAACTTGTAACATGTATATCTCATGGATAATTGTCAACATAAAGTAATATAACAAGTGCAATAAGTAAACATGTAAGAATCAATGAACACAGTTGACACAAGTGTTTGCTTCTAAGATAGAAAGAAGTAGGTAAACTGACTCAACATAAAGTAAAAGAAAGGCCCTTCGCAGAGGGAAGCATGGATTACTCATGTGCTAGAGATTTTTATTTTGAAAACATAGAAACAATTTTGTCAACGGTAGTAATAATTCATATGTGTTATGCATAAAACCTCTTATAAGTTGCAAGCCTCATGCATCGAATACCAATAGTGCTCGCACCTTGTCCTAATTAGCTCGGATTTCCATGGATTATCATTGCATTACATATGTTTCAACCAAGTGTCACAAAGGGGTACCTCTATGCCTGTACAAAGGTCCAAGGAGATAGATCACATTTGATTTCTCGTTTTGATAGATCTCAACTTGAGGACATCCATACCGGGACAACATAGAAAACAGATAATGGACTCCTCTTTAATGCTTAAGCATTCAACAACAGATAATATTCTCATAAGAGATTGAGGATTAATGTCCAAACTGAAAACTTCCACCATGATACATGGCTTTGGTTAGCGGCCTAATGTCTACGTGTGCTTCTATTCCTGTAGACAGTGTTGGGCCTCCAAGAGCAGAGGTTTGTAGAACAGCAGCAAGTTTCCCTTAAGTGAATCACCCAAGGTTTATCGAACTCAGGGAGGTAGAGGTCAAAGATATTCCTCTCAAGCAACCCTGCAATTAAGATACAAAAAGTCTCTTGTGTCCCCAACACACCTAATACACTTGTCAGATGTATAGGTGCACTAGTTCGGCGAAGAGATAGTGAAATACAAGTAATATGGATGATTGTAAGTAGTAATTGCAATCTGAAATAAAGATGGCAGCAAGCAAACATGTAGCAGAACTTGTTGGAAACGGTGTTTCAATGCTTAGAAACAAGGCCTAGGGATCATACTTTCACTAGTGGACACTCTCAACATTGCAATCATAATTGAATATAAATATAAGCACTTCACTATGCTATTCTGAATTACTCTCTGGCTGGATAACGAACACTAATTCACCGTGTAGGGCTGCAAAAGCAAACCTTAAAGATGTATTCCCAAGTACTAATAAACACCCCACGCTGTCACTTTGAGCATTCATAGGAGGTACTAACACACCACAATTTCATAGAGACATCCAACTCAAATCATAACCCAGTGAACAAGTATTCTATGAAATATAGCCTAAGAGACCCACACGGTGCACACACTGTCACCTTTACACACGTGGGACAAGGAGTCTCCGGAGATCACATAAGTAAAATCCACTTGAATAGCATAACGACATCTAGATTACAAAGCTCATCATATGGATCTCAATCATGTAAGGAAGCTCATGAGATCATTGTATTGAAGTACAGAGAGAGATTAACCACATAGCTACCGGTAGAGCCCTCCCTCGGGAGAACTACTCCCTCCTCATCATGGGAGACAGCAACGGCGATGAAGATGGCGGTGGTGTCAATGGAGATGACTCCGGGGGCAATTCCCCGTCCCGGCGGCGTGCCGGAACAGAGATTCTGTCCCCCGAACTTGGCTTCGCGATAGCGGCGGCTGCGTAACTTTTCCCGTATCGTGGCTTGATATTTTAGGGTTTTCACGAAGGGGAGACTTTATAGGCGGAAGGGCAGCCTCGGAGGGGTCCCGAGGGACCCACACCATAGGGGGTGCCCCCCTTGGCCGCGCCGCCATGTGGGGTGGGGCCCCATTGGCTCCCCTCTGGCCCCTCTCTGTGCTCTGGAACCTTGAGGAAAATAAGAAGTTCGGCTTTTGTTTTGTCCAATTCGAGAATATTTCTGTGTAAGATTTGGAACCAAAAGCAGAAAACAGGTGCACTTCGGCATCTTGTTAATAGGTTAGTTTCGGAAAATGCATAAAAACATTATAAAGTGTGAGCAAAACATGTAGGTATTGTCATAAAACTAGCATGGAACATCAGAAATTATAGATACGTTGGAGACGTATCAAGCATCCCCAAGCTTAGTTCCTACTTCCTCGAGTAGGTAAACGATAACAAGGATAATTTCTAAAGTGACATGCTACCAACATAATCTTGATCAACATTATTTGTAAAGCATATGAGATGAATGAAGTGATTCGAAGCAATAGTTGCTAACAAAAAGATAATGACTAAACAACTGAATCATATAGCAAAAACTTTTCATGAATAGTACTTTCAAGACAAGTATCAAAAAGACTTGCATAAGAACTAACTCATAAAGCAATAGATTCAAAGTAAGAGGTTTCGAAGCAACACAAAGGATGATTAAGTTTCAGCAATTGCTTTCAACTTGTAACATGTATATCTCATGGATAATTGTCAACATAAAGTAATATAACAAGTGCAATAAGTAAACATGTAAGAATCAATGAACACAGTTGACACAAGTGTTTGCTTCTAAGATAGAAAGAAGTAGGTAAACTGACTCAACATAAAGTAAAAGAAAGGCCCTTCGCAGAGGGAAGCATGGATTACTCATGTGCTAGAGATTTTTATTTTGAAAACATAGAAACAATTTTGTCAACGATAGTAATAATTCATATGTGTTATGCATAAAACCTCTTATAAGTTGCAAGCCTCATGCATCGAATACCAATAGTGCTCGCACCTTGTCCTAATTAGCTCGGATTTCCATGGATTATCATTGCATTACATATGTTTCAACCAAGTGTCACAAAGGGGTACCTCTATGCCACCTGTACAAAGGTCCAAGGAGATAGATCACATTTGATTTCTCGTTTTGATAGATCTCAACTTGAGGACATCCATACCGGGACAACATAGAAAACAGATAATGGACTCCTCTTTAATGCTTAAGCATTCAACAACAGATAATATTCTCATAAGAGATTGAGGATTAATGTCCAAACTGAAACTTCCACCATGATACATGGCTTTGGTTAGCGGCCTAATGTCTACGTGTGCTTCTATTCCTGTAGACAGTGTTGGGCCTCCAAGAGCAGAGGTTTGTAGAACAACAGCAAGTTTCCATTAAGTGAATCACCCAAGGTTTATCGAACTCAGGGAGGTAGAGGTCAAAGATATTCCTCTCAAGCAACCCTGCAATTACGATACAAGAAGTCTCTTGTGTCCCCAACACACCTAATACACTTGTATAGGTGCACTAGTTCGGCGAAGAGATAGTGAAATACAAGTAGTATGGATGTATATGAGTGGTAATAGCAATCTGAATAAAATATGGCAGCGAGTAAACATGCAACAGAACAGTAAATAAGCGGTGTTTGCAGTATTGGAAACAAGGCCTAGGGATCCTACTTACACTAGTGGACACTCTCAACATTGATCACATAAATAAATAAGTTCTCTTACTTGTGCTACATATACTCTTGTTTGATAACAAACACCATTCATTGTGTAGGGCTACAAGAGCACCTCAATGCCGGAGTTAACAAGCGCCACAACATTCGGCATTCATATTTAAGTAACCTTTAGAGCATAATAGATCTTTGCAATTTAAACCGAGTACTAACATAGCATACACACTGTCACCTTTACACTATGAAGGGGGAATAGATCACATCAATACTATCATAGTAATAATTAACTCCATAACCTACAAGAGATTATGATCATAACCTACGCCAAGAACTACACGATGCACACACTGTCACCATTACACCATGAAGGAGGAATAGACTACTTTAATAACATCACATGAGTAGCACATAGACTAATAGCGATACAAAGCTCATCATATGGATCTCAATCATGCAAAGCAATTCATGAGATCATTGTATTGGGGTACATGAGAGAGAGATTAACCACATAGCTATCGGTACAACCCTTAGCCTCGAGGGAGAACTACTCCCTCCTCATCATGGGAGCAGCAGCGTTGATGGAGATGGCGGTGGTGTCGATTGAGATGCCTTCCGGGGGCACTTCCCCGTCCGGCGGCGTGCGGAACAGAGACTTCTGTCCCCCAATCTTGGCTTCGCAATGGCGGCGGCTGGAACTTTTCTCGTATCGTGGCTATTGGTTTAGGGTTTTGACGAGTCCTTAAGTAGGCGGAAGGGCAGCCTCGGAGGGCCCTGGTGGGACCACACAATAGGGGGCGCGCCCACCCTGGCCGCGCCGCCTGGCGTCTGGGCTGGCTCCCCTCTGGTCTCTCTCCGGTGGAAGCTTCGTGGAAAAATAAGATCGGGCGTTGATTTCGTCAATTCCGAGAATATTTCCTTACTAGGATTCTAAACCAAACAGAAAACAGGAACTGGCACTTCGGCATCTCGTTAATAGGTTAGTTCCGGAAACGCATAAAAACATTATAAAGTGTGAGCAAAACATGTAGGTATTGTCATAAAACAAGCATGGAACATCATAGATACGTTGGAGACGTATCAAGCATCCCCAAGCTTAGTTCCTACTCGCCCTCGAGTAGGTAAACGATAACAATGATAATTTCTGAAGTGACATGCTACCAACATAATCTTGATCCAATAATGATGTAAAGCATGTGAACTGAGATCAAATCACTCAAAGCAAATGTCTATATTGATATAAGAGATGATAATGCAAGAGTTAAACAAGCTAGAAGTTTTCATGAACTATTGCTTCAAAGACATGAAACCGTACAAAGTTCATTAAAGATGTGTTAAGTATTCAGCGTAGAAGTTCTATCCTTCATTCCAAGCATCAAGTAAATTTTCACAACATAAGAAGGATTCAGTCAAGTAAACATAAACATGAACGTCATGAATCAACTGTTTCGAAGTCTACTCAACCGGTGAGCGCAAGCATTTGGTATTAGCACCAGGATGTTATGGCATAAAGAACGTTAATGGGGGTTTGGAAGGCCAAATGGAAGAAAGTCTTACAAAGCTATAAGTGATTATTAGACAAGAGGAAGTCTTATAATCGAAGCTATGCAAGGAGTAGTGATTGCCATGCAACGGATGCACATAGAGCTATATGTGTATGAAAGCTCTCCAATGGAACTAGTGGGGGTGCATCCAACTTGGTTGCTCACGAAGACCTAGAGCACTTTTGAGGAGGCTCATCATTGGAATATACAACCCAAGTTCTATAGTGTAAATTCCCCACATAGTTATACTAGTAAAACATGAAAACTCTCTCATATGGAGTGTAGGTGCTAAACATGAGCACAAATGATGACTATGAATATGCAGGTGCTAAAACATGAGCACAAGTGTGGATAAAAGATAGTAATGTTGCCCCCTTTTTCTTTATTCTCTTTTTTTCTTTTTCTTTTTCTTTTCTATTTTTTTCTTTCTTTTCTTTTTCTCTTTTTGATGGCCTCCATGGCTCTTTTCACTTTTAGGGGCAACATCCTAATATGACAACACACTTTTTGGTACAAATAACTCATAATGAATAAAACATGATGTATAAAACTGTATGCCTCTGCCAGTGTAGCAGGATGTGCAATGATCTAGCGTAACATGGGTAAACCACACATCAGCTGTATAGAATCATGCAAAGCAATATATAAATAATAAATGACACAAGTGATGTAATGTAAAATGGAAGTTGCATGGCAATATATCTCGGAACAGCTATGGAAATGCTGTGGTAGGTAGGTATGGTGGCTGTTTTGAGGAAGATGTATGGGCTTATGTGTAGGAGAACAAGAGAAAGTCCTCCCACGGGTTTGGATGTACTGGCGAAGTATGCACAATTCTCAATGTGAGCAAAAGGCAATGCACAGTACCGAAGAGGCTAGCAAATTTGGATGGTGGAAGTGCCAAAAACCGTAGCTTAACATTAGTCAAAAAGAACTCACAAGCTTATTGCAAACATCTAGCAGGTTCAACATTAAGAGCATGATTAAAATTTACTCCAAGGAGGGCCGTTCACGGTGGCACAAGTACCCCGCTAGCTCCCTCGACCTTCAGCACAACTTAGTTATTACGATGAACTCTTAGACATGGAAAGCTATCAAGTCCAACTACACCTTCAACTATTTAAGTAGAGTTTGTAGTACGGCACAAGCTTAAAGACAACAATCCACTACTAATTTTAACTTATTCAAACAGCAAGCTTTACCATCTAAATACCTCAAAACGTTTGCAAAGAATCAAGTTATCAAAGCTCAATGATCTACAAGATTATGCAAGTATTTCATTATACCACTACCACATGCAACATTTTCTGAACCAACCAAATAACAATGAACGAAGCAGTTTCAACCTTTGCCATGAACACTAAAAGTAAAGCTAAGAACACATGTGTTCATATGCAACAGGAGTGTGTCTCTCTCACATAAGCATGATAGGATACAATTTATTCAAACATGAACAAAAATAAAAACAAACAGACGCTCCAAGTAAAGTACATAAGATGTGGAATAAAAATATAGTTTCACTAGAAGTGACTGATAAATTATCGATGAAGAAGGGGATGCCTTGGGCATCCCCAAGCTTAGATGCTTGAGTCTTCTTGAAATATGCAGGGATGAACCACGGGGCATCCCCAAGCTTAGACTTTTCACTCTTCTTGATCATAGTATATCATCCTCTTCTCTTGACCCTTGAAAACTTCCTCCACACCAAACTCGAAACAAACTCATTAGAGGATTAGTGCTTGATGCGTGCAATTAACACACGTCCGTTGGGAACCCCAAGAGGAAGGTGTGATGCGTACAGTAGCAAGTTTTCCCTCATAAAGAAACCAAGGTTTATCGAACCAGGAGGAGCCAAGAAGCACGTTGAAGGTTGATGGCGGCGAAGTGTAGTGCGGCGCAACACCAGGGATTCCGGCGCCAACGTGGAACCTGCACAACACAATCAAAGTACTTTGCCCCAACATAACAGTGAGGTTGTCAATCTCACCGGCTTGCTGAAAACAAAGGATTAAACGTATTGTGTGGAAGATGATGATTGTTTGCGAAGAACAGAAAAAAGTATTGCAGTAGATTGTATTTCAGATGTAAAGAATAGGACCGGGGTCCACAGTTCACTAGTGGTGTCTCTCCCATAAGATAAATAGCATGTTGGGTGAACAAATTACAGTTGGGCAATTGACAAATAAAGAAGGCATAACAATGCACATACATATATCATGATGAGTACTATGAGATTTAATCAGGGCATTACGACAAAGTACATAGACCACCATCCAACATGCATCTATGCCTAAAAAGTCCACTTTCAGGTTATCATCTGAACCCCTTCCGGTATTAAGTTGCAAGCAACAGACAATTGCATTAAGTATGGTACGTAATGTAATCAACACAAATATCCTTAGACAAAGCATCGATGTTTTATCCCTAGTGGCAACAACACATCCACAACCTTAGAACTTTCTGTCACTGTCCCAGATTTAATGGAGGCATGAACCCACTATCGAGCATAAATACTCCCTCTTGGAGTTACAAGTATCAACTTGGCCAGAGCCTCTACTAGCAACGGAGAGCATGCAAGAACATAAACAACTCATATATGATAGATTGATAATCAACTTGACATAGTATTCAATATCCATCGGATCCCAACAAACACAACATGTAGGATTACAAATAGACGATCTTGATCATGATAGGCAGCTCACAAGATCTAACATGATAGCACAATTAGGAGAAGACGACCATCTAGCTACTGCTATGGACCCATAGTCCAGGGGTGAACTACTCACACATCAATCCGGAGGCGATCATGGCGATGAAGAGTCCTCCGGGAGATGATTCCCCTCTCCGGCAGGGTGCCGGAGGCGATCTCCTGAATCCCCGAGATGGGATTGGCGGCGGCGTCTGGAAGGTTTTCCGTATCGTGGCTCTCGTACTGGGGGTTTCGCGACGAAGACTTTAAGTAGGCGGAAGGGCAGGTCGGAGGCGTCACGAGGGACCCACACAACAGGCCGCGCGGCCGGGGCTTGGGCCGCGCCGCCTAGTGTCGCCTCGTGGCCCCACTTCGTATCTCCTCGGTCTTCGGAAGCTTCGTGGAAAAATAAGCCCCTGGGCGTTGATTTCGTCCAATTCCGAGAATATTTCCTTACTAGGATTTCTGAAACCAAAAAAAACAGCAACTGGCTCTTCGGCATCTCGTCAATAGGTTAGTGCCGGAAAATGCATAATAATGACATATAATGTGTATAAAACATGTGAGTATCATCATAAAAGTAGCATGGAACATAAGAAATTATAGATACGTTTGAGACGTATCAAGCATCCCCAAGCTTAGTTCCTACTCGCCCTCGAGTAGGTAAACGATAACAATGATAATTTCTGAAGTGACATGCTATCATAATCTTGATCAATACTATTGTAAAGCATATGAGGTGAATGAAGTGATTCGAAGCAATGGTAAGACAATGATTAAACAACTGAATCATATAGCAAAGACTTTTCATGAATAGTACTTTCAAGACAAGCATCGATAAGACTTGCATAAGAGTTAACTCATAAGGCAATAAATTCTTAGTAGAAAGCTTTGAAACAACACAAAGGAAGATATAAGTTTCAGCAGTTGCTTTCAACTTCAACATGTATATCTCATGGATAATTGTCAACACAAAGTAATATGATGAATGCAAATAAGCAAATATGTAGGAATCAATGCACACAGTTAACACAAGTGTTTGCTTCTAAGGTGGAAGGAAATAGGTAAACTGACTCAACAATAAAGTAAAAGAATGGCCCTTCGCAGAGGGAAGCAGGGATTAAATCATGTGCTAGAGCTTTTCAAGTTTTGAAATCATATAGAGAGAATAAAAGTAAAGTTTTGAGAGGTGTTTGTTGTTGTCAACGAATGGTAATGGGTACTCTAACTACCTTATCAACCAGACTTTCAAGAGCGGCTCCCATGAAGGACGTTATTTCTACCACCTTGGTAGATCATCCCTCTTCTCTTTTGTTTACACATGCATTTATTATTTATGGATGACACTCCTCCCCACCTTTCCTTTCTCAAGCCATGGCTAACCGAATCCTCGGGTGCCTTCCAACAATCTCATACCATGGAGGAGTGTCTATATTTTTTTCTTTCCTTTTTCTTTTTGCAAAATTAAGTTGCTCACTGATTGATCAGGGCAAAGCATGTGAAGAGAATTATTAATGCAAGTTAATTAATCGGGGCTGGGAACCCCATTGCCAGCTCTTTTTGCAAAATTATTGGATAAGCGGATGAGCCACTAGTCCATTGGTGAAAGTCTGAAGTAAATGACAAGATCGAAAGATAAAACACCACATACTTCCTCATGAGCTATAAAACATTGACACAAATAAGAGGTAATAAACTTTGAATTGTTTAAAGGTAGCACATGAAGTATTTACTTGGAATGGCAGAAAATACCATGTAGTAGGTAGGTATGGTGGACACAAATGGCATAGGTTTTGGCTCAAGGTTTTGGATGCACGAGAAGCATTCCCTCTCAGTACAAGGCTTTGGCTAGCAAGGTTGTTTGAAGCAAACACAAGTATGAACCGGTACAGCAAAATTTACATAAGAACATATTGCAAGCATTATAAGACTCTACACTGTCTTCCTTGTTGTTCAAACACCTTAACCAGAAAATATCTAGACCTTAGAGAGACCAATCATGCAAACCAAATTTCAACAAGCTCTATGTAGTTCTTCATTAATAGGTGCAAAGTACATGATGCAAGAGCTTAAACATGATCTATATGAGCATAACAATTGCCAAGTATCAAATTATTCAAGACAATATACCAATTACCACATGCGGCATTTTCCGTTTCCAACCATATATCAATGAATGAGGTAGTTCAACATTCGCAATGAACATTAAGAATAAAGCTAAGAACATATGTGTTCATACGAAACAGCGGAGCGTGTCTCTCTCCCATATAAAGAATGCTAGGATCCGATTTTATTCAAACAAAAACAAAAACAAATGCAAACAGACGCTCCAAGTAAAGCACATAAGATGTGACGGAATAAAAATATAGTTTCACTAGAAGTGACCTGATAAGTTGTCGATGAAGAAGGGATGCCTTGGGCATCCCCAAGCTTAGATGCTTGAGTCTTCTTAAAATATGCAGGGATGAACCACGGGGCATCCCCAAGCTTAGACTTTTCACTCTTCTTGATCATATTGTATCATCCTCCTCTCTTGACCCTTGAAAACTTCCTCCACACCAAACTCAAAACAAACTCATTAGAGGGTTAGTGCATAATTGAAAATTCATATATTCAGAGGTGACATAATCATTCTTAACACTTCTGGACATTGCACAAAGCTACTGAGAGTTAATGGAACAAAGAAATCCATCAAACATAGCAAAACAGGCAATGCGAAATAAAAGGCAGAATCTATCAAAACACAGTCCGTAAAGACGAATTTTACAGAGGCACTTAACTTGCTCAGATGAAAATGCTCAAATTGAATGAAAGTTGCGTACGTATCGAGGATCACGCACGTAAATTTGCAGATTTTTCTGAGTTACCTACAGAGAACCCTGCCCAAATTCGTGACAGCAAGAAATCTGTTTTGCGCAGAATCCAAATCTAGTATTGACTTTACTATCAAAGACTTTACTTAGCACAACAATGCAATAAAATAAAGATAAGGAGAGGTTGCTACAGTAGTAACAACTTCCAAGACTCAAATATAAAACAAAAGTGTTGTAGTAAAAACAATGGGTTGTCTCCCATAAGCGCTTTTCTTTAACGCCTTTCAGCTAGGCGCAGAAAGTGTGAATCAAGTATTATCAAGAGATGAAGCATCGACATCATAATTTGTTCTAATAATAGAATCATAAGGTAACTTCATTCTTTTTCTAGGGAAGTGTTTCATACCTTTCTTGAGAGGAAATTGATATTTAATATTACCTTCCTTCATATCAATAATAGCACCAACAGTTCGAAGAAAAGGTCTTCCCAATATAATGGGACAAGATGCATTGCATTCAATATCCAAGACAACAAAATCAACGGGGACAAGGTTATTATTAACCATAATACGAACATTATCAATCCTCCCCAAAGGTTTCTTCGTAGCATTATCAGCAAGATTAACATCCAAATAACAATTTTTCAATGGTGGCAAGTCAAGCATATCATAGAGTTTCTTAGGCATAACAGAAATACTTGCACCAAGATCACATAAAGCATTACAATCAAAATCATTGACCTTCATATTAATGATGGGCTCCCAACCATCTTCTAACTTTCTAGGAATAGAAGTTTCAAGTTTTAGTTTCTCTTCTCTAGCTTTTATGAGAGCATTTGTAATATGTTTTGTAAAGGCCAAATTTATAGCACTAGCATTGGGACTTTTAGCAAGTTTTTGTAAGAACTTTATAACTTCAGAGATGTTACAATCATCAAAATCTAAACCATTATGAGCTACAGCAATGGGATCATTGTCCCCAATAGTTTGAAAAAATTTCAGCAGTTTTATCACAAGCAGTTTCAGCAGTTTTAGCAATTTTTGTACGCTTTGTACTAGGAGTAGAAACATTGCCAACACCAATTATTTTACCATTGATAGTAGGGGGTGTAGCAACATGTGAGGCATCAACATTACTAGTGGTGGTAATAGTCCAAACTTTAGCTACATTATTCTTTTTAGCAAGTTTTTCATTTTCTTCTCTATCCCACCTAGCATGCAATTCAGCCATCAATCTTATATTCTCATTAATTCTAACTTGGATGGCATTTGCTGTAGTAACAATTTTATTATCAATATCCTCAGGTTTAGCAGCCATTTTATTAATTAAGGAGGATTGTGACGCAGACATGTATGAGATTCGGTTTTCAGCATTTGAAATCTTAGTTTGCAAACCCGAAATCTCCATATTCAAATTTTCAAGTTGATTTCCTATATTTTTCAACAAGGTAGATTGTTCATTCATAGTTTTAGTAAACAATTGATTTTGCTCATATTGTGATTGCATAAAGCTCTTAGTGGATCTTTCAATTTCTAGCATCTTTTCCTCATATCTACCATAAGAATTACCATAATCATTACCACTAGCAGGATATGGCCTATAGTTGTTACCAGAATTATTCCTATAAGCATTGTTGTTGAAATTATTATTTTTAATGAAATTCACATCAACATTTTCTTCTTGAGCAACCAATGAAGCTAAAGGAACATTATTAGGATCAACATTAGATCTACCATTCACAAGCATAGACATAATCACATCAATCTTATCACTCAAGGAGGAGGTTTCTTCAACAGAATTTACCTTCTTACCTTGTGGAGCCCTTTCCGTGTGCCATTCAGAGTAATTAATCATCATATTATCAAGAAGCTTTGTAGCCGCCCCCAAAGTAATGGACATAAAGGTACCTCCAGCAGCTGAATCCAATAGGTTCCGCGAAGAAAAATTCAGTCCTGCATAAAAGGTTTGGATTATCATCCAAGTAGTTAGTCCATGGGTTGGGCAATTCTTCACCAAAGATTTCATTATCTCCCATGCTTGAGCAACATGTTCATTATCTAATTGCTTAAAATTCATTATGCTACTTCTCAAAGATATAATTTTAGCAGGAGGATAATATCTACCAATAAAAGCATCCTTACATTTAGTCCATGAATCAATACTATTCTTAGGCAAAGATAGCAACCAATCTTTAGCTCTTCCTCTTAATGAGAAAGGAAACAATTTTAATTTTATAATATCACCATCTACATCCTTATACTTTTGCATTTCACAAAGTTCAACAAAATTATTAAGATGGGCAGCAGCATCATCAGAACTAACACCAGAAAATTGCTCTCTCATGACAAGATTCAGTAAAGCAGGTTTAATTTCAAAGAATTCTGCTGTAGTAGCAGGTGGAGCAATAGGTGTGCATAGGAAATCATTATTATTTGTGTTTGTGAAGTCACACAACTTAGTGTTTTCAGGAGTATTCATTTTAGCAGTAGTAAATAAAGCAAACTAAATAAAGTAAATGCAAGTAACTAATTTTTTTGTGTTTTTAATGTAGAGAACGCAAACAAGATAGTAAATAAAGTAAAGCTAGCAACTAATTTTTTTGTGTTTTGTTTTAATGCAGCAAACAAAGTAGTAAATAAAATAAAGCAAGACAAAAACAAAGTAAAGAGATTGAAGTGGAGACTCCCTTGCAGCGTGTCTTGCTCTCCCAACGGCCCAGAAAATATGCTTGATGCGTGCAATTAACACACGTCCGTTGGGAACCCCAAGAGGAAGGTGTGATGCGCACAGTAGCAAGTTTTCCTCAGAAAGAAACCAAGGTTTATCGAACCAGGAGAGCCAAGAAGCACGTTGAAGGTTGATGGCGGCGAAGTGTAGTGCGGTGCAACACCAGGGATTCCGGCGCCAACGTGGAACCTGCACAACACAATCAAAGTACTTTGCCCCAACGTAACAGTGAGGTTGTCAATCTCACCGGCTTGCTGAAAACAAAGGATTAAACGTATTGTGTGGAAGATGATGATTGTTTGCGAAGAACAGTAGAGAACAAGTATTGCAGTAGATTGTATTTCAGATGTAAAGAATAGGACCGGGGTCCACAGTTCACTAGTGGTGTCTCTCCCATAAGATAAATAACATGTTGGGTGAACAAATTACAGTTGGGCAATTGACAAATAAATAAGGCATAACAATGCACATACATATATCATGATGAGTACTATGAGATTTAATCAGGGCATTACGACAAATTACATAGACCGCCATCCAGCATGCATCTATGCCTAAAAAGTCCACTTTCAGGTTATCATCCGAACCCCTTCCAGTATTAAGTTGCAAACAACAGACAATTGCATTAAGTATGGTGCGTAATGTAATCAACACAAATATCCTTAGACAAAGCATCGATGTTTTATCCCTAGTGGCAACAGCACATCCACAACCTTAGAACTTTTTGTCACTGTCCCAGATTTAATGGAGGCATGAACCGACTATCGAGCATAAATACTCCCTCTTGGAGTTACAAGTATCAACTTGGCCAGAGCCTCTACTAGCAACGGAGAGCATGCAAGAACATAAACAACTCATATATGATAGATTGATAATCAACTTGACATAGTATTCAATATCCATCGGATCCCAACAAACACAACATGTAGGATTACAAATAGACGATCTCGATCATGATAGGCAGCTCACAAGATCTAACATGATAGCACAATTAGGAGAAGACGACCATCTAGCTACTGCTATGGACCCATAGTCCAGGGGTGAACTACTCACACATCAATCCGGAGGCGATCATGGCGATGAAGAGTCCTCGGGAGATGATTCCCCTCTCCGCAGGGTGCCGGAGGCGATCTCCTGAATCCCCGAGATGGGATTGGCGGCGGCTCTGGAAGGTTTTCTGTATCGTGGCTCTCGGTACTGGGGGTTTCACGACGAAGACTTTAAGTAGGCGGAAGGGAAGGTCAGGAGGCGTCACGAGGGACCCACACAACAGGGCCGCGCGGCCAGGGCTTGGGCCGCGCCGCCCTAGTGTGGCGTCACCTCGTGGCCCCACTTCGTATCTCCTCGGTCTTCTGGAAGCTTCGTGGAAAAATAAGCCCCTGAGCGTTGATTTCGTCCAATTCCGAGAATATTTCCTTACTAGGATTTCTGAAACCAAAAACAGCAGAAAACAGCAACTGGCTCTTCGGCATCTCGTCAATAGGTTTGTGCCGTAAAATGCATAATAATGACATATAATGTGTATAAAACATGTGAGTATCATCATAAAAGTAGCATGGAACATAAGAAATTATAGATACGTTTGAGACGTATCAGTGCATAATCAAGAATTCACATGTTCAGAGGTGACACAATCATTCTTAACACTTCTGGACATTGCCCAAAGCTACTGAAAGTTAATGGAACAAAGAAATCAATCAAACATAGCAAAACAGGCAATGCGAAATAAAAGGCAGAATCTGTCAAAACAGAACAGTCTGTAAAGACGAATTTTTCAGAGGCACTTAACTTGCTCAGATGAAAAAGCTCAAATTGAATGAAAGTTGCGTACATATCTGAGGATCACACACGTAAATTGGCAGAATTTTCTGAGTTACCTACAGACAGGGCTGCTCAATTTCGTGACACTAAGAAATCTGTTTCTGCGCAGTAATCCAAATCTAGTATCAACCTTACTATCAAAGACTTCACTTGGCACAACAATGCAATAAAATAAAGATAAGGAGAGGTTGCTACAGTAGTAACAACTTCCAAGACTCAAATATAAAATAAAAATGCTGTAGTAAAATAAAGACATGGGTTATCTCCCAAGAAGTGCTTTCTTTATAGCCATTAAGATGGGCTCAGTAATTTCAATGATGCACTCTCAAGAAATAGTAGTTGAAGCAAAAGAGAGCATCAAAAGGCAAGTATGAAACAAATTTAAGCCTAACCCACTTCCTATGAAAAGGAATCTTGTAAATAAACAAGTTATTGAAGCATAATGCAACAAGCATAGAAAGGCAACACAAGCGCAACTTCAAGATTCTCAACATAAAGAGAGGAAACTTAATATTATTAAGATGCATATAACCATGTTTCCCTCTCTCATAATAACTTTCAGTAGCATCATGAACAAACTCAACAATATAACTATCACATACAACATTCTTATCATGAGCCACATGCATAAAATTATTACTCTCCACATAAGCATAATCAATTTTATTAGTAATAGTGGGAGCAAATTCAACAAAGTAGCTATCATTATTATTCTCATCAAGTGTAGGAGGCATAGTATAATCATAATAAAATTTACTCTCCATAGTAGGCGGCACCAAAAGACCACTATCATTATAATCATCATAAATAGGAGGCAAAGTATCATCAAAGAAAATTTTCTCCTCAATGCTTGGGGGACAAAAAAGATCACTTTCATCAAACCAGCTTCCCCAAGCTTAGAATTTTCCATATCATTAGCAACAATGGTGTTCAAAGCATTCATACTAATATCATTGCTACTAGCATGCAAATAAGATTCCATAGGTTTTTTAATTTTCGCAGCAAACAATCCATGTCTTAACTCAGGAAATAGCTTAAAAAGCTCATAGTTGCTTTCCATTATGCCTAACTAGTGAACAAGAAACAAAAAGACGCAATTGCAGAATCTAAAGGAGATACCTTCGAGCACTTACAACGGCACCAGAAAATAACTTAGTTACCTGGGTCCGGAGTGTGAGTGCCTTTTACCTTACCTCCCCGGCAACGGCGCCAGAAAATAGCTTGCTGTCCACAACTGGCGCGTGGTTGACGTGGGAGGTAGAAATCTCTGTGGTGTAGCTTTTCTTCGATCCCCGGCAACGGCGCCAGAAAATAGCTTGATGTCTACGCACGCTTCTATTCCTGTAGACAGTGTTGGGCCTCCAAGAGCAGAGGTTTGTAGAACAGCAGCAAGTTTCCCTTAAGTGAATCACCCAAGGTTTATCGAACTCAGGGAGGTAGAGGTCAAAGATATTCCTCTCAAGCAACCCTGCAATTACGATACAAGAAGTCTCTTGTGTCCCCAACACACCTAATACACTTGTCAGATGTATAGGTGCACTAGTTCGGTGAAGAGATAGTGAAATACAAGTAGTATGGATGTATATGAGTGGTAATAGCAATCTGAATAAAATATGGCAGCGAGTAAACATGCAACAGAACAGTAAATAAGCGGTGTTTGCAGTATTGGAAACAAGGCCTAGGGATCCTACTTTCACTAGTGGACACTCTCAACATTGATCACATAAATAAATAAGTTCTCTTACTTGTGCTACATATACTCTTGTTTGATAACAAACACCATTCATTGTGTAGGGCTACAAGAGCACCTCAATGCCGGAGTTAACAAGCGCCACAACATTCGGCATTCATATTTAAGTAACCTTTAGAGCATAATAGATCTTTGCAATTTAAACCGAGTACTAACATAGCATACACACTGTCACCTTTACACTATGAAGGGGGAATAGATCACATCAATACTATCATAGTAATAATTAACTCCATAACCTACAAGAGATTATGATCATAACCTACGCCAAGAACTACACGATGCACACACTGTCACCATTACACCATGAAGGAGGAATAGACTACTTTAATAACATCACATGAGTAGCACATAGACTAATAGCGATACAAAGCTCATCATATGGATCTCAATCATGCAAAGCAATTCATGAGATCATTGTATTGGGGTACATGTCTACGGGTGCTTCTATTCTTGTAGACAGTGTTGGGCCTCCAAGAGCAGAGGTTTGTAGAACAGCAGCAAGTTTTCCCTTAAGTGGATCACCCAAGGTTTATCGAACTCAGGGAGGAAGAGGTCAAAGATATCCCTCTCAAGCAACCCTGTAATCACAAAGCAAGAAGTCTCTTGTGTCCCCAACACACCAAATACACTTGTCAGATGTATAGGTGCACTAGTTCGGCGAAGAGATAGTGAAATACAAGTAATATGGATGTATATGAGTGGTAATAGCAATCTGAATAAAATATGGCAGCGAGTAAACATGCAACAAAACAGTAAACAAACGGAGATTCGATGCTTGGAAGCAAGGCCCAGGGATCCTGCTTTCACTAGTGGACACTCTCAACAATGATCACATAATAGAACCACTCTACACTCTTTTGTTGGATGATGAACACATTGCGTAGGATTACACGAGCCCTCAATGCCGGAGTTAACAAGCTCCACAATTCAATGTTCATATTTAAATAACCTTAGAGTGCATGAAAGATCGACACGACTAAACCAAGTACTAACATAGCATGCACACTGTCACCTTCACACCATGTAGGAGGAATAGATCACATCAATACCATCATAGCAATAGTTAACTTCATAATCTACAAGAGATCACAATCATAACCTACACCAAGTACTACACGAGGCACACACTGTCACCATTACACCGTGCAGGAGGAATAGAGTACTTTAATAACATCACTAGAGTAGCACATAGATGATATTCAACTAGATCACATAAAGAGAGATGAACCACATAGCTACAGCGGAGCCCTCAGCCCCGGGGGTGAATTACTCCCTCCTCATCATGGAGACAACGATGGCGGTGAAGATGGCGGTGGAGACGGCGGTGGAGATGACTCCGGGGTCCCGTCCGGCGGCGTGCCAGAGACTTCTGTCCCGAATCTTGATTTCGCGATGGCGGCTCGGAAGGTTTTCTCGGGTTTCGTCGAACGTGGTCGAGGTTTTAGGTCAGGGACGACTAAATAGGCGAAGAGGCGGAGTCGAGGGGGCCGGGGCCACCAGACAACAGGCGCCGGGCCGCGCCGCCACCTTGTGTGGAGCCCCGGGCCTCCCTCTGGTGCCTCTCGGTGTTCTGGAAGCTCCGTGAAAATAGGGTACGGCGTTGATTTCTTCCGATTGAGAATATTTCGTTCTAGGATTTCTGAAACCAAAAACAGCAGAAAACAGGCATCGGCATCTTGTTAATAGGTTAGTTCGGGCATAAATATGACATATAATGTATAAAACATGTAGGTATCATCGATAAAGTGGCATGGAATATAAGAAATTATAGATACGTTGGAGACGTATCAACATCCCCAAGCTTAGTTCCTACTCGTCTCGAGTAGGTAAACGATAACAATGATAATTTCTTAAGTGACATGCCATCATAACCTTGATCATACTATTGTAAGCATATGTAATGAATGCAGCGATCAAAAACAATGGTAATGACATGAGTAAACAAATGAATCATAAAGCAAAGACTTTTCATGAATAGTACTTTCAAGACAAGCATCAATAAGTCTTGCATAAGAGTTAGCTCATAAAGCAATAATTCAAAGTAGAGGTATTGAAGCAACACAAAGGAAGATTAAGTTTCAGCGGTTGCTTTCAACTTATAACATATATATCTCATGGATATTGTCAATGTAAAGTAATATAACAAGTGCAATATGCAAGTATGTAGGAATCAATGCACAGTTCACACAAGTGTTTGCTTCTTAAGGTGGAAAGAGATAGGTGAACTGACTCAACATAAAAGTAAAAGAAAGGTCCTTCAAAGAGGAAAGCATCGATTGCTATATTTGTGCTAGAGCTTTTATTTTGAAAACATGAAGAGATCATAAAAGTAAAGTTTTGAGAGGTGTTTGTTGTTGTCAACGACTGGTAATGGGCACTCTAACCCCCTTGCCAGACATACTTTCAAAGAGCGGCTCCCATGAAATTTTATTTTTTTGAGTGGCACTCCTTCCAACCTTGCTTTCACAAACCACGGCTAACCGAATCCTCGGGTGCCAACAATCTCATACCATGAAGGAGTGCCTTTTTATTTTAGTTTTATTATGATGACACTCCTCCACACCTTTGCTTTCTCAAGCCATGGCTAACCGAATCCTTCGGGTGCCGTCCAACAATCACATACCATGGAGGAGTGTCTATTTTTGTTAATTAATTTGGGACTGGGAATCCCATTGCCAGCTCTTTTTGCAAAATTATTGGATAAGCGGATGAAGCCACTAGTCCATTGGTGAAAGTTGCTCAACAAGATTGAAAGATAAACACCACATACCTCCTCATGAGCTATAAAACATTGACACAAATAAGAGGTAATAACTTTTGAATTGTTTAAAGGTAGCACTCAAGCAATTTACTTGGAATGGCGGAGAAATACTATGTAGTAGGTAGGTATGGTGGACACAAATGGCATAGTGGTTGGCTCAAGGATTTGGATGCATGAGAAGTATTCCCTCTCGATACAAGGCTTAGGCTAGCAAGGTTATTCGAAACAAACACAAGGATGAACCGGTGCAGCAAAACTCACATAAAAGACATATTGTAAACATTATAAGACTTTACACCGTCTTCCTTGTTGTTCAACCCAATACTAGAAATTATCTAGACCTTAGAGAGACCAATTATGCAAACCAAATTTTAGCAAGCTCTTATGCATTTCTTCATTAATAGGTGCAAAGTATATGATGCAAAAGCTTAAACATGAGCACAACAATTGCCAAGTATCATCCAGGACATTTTACCAATTACCACATGTAGCATTTCCCGTTTCCAACCATATAACAATTAACGAAGCAGTTTCAACCTTCGCCATGAAAATTAAAAGCTAAGAACACATGTGTTCATACGAACCAGCGGAGCGTGTCTCTCTCCCACACAAGCATTTATTCAAACAAAAACAAAAACAAAAACAAAAACATACAGACGCTCCAAGTAAAGTACATAAGATGTGACCGAATAAAAATATAGTTTCAAGAGAAGGAACCTGATACTTTGTCGATGAAGAAGGGGATGCCTTGGGCATCCCCAAGCTTAGATGCTTGAGTCTTCTTGAAATATGCAAGGATGAACCACCGGGGCATCCCCAATCTTAGACTTTTCATTCTTCTTGATCGTAGTATATCATCCTCCTCTCTTGACCCTTGAAAACTTCCTCCACACCAAACTCAAAACAACTCATTAGAGGGTTAGTGCATATTCAAAAACTCACATGTTCAGAGGTGACACAATCATTCTTAACACTTCTGGACATTGCACAAAGCTTCTGAAAGTTAATGGAACAAAGAAATCCATCCAACACAGAAAAAGAGGCAATGCGAAATAAAAGGCAGAATCTGTCAAAACAGAACAGTCCGTAAAGACGAATTTTAAAATGGCACCAGACTTGCTCAAATGAAAATGCTCAAATTGAATGAAAGTTGCGTACATATCTGAGGATCACTCACGTAAATTGGCATAATTTTCTGAGTTACCTACAGAGAATTAGGCCCAGATTCGTGACAGCAAGAAATCTGTTTCTGCGCAGTAATCCAAATCTAGTATCAACCTTTCTATCAAAGACTTTACTTGGCACAACAATGCAATAAAAATAAGATAAGGAAAGGTTGCTACAGTAGTAACAACTTCCAAGACACAAATATAAAACAAAAGTACTGTAGCAAAATAAACACATGGGTTATCTCCCAAGAAGTTCTTTCTTTATAGCCGTTAAGATGGGCTCAGCAGTTTTAATGATGCACTCGCAAGAAATAAGAATTGAGGCAAAGGAGAGCATTTTAAGTCTAACACACTTCCTATGCAAAGGAATCTTGTACACAAATGAATTCATGAAAAACAAAGTGACAAGCATAAGAGGATAAAACACGAGTAACTTCAAGATTCTCGACATAAAGAGGGGAAACTTAATATTATTAAGATGCCTATAACCATGTTTCCCTCTCTCATAATAACTTTCAGTAGCATCATTGATGAAATCTACAATATAACCATCACTTAAAACATTCTTATCATGGTTCATATGCATAAGGGTGTCATTATTTTTGACATAAGAAAAACTCTTCTCATTAATAGTAATTGGAGCAGGATCATTGTTGAGAATTTGAACATGGTAAACAAGTTGCATACTAAGGGAATGGTTTTTGGCAAGCCCATCATAACTATGACAAGTTTCATAAGGATAATTGTAACATGTGTCATATACATCTCTATAGCAATTATCTAAACCAGAATATGTAATATCATCATTTTCACTAAAAGTAGAGGTCTCAAATATAGGATCTTCAAGCACAACATCCCCAAGCTTAGAGCTTTCAATATCATCGTTTAAGGGGACATGAATAATGCTATCATCATTACTTTCATAATCAGTACCAAAGAGATTTCCAATATCAAAAGTAGTGTGCTCATCCAAATCATGATCACTAACATGGGTACAGGGCATAGGAAGATCATCGTACTCAGATTCATTATCATAATAATCATTAGGCGCAACATACTTACGGTTACCTATTGTTACCTCATACACGCGGGGATATGCCATTGCCTCTTTCTCTTTATTCTCCTTCTTCTTCTTCTTCTTCTTCGTTTCCTTCTTCTTCTTCTTTTCCTTCTCCTCGTTCCCTTCTTTAGGAGGAAGAGGCTTGAAGGGTGGCTTGTCCGCATAACCTGATTTACTTTCAGAAACAATAGAAGAAACTTGGGGGATCCCTCCTTTTCATTAATTAGTTGAAAACACACAGCGGTCCTATCATATTTTGGCAAGGTGTCATCTTCTAAAATATTTTGTATGTAAGTGTTTGTATGGCTATTGTCAATGCAATAAGAAAAACACCCATGCATGACATCATCAATATCAAGATCACTCATATGTAACAAAGAGATTTTTCTTGAGAGCTCTTCACACCACAAAAATAAAGTAAGTTCATCATGCTGATTAGGAGTAATTTCATCATCACAATACAAATTTGCAGCACTCATTGGGTTCAAATTATCATTGGAGGAGCATTGAAAATTAAAATGACCCACTTCATGGCAAACTTCACAAATAAAAGGATAGAGGGCACAAACTTTTTTACCAAGATCATCTAGAGTCCTAGCCCACTTTCTAGTTTTTTCATTAATATGGTGGATACAATATTCATCTTCAATTTGATTAATTCCACAAGGTCTATGCATTCCACAAAAATTAACATGCTTATAGGAAATAGCATTCTTAGGAGTTTGAGCATGCTTATTGCAATCATTAACAACAATTTCATTCTTCATGCAAGCCTCTTTAAAAGGTTCATGATACTTATCAAAATTCTTTTAGGCAATTCAAAATGAGAAGCAAAGGCTTTATAAAGATTTGCAGCAACTTGAGAGTCAAGACCATAAGTAGCACTCATATCTCGAAATTTATCAGTATCCATAAAAGTTTCAATGCATTCATAATCATAATTTATACCTGACTCTTCACCTTTGTTGTTCTCCCATCCTTCAGCGTTCTCCTCAATCCGATCAAGAAGATCCCACCTAGCTTCAACCTCCTTGCTTGTGAAAGATCCCTCCGAACAGGCATCCAGATAGTCCTTGTGTTGTCCTGAAATCCTCGCATAAAAATTGTTAACAATAACATTACGGGGGAGCTCATGGATGGGACATTTGAGCATTAATGACTTCAATCTCCCCCACGCTTGAGAGATACTCTCTCCATTACGAGGATAAAAGTTATAAATGTAATTCCTATCAATATGCACTTCATGAGGAGGATAAAATTTAGAGTAAAAGAGAGATACAATTTCCTCCCAACCAAGAGAATGACTATTCTTCAACAATTTATACCAATGCGCCGCTTTACCAGACAGCGAAACAGAGAATAGCTTCTTCCTCACTTCATCCATAGAGATACCTGCACACTTGAATAACCCGCATAATTCATGCAAAAACAGTAAATGATCTCCAGGATGGACAGTTCCATCCCCTTCATAGCGGTTATCCATAACACGTTCAATAATTTTCATAGGGATTTTATATGGAATACTTTCAGTAGATGGATTTAAAATATCACACGCATCATTAGAATTATCGCATATGGGAGATAAAATATTATCAGAGCAAATTTTCTCCCCTAAAGATGGGAAGCTAAAAAGATCACAAAAACCAGCTTCCCCAAGCTTAGACTTCTTCATAGCATTAGCAGTAATTGCATTCATACTAATAACATTGCTACTATCATGTAAATAAGGTTCCATAGGTTTTTTAATTTTCGCATCAAACAATTCTAAATTAGGAAAAAGATTAAAAAGCTCACCAATTTTTTGTTGTTTTCCATTATGCCTAACTAGTGAAAAAAAAAACAAGAAACAAAAAGATGCAATTGCAGGATCTAAAGGAAATAGCTTCGAGTACTTACAACGGCGCCGGAAAATAGCTTAGTAGCCGAGATCCGGAGTGTGAGTACCTTTTACCTTTCCTCCCCAACGCCGAAAAGTGCTTGATGTCTACGGGTGCTTCTATTCTTGTAGACAGTGTTGGGCCAAGAGCAGAGGTTTGTAGAACAGCAACAAGTTTTCCTTAAGTGGATCACCCAAGGTTTATCGAACTCATGGAGGAAGAGGTCAAATATATCCCTCTCAAGCAACCCTGTAATCACAAAGCAAGAAGTCTCTTGTGTCCCCAACACACCAAATACACTTGTCAGATGTATAGGTGCACTAGTTCGGCGAAGAGATAGTGAAATACAAGTAATATGGATGTATATGAGTGGTAATAGCAATCTGAATAAAATATGGCAGCGAGTAAACATGCAACAAAACAGTAAACAAACGGAGATTCGATGCTTGGAAGCAAGGCCTAGGGATCCTGCTTTCACTAGTGGACACTCTCAACAATGATCACATAATAGAACCACTCTACACTCTTTTGTTGGATGATGAACACATTGCGTAGGATTACACGAACCCTCAATGCCGGAGTTAACAAGCTCCACAATTCAATGTTCATATTTAAATAACCTTAGAGTGCATGAAAGATCGACACGACTAAACCAAGTACTAACATAGCATGCACACTGTCACCTTCACACCATGTAGGAGGAATAGATCACATCAATACCATCATAGCAATAGTTAACTTCATAATCTACAAGAGATCACAATCATAGCCTACACCAAGTACTACACGAGGCACACACTGTCACCATTACACCGTGCAGGAGGAATAGAGTACTTTAATAACATCACTAGAGTAGCACATAGATGATATTCAACTAGATCACATAAAGAGAGAGATGAACCACATAGCTACAACGGAGCCCTCAGCCTCGGGGGTGAATTACTCCCTCCTCATCATGGAGACAACGATGGCGGTGAAGATGGCGGTGGAGGCGGTGGAGATGACCCGGGGGCAATTCCCCGTCCGGCGGCGTGCCGGAACAGAGACTTCTGTCCCCCGAATCTTGATTTCGCGATGGCGGCGGCTCTGGAAGGTTTTCTCGGGTTTCGTCGAACGTGGTCGAGGTTTTAGGTGGGGACGACTAAATAGGCGAAGAGGCGGAGGAGGGGGCTTGGGGCCACCAGACAACGGCGCCCCCCTGGGCGCGCCGCCACCTTGTGTGGAGCCCCGGGCCTCCTCTCTGGTGCCTCTCGGGTGTTCGGAAGCTCCCGGTGAAAATAGGGTACTGGGCGTTGATTTCGTCCGATTCCGAGAATATTTCGTTACTAGGATTTCTGAAACCAAAAACAGCAGAAAACAGGAACTGGCACTTCGGCATCTTGTTAATAGGTTAGTTCCGGAAAACGCATAAATATGACATATAATGTGTATAAAACATGTAGGTATCATCAATAAATGGCATGGAATATAAGAAATTATAGATACGTTGGAGACGTATCAGGGTACATGAGAGAGAGATTAACCACATAGCTACCGGTACAGCCCTTAGCCTCGAGGGAGAACTACTCCCTCCTCATCATGGGAGCAGCAGCGTTGATGGAGATGGCGGTGGTGTCGATGGAGATGCCTTCCGGGGGAACTTCCCCGTCCCGGCGGCGTGCCGGAACAGGGACTTCTGTCCCCCGAATCTTGGCTTCGCGATGGCATCAAAAGCAAATAAGAAACATGGATTATCTTCCAAGAAGTACTTTCTTTATAGCCATTAAGATGGGCTCAATAATTTTAATGATGCTCTCGGAAGAAATAAGAGTTGAAGCAAAAGAGAGCATCAAAAGCAAATAAGAAACACTTTTAAGTCTAACCCACTTCCTATGAAAAGGAATCTTGTAAATAAACAAGTCATGTAAGCATAATGCAACAAGCATAGAAAGGCAACACAAGCGCAACTTCAATATTCTCAACATAAAGAGGGGAAACTTAATATTATTAAGATGCATATAACCATGTTTCCATCTCTCATAATAACTTTCAGTAGCATCATGAACAAACTCAACAATATAACTATCACATACACCATTCTTATCATGAGCCACATGCATAAAATTATTACTCTCCACATAAGCATAATCATTACTATTAATTGTAGTGGGAGCAAATTCAATAAGATAGCCATCATTATTATTCTCATCACCATAATCATCATATATAGGAGGCATATTGTAATCATAATTAATTTTCTCCTCAATAGTAGGTGGACTGAAAATATCATATTCATCATTGTAATCATCATAAATGGGAGGCAAAGTATCATCAAAGTAAATTTTCTCCTCCATGCTTGGGGGACTAAAAATATCATGCTCCTCAAAACCAGCTTCCCCAAGCTTAAATTCTTCCATAGCATTAGCAATAATAGTGTTCAAAGAGTTCATGCTAATAACATTTCTACAACTATTTTGCAAACAAAGTTCCATGGGTTTTTTAATTCTCTCTTCAAACACATCATGTCCTAAGATAAAGTTCATAAAGATCTCTATTTTTTTTGTTGTTTTCCATTAAGCCTAACTAGTGAAATAAAAACAAGAGACAAAAAGATAAAATTGCAGAATCTAAAGGAGATACCTTCGAGCACTCACACACCGGCAACAGTGCTAGGAAATAGCTTAGTAGTCGGAGGATGTGAATACCTTTTACCTTACCTCCCCGGCAACGGCGCCAGAAAATAGCTTGATGTCTACGTGTGCTTCTATTCTTGTAGACAGTGTTGGGCCTCCAAGAGCAGAGGTTTGTAGAACAGCAGCAAGTTTCCCTTAAGTGAATCACCCAAGGTTTATCGAACTCAAGGAGGTAGAGGTCAAAGATATTCCTCTCAAGCAACCCTGCAATTAAGATACAAGAAGTCTCTTGTGTCCCCAACACACCTAATACACTTGTCAGATGTATAGGTGCACTAGTTCGGCGAAGAGATAGTGAAATACAAATAATATGGATGATTGTAAGTAGTAATTGCAATCTGAAATAAAGATGGCAGCAAGCAAACATGTAGCAGAACTTGTTGGAAACGGTGTTTCAATGCTTAGAAACAAGGCCTAGGGATCATACTTTCACTAGTGGACACTCTCAACATTGCAATCATAATTGAATATAAATATAAGCACTTCACTATGCTATTCTGAATTACTCTCTGGCTGGATAACGAACACTAATTCACCGTGTAGGGCTGCAAAAGCAAACCTTAAAGATGTATTCCCAAGTACTAATAAACACCCCACGCTGTCACTTTGAGCATTCATAGGAGGTACTAACACACCACAATTTCATAGAGACATCCAACTCAAATCATAACCCAGTGAACAAGTATTCTGTGAAATATAGCCTAAGAGACCCACACGGTGCACACACTGTCACCTTTACACACGTGGGACAAGGAGTCTCCGGAGATCACATAAGTAAAATCCACTTGAATAGCATAACGACATCTAGATTACAAAGCTCATCATATGGATCTCAATCATGTAAGGCAGCTCATGAGATCATTGTATTGAAGTACATGGGAGAGAGAGATTAACCACATAGCTACCGGTAGAGCCCTCAGCCTCGTGGGAGAACTACTCCCTCCTCATCATGGGAGACAACAACGGCGATGAAGATGGCGGTGGTGTCGATGGAGATGACTCCGGGGGCAATTCCCCGTCCCGGCGGCCTGCCGGAACAGAGATTCTATCCCCCGAACTTGGCTTCGCGATAGCGGCGGCTGCGTAACTTTTCCCATATCGTGGCTTGATATTTTAGGGTTTTCGCGACGGGGAGACTTTATAGGCGGAAGGGCAGCCTCGGAGGGGTCCTGAGGGACCCACACCATAGGGGCGCCCCCTTGGCCACGCCGCCATGTGGGGTGGGGCCCCCTTGGCTCCCCTCTGGCCCCTCTCTATGGCTCTGGAACCTTCTGAGGAAAATAAGAAGTTCGGCTTTTGTTTCGTCCAATTCCGAGAATATTTCCTGTGTAAGATTTTTGGAACCAAAAACAGCAGAAAACAGGAACTTGCACTTCGGCATCTTGTTAATAGGTTAGTTCCAGAAAATGCATACAAACATTATAAAGTGTGAGCAAAACATGTAGGTATTGTCATAAAACTAGCATGGAACATCAGAAATTATAGATACGTTGGAGACGTATCAATAGGGACAAGTGAAAGTGATTTTCTCTTGATCTTTAGCTCTAACAGCAATTTGTGAAAACCCAGAATAACCATCAAGAAAGCAGAAATGAGTGTTTTTAGATAACCTTTCTAGCATTTGATCAATAAATGGTAAAGGGTAATGATCTTTCTTAGTAACTTTATTAACTTTTCGAAAATCAATGCACATTCTATACCCTACAACTACTCTTTGAGGGATGAGCTCATCATTATCATTAGGTACAACAGTTATTCCTCCTTTCTTAGGAACACAATGCACAGGACTAACCCATCTACTATCAGCAATAGGATATATAATACCAGCTTCAAGAAGTTTTAATACCTCATTCCTTACCACATCCTTCATTTTAGGAATTAGACGACGCTGATGTTCAACAACAGGCTTTGCATCATCTTCCATGTTGATGGCATGTTGGCAAATAGAGGGAGAAATCCCCTTCAAGTCATCAAGAGTGTAGCCAATAGCTCCTCGGTGTTTCTTCAATATTTCCAATAATCTTTCTTCCTCAAAATCTGAAAGCTTAGCACTAATAATAACAGGATATGTTTTCTTATCATCAATATAAGCATACTTAAGATTATCAGGCAACGGTTTCAAATCAAAAACAGGATCTTCCTTTGGTGGTGGTGTTGTACCTAGATCTTCAACCGGTAAGTCATGTTTAAGAATAGGTTGACGAAGGAAAATTTCATCAAGCTCATTCCTTTCTTCCCTAAAGACTTCACTCTCATGATCCTCCAAATGTTGCTGCAAAGGATTATTAGGAGCAAGAGCAATAGATGCACACTGTTCAACTCTAAAATCATTGTTAGGCAATTCAGCTTTATAAGGAACTTTGGCAAATTTAGAGAAATTAAACTCATAAGATTCACCAGCAAATTTAGTCACAATTTTCTCTTTCTTGCAATCTATAACAGCTCCACAAGTATTTAGAAAAGGTCTACCAAAAATGATAGGACAAGTCTTACTAGCAGCAGAACCAAGTACCAAAAAGTCAGCATGATATTTAATCTTACCACATAAAACTTCAACATCTCGAACAATACCAATAGGAGAGATAGTTTCTCTATTAGCTAGCCGAATAACCACATCAATATCTTCGAGTTCACAAGAACCAATTTCATGCATGATTTCCGTGTAAAGCTCATAAGGAATGGCACTAATACTTGCACCAATATCGCATAAACCATAATAACAATGATCACCAATTCTAACAGAGAGCATAGGAACACTAGCTTTCCTAGACTTACTAGGATGTGAAACAATATTAGAAGCATCTTCACAGAAAATGATGTGACCATCTTCTACATTTTCAGTCACAAGATCTTTAACTATTGCAATAGCAGGTTCAACATTTATTTGCTCCTCAGGTTCTATAGGTTTCTTTGCACTTTTATTAACCACACTAGTTATAACAGAATACTCCTTCATTTTAGCAGGGAAAGGAGTTTTTTCAATATAAGCTTCAGGAAGAATATGATCAACAGTTTTAATTTCAATACATTTACCTATAGGTGAATCAGTTTTATCTTTGTAAGGTTCATGATACTTATCAAAATTCTTCCTAGGCAATTCAAAATGAGAGGCAAAAGCTTTATAAAAATTTGCAACAACTTGAGAGTCAAGACCATAAGTAGCACTCATATTTTGAAATTTATCAGTATCCATAAAAGTTTCAATGCATTCATAATCATAATTTATACCTGACTCTCTACCTTTGTCGTTCTCCCATCCTTCAGTATTCTCTTGGATCCGATCAAGAAGGTCCCATTTAAACTCTTCTTTGTTGCGTGTGAATGATCCAGAACAAGTAGTATCCAGCAAGGTTTTATCTTGAAAAGAAAGTCTTGCATAGAAATTATCAATGATGATATTACCAGGAAGCTCATGAATGGGGCATTTGAGCATTAAAGACTTCAATCTCCCCCATGCTTGGGCAATACTCTCTCCATCATGAGGCCAAAAATTATATATGCGGTTTCGGTCTTTGTGAATTTCACTTGGAGGATAGAATTTAGAATAAAATAGAGGCACAATATCCTTCCAATCAAGAGAATGCCCATCCTTCAGCAGTTTATACCAGTGCGCCGCTTTACCAGATAGCGACATAGAGAATAGTTTCTTCCTAACTTCATCCATAGAAATACATGCACACTTGAATAACCCGCATAATTCATGTAAAAACAGTAAATGATCTCCAGGATGAACAGTTCCATCCCCTTCATAGCGGTTATCCACAACACGTTCAATAATTTTCATAGGTATTTTATACGGAATTACTTCCTCACCTGGCGCCTCATCCACTACCTTTGCAGTAGTAGCAGATTTCCCAAATAGAAATTCAAGAGAAGATCTCTCCATAATGAATTATAGCAGCAGGCAGAAATAAAAACAGCACGTACAGTAAAAGTTTCCTTACCAATTCCACTTACCAATAGCGCTTCACTCCCCGGCAACGGCGCCAGAAAAAAGTCTTGATGACCCACAAGTATAGGGGGTGTATCGTAGTACTTTCGATAAATAAGAGTGTCGAACCCAACGAGGAGCAGAAGGTGTTGACAAGCAGTTTCGATGAAGGATTCACTGTAAATGCTCAGACAAATATTGGGGTATTGATATAGCAGATAAATAAAATACAAGTAAGTAAAATGCGAGAGTAATAATTGCAGCGAGTGGCCCAATCCTTTTTAGCACAAAGGACAAGCCGGTTTGTTTACTTATAATGACCAAACGTTCTTGAGGACACACGAGAATTTAGTCTAGTGCTTTCGCTTCATATAGTTGATTAATCTTCATTGTTTTGATAAGTGTTGTGTGGGTGAACCTATGCTAATGCACCGACCTTCCTAGGACTAATACATACTTGTGATTAAACCCCTTGCAAGCATCCGCAAATACAAGAAAGTAATTAAGATAAATCTAACCACAGCCTTAAACTCTGAGATCCTGCTATCCCTCCTGCATCGATATACCAACGGGGTTCAGGTTGTTGTCACTCCGGCAACCCCACAATTAGCAAACGAATACAAGATGTATTCCCCTAGGCCCATAAAGGTGAAGTATCATGTAGTCGACGTTCACATGACACCACTAGAAGAATAACACCACAACTTAAATATCAAACCATTGAATATTACTCAACATAGTTCACTACTAACATTTAGACTTCACCCATGTCCTCAAGAACTAAACGAACTACTCACAAGACATCATATGGAACATGATCAGAGGTGATATGATGATGTATAACAATCTGAACATAAACCTTGATCCAATGGTTTCACTCAATAGCATCAATAACAAGGAGTAATCAATACCGGGAGAGTTTCCCCTATGAAATAATCAAGATTCAACCCTAGATGTTATAGCGGTGACGAGGTGCAGCGGTGGATATGACGGTGTCGGTGGTGGAGATGATGATGATGATGATGATCCCAATGAAGTCCAGCTCGATGACGGTGACGATGGCGACGATTTCCCCTCCGGGAGGGAATTTCCCGGCGGATTTCTCGCCGTAGAGCTCTTTAACTCTCGTGTTTTTCCGCCCGCGAGGCGGCTGTGTCTATTCTCGATGCCCCCGTACCTTAGGGTTCTCGGGAGATGAAGTACGCGAAAGAGAGACGGCCGAGGGGGTCGTGGGCCCCCTCCCCACATGGCGGCGCGACCAGGGTGGGGCCGCGCCGACCTATGGGGGGAGCCCATGGCGGCCCTCCTGGGCCTCCCTTTTGGCTAGCTCCATCATCTGGGAAAATAGGAGCTTCGGTGTATTTTCCGTCAATTGTTGATCTTCAGAAATATGGTATCCTGACGGTGCTTTTTCCAGCAGAATTCTGACTCCGGTGAATAATTCTCCAATAATCATGAAACATGCAAAATAGGTGAAATAACATAAGTATCATCTCTAAATCTGAAATATATCAATGAATAACAGTAAATTATGATATAAAATAGTGATGCAAAATGGACGTATCGCCACCCGGGAGGGGCAGGAGAGGAGGGTGTTTCTGCTTGTGTAGGAAATTAAAAAATGAATGATTTCAATGATCATGAATATTTCTTCGTAAGTGCATGCAAACTTTCGCCGCGGGGAAGAAAACCGTATGATGGTCTGTGCAAAATAACAAAATTTGGTGGTTAAAGAAATAACATGTGTGGCTTTTTAGTGCATTTCAATTTGTTCATGTTTGTTGTGGGTATTTCGATCTTCTTACCTAGGCATGAGCGTATGAACATGGGAGCCACAACGCCTTGCTACATTTGCTCTTTGGTTTTCTTGCAACAACAGGATATATATGTTTTACCTTCAAACAATGTTATGGACGAGGCATGATCCCCGACCCTTGTCCCTCTCCGTGTTAGAGTTGCATAGTCTCTTTTTCTTGTATATCTCCGGTGCATGAGAGGTTTCCTGCAATTTGCCACACGTGTACATGTCATTTGGACTTCAGTGAATACTAGTTGCCCATTCATAACATGGTACCAGAGCTCTAGATTTAGCTCCTCCCGCACGTAGCAACTCCGCGCCTTGTTAACGCAGCCGCGCCAATGTCTCTCCTTCTTCTTCCACTCCCGTTTCTTGTTCGGGATCGAGATGTGTTGTTGATTTTTCTGGTTTTTCTTGGCCGGTTGGTGCCTCTCCTAGCAGGCTGCCGGGCCAGAGTCGTCGTTGGCCGCCCCACTCTTTGCTAGGTCGTCGCCGACGCCCCATCGCCGGCCGTCCCTGCTCCTGGCTGGGCCCTCCCGTCAGGCCGCCCCATCGCCGGCCGTCCTGCTCCTGCTGGGCCTCCCGTCTGGCCGAGCCGTTGCCGGCCGCCCCGTCGCAGTGCTCCCGATTCCGGCCAGCCCTACACGTTTTTGGCCGGCCCCGCCCGATTCCGACCGGCCTTGCCTCCTCAAGCTTGAAGATGCTCTACTCCGATCTGGTTTTTCTTTGCACGCGTGAGGCGTCCTGTGTGCTGCCCGCATGTACTGTCTACATCCAGATCCTGTAAAAAATCGAGAGCACATCGTATGACATCCTCTTGCTAGCTATGTTAGCATTCCTTGGTGCCCGGTGATTTTTTATGGCACCAACTATGGGGAGTTTGTTGCTTTTATACGCATCCATATGCGTAGTCTTCAACTCGGAGCGTTCTTACCGGCGAGATCTCTTGTCCGCCATGCCCCATTGCTCTCGTGCCTCCTACCCCGCCGCATGTTCCACATGCCCCTGCTGATGCTACCCAGACTGCCCGGATGCAGCCAAGACGCCGAGGCCGCTATTGATGATTCATATGATCGGGAGGTACTTGCTTATTCAGAAGCTCCTAGTCCCTATCGTGATAGTCGTGCTGCTTTTACTCGGTGGTGTGATGAGGATGTCGTTGTTGTTGTCGTTCTCTCTCAAAGTGTTCAGCCACAGTTGCTTCTGAGTTTACGGGTCTTGCTACGTCGCTGAGATGTGGTCTCACCTTCATCAACGCTATCAACCTTGAGGGATTCTCTCTATTTATCTGTGTTGCTTCAGGAGCATGATCTTCACAGGGTGACTCTACGTTGATGAGTTCTACACCCGAGTGCTGCGATTTGGCCAGTGTCGCTCTTCCCAACAGTGCATGATACGGGCTGGCGAGTTCCACCACCTCGAACAGGATGTTCTCCACCGGCAGTTATCCCGGCCGCCGAAGAGCATATCAACTTGAACTTTGCCCATTGGGGTGGATGACAGCCCCGACACAATGCCGTGGAAGGTGGTCCGGCTTGGCTCCAGCATGTTCTCCGCAATGCCGAGCTTGTGCATGGTGTCCTGGTACATGGTGATGCTGCTGCCGTTGTCAATCAACACCTTGCCGGACTTGATCTTGATATTTGGCCCAAATATAATTGGGTCCAGCACCCGAGCGGATTCGGCATCACTTTCGGATGATCACTTACCAGGGCATAAACCGGCACCTGTTGTTGTTGTTGTTGTTGTTGTTGGACTCCTTCCGACTGAGCCCGGTTAGCTGGAATGACCCGGGTGTTTTCTCCAGTGAGCGGAGGTGGAGGAGGTAACTTGGTGATATACTCCTTGCTCATGCGCGACACCCAGGAACACTGCCGTTGTTGTGTGGTTCGCCGGCTTGCTGGGGTTGGGAGTGTGAAACTGCAGGGTTCACTAGTAGGAAAACCATTATAGGTGGAAACCACCTCTGTGGCGCACCAAATAGCTCATGCGCCACAAAAATATTTCTGTGGCGCACCACCAAAATGCGCCATAAAAAAATTGATGTTTCTGTGGCGCATATGCTTGCACGTGCGCCACAGAAGATGGAGATTCTGTGGCGCACGGTGAGCAGTGCGCCACAGAAAGTTCGTGGGACCCACGCTGGGTCCACCACTGCACATGGCCGAAGGAAATTCTGTGGCGCATGGTCCAGCGTGCGCCACAGAAAGTTAAGTTTCTGTGGCGCACGTTGGTCCATGCGCCACAGAATTTCCTGCGGGGACCACCCCCCGGCTCACGCCACCATGATTCTGTGGCGCATGAGCTGTTATGCGCCACAGAAGTTCATGTTTCTGTGGCGCATATCAGCTAATGCGCCACAGAAAGTGAATAGTAGATCTCACTTTTGGAGGCAGCTTTCCCCCTCTTTTCTTCCACCCACCACCCTTTCCATTCTTGTCTTCTCCAACCAGCTCGTGTTCCTCCTCTCTCCCACTCCATTTTGGTCATACTTTTCTCCATTGTTGATAGCTCTAAGCCTATTTTGTGGGCATATTTGTGAGGGGAAGCCACACCAACTTGTAGAGGGGTACTAAAAACCACAATTCTCTTTCCCTCCTCCTCCACTTTCCCTCTTGCATGGTCCATTGTTTTGTCTCCACCACCCCATCCTCTTGCTCCACCATGATGTTGGTAGATTTGTGAGAGGTTGAGTACTATTGGATGCATGTTTTGTGTGTATGGATGTTTTGTAGGTGAAGATTATTATCGCGCTCCCGGACGGTTTGCGGTGGCGAGAAGATGATGTTTATATGTGTTGAGCTTTGTGTTGTGGTTGAATGTTTGCTTGCGAAGAAGCTTATTTGTGTTGTTGGTTTGTGCCGGCGTGTGGTGCATGGATGTTTGCCGAAATGTTGATTCATTTCCATTTCGGCAAATTCTTGCACTAGCCATATGTCCCACTTTTAGGATAGGTCATGTCGAAATTTTCCGGCGATCATGCATGCATGTGTGTTTATGCATGGTGTGTGTGGTTCTAATTAACTCTCTTTTGCTCTATATATGTATGATGCAGTCAACCATGGTCGTCCATATGAGGGAAGGACAAGTGGTTAGATACAAGGTGAACGCGAAGGCCGACATGGTTAGGAACAACATGACCCTGATAAGATGTCCGTGTCGAAAATGCGGACTCCGGCAGTGGATCGACCCTGATTCTGGACAACTGGAGGAACACCTGCTCAGGCGCGGTTTCATGCTCGGCTTCAACGAGGAGCCGGCGGCAAATGTTGGTCATGAAGAAGAGGCCGACATCGGGCGAGAAGACGAAGAGTCTCCCGAACATGGTGTTCATCATGAGGAAGGAGAGGCCGATGAAGGAGATGATGATGCCGGAGGAGATGGTGGTGGAGATGCCGAGAGGAAGCAGACGCCGCTAACGTCGGCCCTGCGGGACCCTCATGTTCAAGAGCTTCTCCTGAAGGACACGGGCAACGCCAAACCTGAAGCCAAGCTGGCGCAAATGGAGGTAGACGGGATGACTCCATTGTATCCAGGGTGCCGGCCCGAGGATACACGCTTGAGTGTAACGCTCGAGTGTCTGGAGATGAAGGCGGAACACAAATGGACCGACAGCAGCTTCAGCGATAACATGAAATCCTGGCATGCTCGTCTTCCCAAGGACAACACATTGCCGACAAGTATCGACGAGGCCAAGAAAGTAGTTTGCCCACTCGACCTACCGCACGTAAAGTACCACGCATGCATCAATGATTGTGCACTTTTTCGGAATGAGTACAAGGATAGAACCACATGTCCGGTGTGCGGCCAAGGACGGTACAAGAGAGGGAACAAGAAAGTTCCTCTGAAAGTTGTCTGGTACTTTCCTATCACTCCCCGTCTGCAGCGGTATTTCGTAGATCCTAAGGAAGCAAAGCTCATGCAATGGCACGCGGAAAGGGAGAAGCCCGCAGATGATCCGGAGAAGGGCAAGATCCTGACACACCCTGCAGACGCTAGCCAGTGGAATGCGTTGGACATTGAGTTCGCAGATGAGTTCGGGAGCGAACCGAGGAACATTCGTCTGGGCATGAGCACCGACGGACTCAATCCCTTTGGAAACCAGAGTAGCACGCATAGCACCTGGCCCGTGTTTGTATGGCCATACAACCTCCCCCCTGGCTGTGCACAAAGCAGCGGTACGTACACATGAGTATTCTTATTCAGGGGCCAAAACAACCGGGCGTGGACATGCATATGTATCTCGGTCTGTTGAAAGAGGAGTTAGCCACGCTGTGGCAGACGCCGGCCCCTACTTGGGACGCGTACAAAAGAGATTATTTCCCTCTCAGAGCCGCATTGCTAACGACAGTGCAGGACTATCCTGGTTACGCATATGTATCGTGCCAGGTGAACCACGGATTCAAGGGATGTGTCAAGTGCATGGATAAGACCCCGCATCTGCAGCTGCCGAAGCCTCCCGGGTCTTGTAAAACTGTGTTCCAAGGGACTCGAATGTGGCTTCGCTTCGATCACCCGTGGAGAAAACGCAAGGATCTGTTCAACGGCGAAGAGGAGCTCGGAAGAGCCCCACGACCGAGGAGCGGCGAAGAAATATCCGAGCTTTTGGAAAATTGGGAAGAGTGCCCCGCGCCGGGAAAGAAGCGACCGCGGGAATCGCCGCTGCTGGGAGTATGGAAAGCGAGGTCTGTTTTCTGGGACCTGCCGTACTGGAAGGTCCTCCACACGCCCCATAGCCTCGATGTCATGCACATCACGAAAAACGTTACCGAGAGCCTACTTGGCACTCTGATGAACATGCCGGAGAGGACCAAGGATGGCCCGAAAGCAAGAACCGACCTGAAATTGCTTGGCCTCAAGAAAGAACTTCAGTACCCCACCGATAGTGATGATGATGATGAACAGACGGAAACGACTCAGGGTCACCACAAAAGGGCTAAGAAGAATGAGGTGGTGGTGCTTAAACCTGCCTGCTTCACTCTGAGCGAGGAGGAGCTCGAGAGGTTTTTCGAGTGCCTCCTAGGTGTAAAAGTTCCACACGGTTACTCGGGGAAGATAAGCAGATATCTGGACGTAGCGAAGAAGAGGTTTAGCGGGATGAAGTCTCACGACTGTCACGTGCTGATGACACAGATACTTCCCGTTGCGATGCGAGGGATAATGGACGACCACGTCCGCGAGACGCTGTTTGGCCTCTGCAACTTCTTCGACGTCATCTCTAGGAAGTCCATCGGCGTTAAGCAGCTCAACAGGCTACAAGAAGAGATCGTCGAGATACTATGCGAGCTCGAGATTTACTTCCCGCCAGCGTTCTTCGACATCATGGTGCATCTGCTTGTCCATGTAGTGGATGACATCATCCACCTCGGGCCGACATTCCTGCACAACATGATGCCATTCGAAAGGTTGAACGGTGTCATCAAAGGATTCGTTCGCAACAGGGCCCGTCCAGATGGAAGCATAGCCAAGGGCTTTCTCACCTACGAGTGCATCTCCTTCTGCCAGAACTACCTAAGCACCGAGAACGAGGATGTCGGTCTGCCCACCAGGAAGCACGTCGTCGGCCGCCTGCTCGGAGGGCAGCTCCTCCCGTCGTCACCGCCACAACAAGCCGCCACAAGAAACTGCTGGGAGAGTCTCTGCCTCAACCGCCACCGGCGGAGCCTAAAGGCAAGGCCGCTGCACCGCTATCGCCCATCCCATCACCCAACGAAGATGACATCGATGATGATGGGCCGGTAGACGTCGATGCCTACCTCAACACCGGCGCCGACATAGATGATTTGTACATGGCGGGCGCGGATGAAGAAGCATACCGCGCTCGCGACGAACCAGCTGGCCCACCCAAGGCAACCAAACAGCGCCTGGTGTTCCGCGGCTTCTCTCAAGAGACGCCTCCGGCAGCCGATACACAAGAGCCAACCGCCGCAAACATCTTCAGCCCCAATACGCTGATCAAGAAGGTCAACGAGCAGTTTGAAGCGTCGGGGGCCGTTGCTCCGAAGAAGCCCCGTAAAAGACCTAGTAAGAACAAGGAGAAGTCTGCGAGCCAGCCACCTCCGACGATCCGTCATCGGGACTCCATGGTACCTCCCAGCAAGGATGGCTTGACCAGAATGCATGAAGCTGGCAAACCAATACTGGGTCCGGAGCTGCAACACCTTGCTTCCGGAGCTATGCTGCCTCTGCAGGACAGTATCCTGGTCCTAGAGAGTATCCTTCTTAAGGACAAAGATCCAAATTACCCGGTCTTCACGGTCAAGGTGCCAAGAGATGTGGGCTTCGTCACTGATGCCCCCGCGGATATATTCTTTATAGCGTACGAGGACATCTTCAAGCTATTCCACGCGAGAAGGCTGGACTATAACTTGGTCCGCCTATTCGCGCTCAATCTGGCGATGAAGATCAAGAGAGAGAGTACCCCGGACGTCGCGATAGCGGACCCCTACTACATGCGTGAAAGCCAGTTGAACTTATCAGCGGTGCGGGTACGGGCTTCGTTGTACCTACAAAAGTGCTTCTTGGACAACAAGAGGAAGGACAACATCCTCTTGGCTTACTTTCCCGAGTAAGTACACATCCGCTAGCCCTGTAATAAATTTCTTTTCCATTGCTCATTTCCAACCTCGATCTTGTTCCAAATTTGTGTTGCGCAGAGACACGCACTGCGTACTCATCTCCATTGCCCCGAAGTTTTCTCTTGCCACCTATTTCGACTCGGGGAGTGCGAAAAAGAAGAACTACGCCAGAATAAGGGGTGTGCTAGATGATGCTCTCGAGGGCTACTTCAAAAAGGGAGGCGCCTTCAAAGAAAAGGCGGAATGTTTCAGGGATGATGGTAAACACAAGTTCAAGCACGTGTTCGAGTTCCCCTGTGTCAAGCAGCCGGAAAACAGCACTCTGGACGCCTTCTATGTCATGCATCACCTTAAAGGGTTTGTCCGGGATAGCCAGAACTTGCGTTTACCATCTGCTCTCCGAGGATGGGCCGAAAAGTTGGCGCGGATCAACGATGATGACCTCAGAGAAGACTTCCAGGATACCAGGGTCAAGTTATCACATATCATCACTCAAGACGTCACCACAGGGGGAGGGCCCTTGCACCAGGGTAGAGCGTTATGCAAGAGGGACATCGAGCACCGCCTCAAAGCGCAGGGTGACACGAGGACGTGGATTACAAAAGATCTGTACAAGCCGTTCCCGGAGCCCTGCGAGCCTTGACTTAGTGTGTGATAAACTAGCTATCTTCATCGGTTAGTTTGTATATATATCGATGGACGTGGTCTTTTGTGTGGGTCGTAATTAAACTCTAAGTACTATGTTCATCGGTTTATGTGTATCGGTGGACGTCGTCTTGTGTGTGCGTGTCGCAAACTTATTGTTGCCGTGCTCAACTTTACTATATACTTTGGTCTAATATTTATCAACATATATATATATATGCATGATGTACTAATATGATATACTAATATGCCCTTGTCAATAGAGATGCCGACGTACGTTGTGTACAAGGGTCGGGTTCCAGGTGTCTACGAGGAGTGGCAGGACTGTCTCGAACAGGTGCACAAGTTCAGCGGGAACAGCTACAAGGGATACGCGACTAGAGAGGAGGCGGTAGCACAGTGGAGGGCACACGTGGGCAAGAAGAAGAACCGGCTGAAGTTCTTGGTCCCCCTCTTACTCACCGCCACCGCGGTTGTACTCTACTTTACTTTAGTCTAGGTGGCCGGTGACGATGCATGTGCATATGAGACGAGATGAACACATGTATGTGTATGCGACGATCAAACACATTTCTACTTGTGTAATTTGGATCTAAATGATGTAATGATGAAGACTTGTGTGTATCATGTCATTTGTGTGTCATTTGTGAGTAATTCTGTTATTTCTGGAATGTGCTATGTATTTCTTGTATATATCTGTATATTTCCTGTGAAATACCACTATATACTGCAGAAATGGAAAAAATTCGAAAATCCAAAAATTAACATTCTGTGGCGCATGAACTGGCAGTGCGCCACAAAAACTTATAAATATTCTGTGGCGCATGGAGATGTAGTGCGCCACAAAATCTGGCGCCAAATTCTGTGGCGCACGATCAATGGTGCGCCACAGAAGTCTAAGATTCTGTGGCGCACTGAACAGCGTGCGCCACAGAATTTCAAACTTCTGTGGCGCACCCGCTGCTGCGCCACAGAATTCTAATACTAGTCGCGTGGCAACTGTGGCGATGGCCATATGCGCCACAGAATCTAAATTCGGTGCGCCACAGTTAGCCCTTTTTCCACTAGTGGTTGATCGGGCATTGACTCCAATGTATACTTGGGCCTATCCTGCCACTGCTTCTTGTCTCCCCATTATTTCTTCGAGCCATTCCACTGCTAGCCACCAGTCTTCTGTCGCTAGCTGCTGCGGCTTCAGGTTGGTCTTGCGTCACCGCAGCCACATGTTGCGGGCCATATCTTCTATCCGGGAAATCTTCCCTTCTGTTGTATTCGTTGTTGTTCCGGTAATCTTGGCGTGGAGGGTATGCCGGCTGAGTGGGATCACCAAGCGCATAACTATCTGCCACCTAGATCATTTCCTCCAAGGTGGTTGGCATGTTCCTTTGTAGCCTCTGCCATAGCAAACATCCAGAGCTGCAGCCATTGCAGAACCAGCTGATGGTTTGAGCCTCGATTACTCCTTCAGAGGAGTTCCTTGTGGCACTCCATCGGGTTAAGTATTCCCCGTCTGTCTCGTTCTCATGCTGTTGGCACATGGCGAGCTGTTACGGTTGGTTGGGCCTCTTGTAGGTGCTGCTGAAGTTGCTGACGAAGGCTTCTTCAAAGTCAAGCCACCCATCAATGCTTGCTTTCGGCAAGTTGTTCAGCCAGATCCGGGCTGGACCAGTCAGCACGGACGACACATCACTAGTAACATATGGGTCTTCTATAACGATTTTAGTTCGTCAGCGAATGTGCAAAATCCGTCACGGAGGCCTCATACTGATGGTTTGCAGGACCGTGGCGGACCTCGCGTCACAGATGGCCAGACTGACGGTTAGATCGTCTCGTCATGGATCGGTGACGACCTAGCCCACACCCAAAGCCCACCCGGCCCGGTACATTGTGACGGCATAACCGTCATGCGGCTGCCTCCCCGACCGAGACCATCGTGTCAGACCAATCATTGTGTTGTCGGTCCAATGATTGGTCTAGCGGACAATGATTAAGCTGTCAGTCCGGTCGGGTGACATCAGCGTCCACGTGGATCGCCACGAGGCCCATTCCGGTGCTGATACCTGCCACACATTTTTCAAAATATTTACCCGTAAATCGTGGACACTTGGTCCAATCATACAAGGACGCGTGTCCGCACAGAATGTGTCAGCCAAGGGCACGTGTCGGCTTTGCGATCACGCCGCGTGGACCAGTAGAAGTTGGACACGTCGCATGTTCATTCCTGACACTGTGGCGAATAAAGGCTGGACACGTTGACAAATAAAAGTTGGACACCTGGACGAGTAGAAGTTGGGCACGTCGCATGTTCATTCCCAATACTGCGGCGAATAAAGGCTGGACACGTTGACAAATAAAAGCTGGCCGCATGGACGAGTAGACGTCCGCCACGTTGACAACTAAAAGTTGGCCGCGTGGACGAATAGACGTCTGCCACGTGGTTTAGGTTTAGGGTTAGGATTTAGCTTTAGGGTTAGGGTTTAGTGTTAGGGTTAGGATTAGGATTTAGGGTGGGCTCACATAATTGGGGCCTGCATACCAATTGGGCTGGACGACACGATTCGCCGTCGACAGAGTGCTAGTACGATCAACGGCCCAACAAAAGCCCTTTTTTTGTTTTGGCTCAACACAAATGATATGGCCCATGAGAGGTATGAAACAACTGAAAGGGATATATAATTAATTATATGCATACTTACTGGATTACAGGCATCGTTACTGGGTTACAGACATACTTAATGGATTACAGGCAATGTTATTGGGTTACAGACATACAGTAACGTAAGATTCGATTCAGCGTGGACAGAAGCACTAACATAATAGTTCAAAATCGTCACATTAGTCCCCATGGACAAACGCAACATCAAAATAACAGTTCAAGCATCGAACATCCCACATGTTCACAATGTAATCAAGATTACTTAGTCGAAGACAGCTGCTCGATTTTTTCAACGGTGGCGAGCAACTTATAGATTGAAGACAATCTGAAGAACACGCTACCATTTATGTTGAATAAAAATATCTTTTGTCGTCACTTTAACCATTTAAACACCCACATAAATACTCCCTTCATCCTCAAATAAGTGAATGTTCGTCCTCAAATTTTATCCATAAAAGAGTGTACTTCTACGTTTTCAATGCACTTCTCTCTCATTGCACGAAAATCAAATCCAATAATATTGAGCACATGTTATCTTTATTTTTTACATGTAATTAGCTTATTGGAGGTGTAGCAATTAAAGAGGAGAGAGATATTGATTTGCATATTCCTAATGCAATTATCTCTCCACTTAACAATCTCACTTGGAAAAACCTGCACGTCCACTTATTTATAGACAAATAGAGTAGATATTAATTTTACATATGTAATAAACTTTTTTTTGAAACGAGGCAAAAGCTTTGCCATTATATTGATATAGAAGGAGCAAACAGGGTATGGCCTAGGCCAAAAAAAAAAAAAAAAAGAGGGACAAGCCCCTGAAAAGACAGAATCAACCCATAAGCAAGGTTTTTAGCTCCAGCTAGCACCCAGGCTTCCCCTTCTTTTTTGATCCTACGCATGACCTCTGAAGGCAAGGAAGACTTGCCGTTGAAGACTCTATCGTTCCTTTCCTTCCAAATCTCCCAGGCGATGAGCATGATTGCTGTTTTGAGACCTTTCGGGGAGGAGGAGGGTGATTTGGCAGTGGCCTGCCAGTATTCGAGAACCTTAGGCCGGTTGGTCCCCATGCTGAGCAGCAGATCTAGACAAGAGAGCCAGCTGGCCGTGGCCGACCAGATCCTTCTAGAGTAGCGACATTCGAAAAGTATGTGTCGAGCTGTCTCCGGGGAGCACCTGCAGAGCTGGCAAGAAGGGGTGTGCGGCCATCCACGCTTGGCTAGGCGGTCGGCGGTCCAAAGACGATTCTGAACTGCGAGCCAAGCGAAGAAACGACATTTGGGCGGGGCCCAGGTCTTCCAGATGATTGAACCGAAGGAGCACAGTAGAGAGGCCATGAATTGTGCCTTATAGGCGGAACTAGCCGAATAACAGCCATTAGGCGAGATGGTCCAAATGATGGAGTCTTCGATATCCGGGGACAACTGGACATCCGAAAGGAGGTCCCATAAGTGGACGAACTGAGCAATATGATCAGCAGTGAAGGAGTCCACCACAAGGTCGGTAATCCAGTTCTGGCCACAAGGTCGGTAATACATATGTAATAAACTTGTAGTAGACTTAAAAGAAGGTGTCCCATCTCAAACGAGCGATGATCGTGGATGCTGGCCGTGCAGGACACCCAGGATGATCGGCAACACCGCACCATTCGCTGCTGCTCAGCTGCTGTCTGTCCATCATTCGTACCGTAGTATGTAGCATCTGGCATCTTCGGAGTGAAAGGGATTTTTTGGAGCAACCGGCAGGAGCTCTGCCTTTTCATTAAGAAGAGGGAAATTTGGCAAGTTTATAAGGGAAACTAGCCGAAAACCGATACAAACACAACACCGTGTCCGGTTTATAAGGGAAACCAGACAAGAGAAAACCAAACACGGCACAGTTTTTCTGGGAAAACCGGCGAAAACCCGCACACCTGGCCACACGACCTGGATAAACCAGGTCTGGAGCGCCGCCGAATGGCACCAGCACGACGGCAACAGCAAGCGCCACGACTGCCCGGTCCACGTCCCTGGAAAGGAAGTCAGAGCCGAAAGAGACGGCTAGGCCTTTCAAGCTTCGAGGGGTGAGGCAGGCCGCAAGGCAAGCCAGCGGCACTCGCGCACCGACGGAACACGAAAACGTCGACCCAAGCAGTAGCCAAGGCATTGCCGGAGGTGGCTCCCAAACATTCCAAAAAATGACGCCTCCAAGGAGGTGACGACGTCCAAAGACGCCGCCGTCATTCAATCCAGCGCAGCAGGATTTGGGTTTTCACCCCGGAATGATGGGCGGAGGTGTGTGAGGACTCCACGGCAACGCCTCCAAGGAGGAAAACGGCGCCCTCGAGCGTCGCCGTTGCCGGCACCGACCGAGTCGGGCAAGACTTTCGTCCGGAGACCTACAACACCGCCACTGTCAAAGACAGCCCAAACCTCGGACGAGCACAAACCACCACAACAGGGGCGCCGCCCACGCCACGGAGACATACCCTACCGCCCACACGGCCAGAGGCATATCATCAACAAACCAAGTTCCCGGAGCCGCCGCTCCGGCCTCCACGCACGGTAGGCCAACTCCTCATGCCAACCTGCCGCCGTACCCGAGACGTTGCGAAACAAACGCCCGGTCCACCAAGAGCCGCGCCGCCGCCGCACCGTCCATGCGCCATGGCACACCTCTGCCATGGGCCTGCAGGTGCCAGCAAAGGCAGCCTGCCACACGCAGTGGTCCACCACGGCCACCGGGACACCGACGAAGCTGGGAGCAGCCTCCACGCGACCACCGCGCCGAGGCACCCCGAGATCCGCCGTCCTCCGCGCAACCTCCGTGCCGAGGCGAAGCCGGCCGCCATCAAACCCTCCACCACCGCGTCCCCGGGGCCGCCGCCCCGGCATGCCTGCGCCGGCGAGCCTCAAAGTCCGAGCAGGACCAGATCGGCCCCCTCCGGGCCTAGATCGGCCCAAGCCGCACCAGCCCGTCGACGCCCGAGCGCCGCCGGAGGCCCGCAGCGAGCCGCCGCTGAAGATCCTCCGCAGCCCCGCGCCACTCCGGGCACGCCGGGCGCGCGGCCCGCGCCGCACCACACCCAGCCTGCCACCACCGCCGTCGAAGCCGGGGCCGCCGCCCCGGCATCCCGCGCCGCCAGAAACCACCAGGCCCGGCCGACGCCGCCCAGCCGCCGTCCGCGTTCACCGCGAGCTCTCCCCGCGCCGCCTTTGGAGGCCGGGGCCGCCGCCACCGCGGCGACGTCAGCAGCGGCGGCGGAGGGCGCCACCAGGGAGATCGGCCGCGGCGCTGATAGGTTTCCCGAGTCGCTCCGCTCGGCGACGCTTCGGAGTGAAAGGGATAAAGGCGATGGCTACCTAGTGTTATGGATTTCTCTCAAAAGAGAAGGACGATCATATTCTGATCGAATCCGACTTCCCGGTGCGCGCCGTGGCGAACAGGGCGACGTCGCTCGGGTTCTTCCAGTGGCCGGGGCTGGAGAAGGACATGCGCGACACGCTCGACGCCGAGGCCACCGCCGACGGCTTCGTCGTCAACACGTGCGCGGCCTTCGAGAGCGCGTTCGTCCAGGGCTACGCGGAGGCGCTCGGCCGGAAAGTCTGGGCGGTTGGACCGCTCTGCCTTCTGGACTCTGACGCCGAGACGACGGCCGGAAGAGGCAACCGCGCGGCCGTCGACGCCGGCCACCTCGTCTCCTGGCTCGACGACAAGCCGCTCCAGTCCGTGCTCTACGTCAGCTTCGGCAGCATGGCCCGCCTCTTCCCGCCGCAGGTCGCCGAGCTCGCCGCCGGCCTGGAGTCGTCAAACCGGCCGTTCATCTGGGTGGCGAAGGAGGCCGACGACCTCGACGACGGGTTCGACGAGCGCGTGGCGGGCCGCGGGCTGGTCATCCGTGGGTGGGCGCCGCAGATGACCGTGCACCATGCCGGCCCTCAAGCATTTGATCACTCTGAGCCTCCCCTCTCTCTCTCACCTTGTCTTGGAGCATCTCCAAACCTCCCTGATCATCACACTGCACAGCTGGAACTCACGCGATGCCAGCATTGGTCGAGCCAGGCCGTGCCCAGCACGCCCAGTACGTGCCAGCACGCGCGCTCACCGTGCACTGGACGCGCCAGAGCGGCAAGCCGTGCCGTCGCCTCATTCCTCCCCTGCAAGCCTACCTCTGCGTCGAGCAACGTCTCCCTCCCCTCTAACTCCTAGACATGCTCAATGGCGCGCAGAAGCCCCGTCACCCTCGTCCTCGCCGGAGACTGCCGCCAAGTACCGCGGCATGATTAGCACGCGCCCGAGCCATCCCTTCACCCTTTTTCTGCGCCAGCAGCACGTTAAGCATCGCCATGCCGTCGCCCATCGATTGCCGTCCTCGCCTTGCCCCTTCAAGCCTTAGAACGGCCGCGCCATGGACGACCTCTCTCAGCACCCGCGGCACCCCTCACGATCCTATAGATAGAGCAGCGCCCGCACCCAATTCTTCACACACCTTACTTCTCCTCCCTTCCCTGCTTCTACTCGAACCATTAGCTAACCCAATCATCGCCGGAGTCGCCGCAATTTGAAGCTCGGAGCCGCCAGTACCCGGAGGTTGCCCCCGTCGACTGGAGCCTCCCCAAGCGCTGCTACCTGTACCAGTCGACTCAGCACCCTTGCCAACGTCGCCGCGCACCTCACCGTCGACCGCGGGAACGCCGGTAGGCCCTCCGACTCCCTAGGCTCGCTCTAATCCAACGTCTCACACGCACTCATACCGTTTCGCTTTGATTGAGCCTATGACAGGCGGAGCCCACCCTGTCAGGCGGCCCGCGCGTGTGAGTCACGCTGCTGGGCCGGCCCAGTTAGTTTTCGCCCGTTTAGCCCACCTAGCCTTCCCGCCAAGCCCAACAATTCAAATCTAGTTTAAATCGTTTAACTCAAATCCAACACTGGTGTCAACTTCAAATTTTAATAGTTTCAAATATACTGCACAAAATTTAGCAAACTTTATATTTCTGGAAAGCCCATGAAATTATCTAAACAATGTCACTGGTCTCACCCTCAAATTCCTAGTAGAATTCAAATGATGAAAATGACAAGGCAGGGACTTTTCCAATTTGAAACTCTATTTAAAATTCAACCATAATTGATTTTGAGTTGATTCCAACTCTCATAAATCACAAATGATATACTCTAATTGATTATGCAAAAAGATAGCCAAGTTGTTTGTATGATCATGGACTAGAGCAAAATAATGGCTATGGAGCCATTTCTAGTTCATTTAAATTCTTTAAATTAAATGGTGTAAATGGTATGAGAGCTACTCTCTCATTTAAATCTTGATCCTAAGTAATTCAATATGAGGTAATGCCCTTAGTCTAATAAACCTCATATTTCCTTACTTAGTGATTTTAAATCATTACCATGTTGTTATTAAAATACATGAGGTGTAGCACCTCATTTAAATTATACTCCCACATAATAGATATGAAATGTTGACCTTAGTCAACCTATATTTCATAACTTTTTATTATTTGAGGAAATTAAATCTTAATAGGATTTAATGAGAGGAAATTATTTTCTCCAAAGAATTAATTCTCAAACCAAATCAATAATTGTAATGAGAGGAAATTATTTCTCTCTTAAATAAGAAAACCAAGTAAATCACCATGCTTGATTGATGTGATGCTAGAATAAACTTGTGTGAACCTTTGGTGTGTTTAGTCTAGCACTTAAGTCTTGTTTGGTGATTGTATACCTCGTATTCGTGTATAGACGCTAGTAACGAGGAGTATCAAGAGGAGGAAGGCTACTCCCAGGAGGGGGATGAAAACTTTGACCACTACCCTGCTCAAGGCAAGCTAATATTCTTGCAAAGTCCAAAGTGCAAAGCTCTACAAGAGCAAGGCACCATCACTCTGTACTTTATGTCTAATCAACATATCCCATGTTTTTACCTTGCAAGTATTTTAATTACTTTTTATCACCAGAATTTGACCGGATCAGAGGTGGGCCGCGATTGACGATGGACTTGAAGAATATATATAGAAGGAATACATGAATCGGCCTTGTCTACCAAATTTGGGCTAGTTTGCCCGTGTATCTGTAACATAGTAGATCGTATCTAAAATTAGAAGTTAGAGTTTTACCCGTGCACGGTTAGGTGCACGCCTGAATTAGAAAGTCCCCTGGACTATAAATATGTATCTAGGGTTTATGGAATAAACAACAACCAACGTTCAACACAATCAATCTCGGCGCATCGCCAACTCCTTCGTCTCGAGGGTTTCTCCGGTAAGCACCATGCTGCCTAGATCGCATCTTGCGATCTAGGCAGCATAAGCTTATTACGTTGTTCATGCGTTGCTCGTGCTGAAGCCTTTTTGATGGCGAGCAACGTAGTTATCTTAGATGTGTTAGTGTTAGCATTGTTCTTCGTACCATATGTTGTCGTAGTGCAACCCTTATGCATCTAGCCTCCCTTACGCCTATCTTAGGTGTAGGGGCGGCACCCCGCTTGATCATTGTTTAGTAGATCCGATCCGTTACGGTTGCTCCTTGTTCTTCAAGGATTAGTTTAATATCCGCAATAGTTAGGCCTTACAAAGGGTTGGAGGAGCGGCGTGTAGGGTGTAGTTTGCTGGCCCTAGACAGGATGTTCCGGGGATCAACCTCGTGTTGGTTTTAGGCCCTGTCTAGGATCGGCTTACGATCACCGTACGCGAGCGCGAGGCCCAATCGTGAGTAGGATGATCCGATTATGCGGTGAAAACCCTAAATCGTCGTAGATCGCATTAGCTTTATCTTGATCAAGCATGACCACCATATATTCGGACACCTTGTACGAATCATGGGTGGATCGGCTCTTCGAGCCGATTCACAGGATAACCTGAGAGCCGATCGAGGCTCGTATTTAACGTTACGTGTATGCCCTGCAGGAAACTAAGCGAGGCATCATCCAACACCTTCCGACCAGGTATAGGTCAGGTGGCACGCCCTTGCGACGGACGTGTGACCAAGGCTTTGCGGGCCGTCGCTCTGAGGGACTAGGGCCAGCCGCAGCCCTGAGTTGTTCCCGGCTCTACGGTGTTGCCAGTCGCTGCCCGCCGGTGGGTTTCTGACCGCAACATTACTGCATTTTAAAGCTTACCTTTGATTTATGATTCACTTGGGATAGATTAGAACAAGAGCTTCCAAGTTAGCCTAGAGTAAATCAAAGCTAGATAGCACCCCTCATGAATAGATGCTATTGCTAACTAAGTAAAATTGACTACTCTAGATGGGAACATGTGAAATGACTTTGAAAGGTTTTGAAGGTGAAGGTGACATGAATGCCTTGGTGAATTTTGATGAAAACTGATGATTGGGTTTGAATGCGATACCTTTCCAATTATACAAGTACCCCCACAATACCTGATTATGGGTAGGGCTTAACTAGAAATTTGTGTGTCTTAGTATGGGTTCCCTCTAACAAGCATCATAGGGGTTATGCCGAGGCTGCCTCCGTTAAAAGTGAAATGATGTGAATATGAGGTGAATGTACGACCCAAGCCCTGTGCAGTTCCCGGGTTGACATTTGGTTTTCACCGGGAGGCAAAGCTCATGGGGAGAGGGGCCTATACTAGGGTATATAAGTGAAAGGTTAAGGTTGATGATCCGCGTACTGAGTTACGATGATTCGGGGTTATCCTCGACGGATGTAATCAAAAGTTGTGGCACAAGAGTACAACCTCTGCAGAGTGTTAAACCTATTCGAATAGCCGTGTCCACGGTTACGGACGGTTGGAAAGGCCATACTGTTCCTTGTCCGAACTTTTGTCTTAAAAAGGATGGGTGAATTGAAAGGTGACTTGACTTGAATTACCAATTATTTGGTGGGGATGACACTAATGTTCCCACTTGAGTTAGTTAGCTAAAATGAGGATTTCTTTACTAAATGTTTATGAACTAAACTTGGCTTTACGCAACTAAATCCAGAGCTTAGCACCCCTTATTAAAGTTGTTAAGTATTACATTAGTATTAGTTTGCGAGTACTTTAAAGTACTCACGGCTGTGTCCCTGGCTATTCAAATGCCAGACTATGAAGAGGAGCCACAGTATCAAGATGATGGACAACAGGACGTCTACGATAACTAGGAGCATCTTCTAACGTCAAGCGTTGCCTGTGGAATAGATAGTCCACTACTATTTCGCTTCCGCTACGTATTGTGTTGTTGAACAATCTATTTGTGTAATATTTGATCATGTGATCCATTGTTGTAAGATGACTATGTGTTGTAATAAATAATGACTCTATGATATTCAACTGTTATGTCTCGCAAAAACAATCTTCCTGGGATTGCGATGTATGGCATAATAGGCATCTGGAATTAAAAAATCCGGGTGTTGGCACCCCAGAGGTAATCATATATATTTCTTTTATGTACTAGTGATTTTTCCTGTTTCTTTAACCTTGTACTGCCGTGGCTCGTCATGCTCGCTATACCTTTTTTTGGATTACATACATCCAAAAGCATGTGCATTATTGCAACTTACATGGGCCAGTACAGCTCCAAACTTGGTTTATGAACTGTTCTTTGTTTGATGGAATCGGTTGTTATTTCTTCGTGTGAAATCAGTTAAGAGACAACCTTGTACTTTTGACATATCTTTTTTCGAAAAAGGGCGCTTTATTACTTCAGAGTTTGACGTAATACACCAGGCCTCTGCATAACTAAGATGCACACAGCCGTTCACCGATACAATCGAACCATAGAAAATTAAGTACAAAAAGAGATCTCGAAACAGGCCAACAAATCATGGTGATGGAGCCGCTATCCTTAGACTATGCAGCCACCCATGTTGGGTAATAAAGTCCTTGGCCGTATTCTCCAATCGTGTAGAAACCTCCGTAAAGAGGCCGCGGTCCTCCAAGCGCTGAAGTGGCGACCATGAACGGAGCGTAGCCGTAGATCGGTAAATTACCTGCATAACAGAAGAATTTTTGTCATTGAAAATCTTGTCATTTCTACATAGCCAGAGCAACCAAATAACGGCTAACGCTACCACCCTGATAAGACTCCTAAACCTAACCTCTATCCCATTTAGCCAATTGCCGAAGATGTTTGCAACGCTACGGGGAGGGTATAAGCTAGATCCTATCTAAATGATTGACCATATAGCTTTAGCAAACTGAAATTTGAAGAAAAGATGTTTAATTGTCTCATCTTCGTGACAGAATACACATCTCTTACATCCATGCCAGTTCCTTCTTGCAAGGTTATCTTTGGTGAGGATAACACCACGACGCAGGTACCAAGCAAAGATCTTCATTTTTAGTGGTATCCTCAGTTTCTAAATCCTTTTATTATTATAAACCGGTTGAATAGGTTGAATCAATGCTTCATACATGGATCTCACTGAGAATTTACCATTCTTGGTTAGTTCCCAGCGGAACAAGTCTTTCCCTTGGACCAATTGGATTGAAGCTAATCTTTGTAGCAATTCGTTCCAGTTGGTTAATCGGAGACTGACTACTTTACGCCAGAAGGTCATAGATGGTGGAGAGGTTTCCATCACCCTTTGCAGGGTTACATCCTTATGACGTACTATTCTATATAAAGCTGGATATTGTTCCCGGAGTGTAGTTGTTCCCAACCATCTATCCTCCCAGAAACGAATTTTCGACCCGTCCCTAATGGGGAAAGACCCGTGCGGAAAGAAGTGCTTCTTAGTAGCCATAATGTCAGCCAAAAAACGTGAATCTCCGGGTTTACAAGAAACCTGAGAGAAAGCTTTGGAGCCGACATACTTCCTCCTCAACAAGCTTTGCCAAACCCCATCCTCAGTTAAGAACCTAGCCAACCATTTACCTAGTAGGGCTTGGTTCTTAACCTCTAGATCGTGGATGCCAAGTCCACCTTGATCTTTGGGGCAGCATACAACGCTCCATTTAGTCAACCGATACTTTTTATTCTCGCTATCTCCTTGCCAGAAAAATCTTGATCGGAGATAATCCAATCTATGAAGAATTCCTTTCGGAAATTGGAAGAATGATATCATGTACAGTACCATATTTGTGAGTACTGAATTAATGAGTACCAGTCTTCCACCAAGAGATAGCAGCTTTCCTTTCCAACTGCTCAATCTTTTCTGCAACCTTTCCTCGACCTTTTTCCATTCGGCTAGAGTAAGTCTCGGATAGTGTATCGGAATACCTAGGTAGCTAATGGGAATAGAGCCTAAACCACATCCGAATAATTCGGCGTATTGGTCGGCCTCGTCTTGGGCATCACCGAAACAAAACAATTCACTTTTATGGAAGTTAATCTTTAGACCGGATAACTGCTCGAAAGCTGAGAGGATTAACTTCAGATTTCTTGCCTTATCAAGATCATGATCCATGAAAAGAATTGTGTCGTCGGCATATTGCAGAATAGACAGCCCCCCATCAACCAGATGGGGCACCACTCCTTCAATCTGGCCATCTACCTTGGCACGCTCTATTAAAATAGCAAGCATATCCGCCACAAATGTTAAATAACATTGGAGACAACGGATCACCTTGCCTTAACCCTTTCTTTGTTTGGATGTACTTGTCAACATCGTCATTGACTTTGATGGCTACACTTCCACCAGAGATAAAGTTATTAACTGAGCACGCCATTCGGGCAAAAAGCATTTCAGTCGAAGCGTTTGTTGAAGGAAAGACCATTTAACTTTATCATAAGCCTTCTCAAAGTCGATTTTGAGGATGACCCCACTCAACTTTTTGCGATGCATCTCATGTATCGTCTCATGCAATGTCACGACACCATCCAGGATGTATCGACCTTGCATAAACGCAGTTTGAGTTGAACACACAACTTAATCGGCTACAAAATTAAGTCTAATAGTAGCAACCTTTGTAAAGATCTTAAAAGAAACATTTAGGAGACAAATAGGTCTGAACTGCTGGATACGATCAGGATCGCTAACCTTAGGGAGGAGAATGATTTCCCCAAAGTTAGTGCGAAAGAGATCTAATTGTCCCTTGTGTATTTCATGAAACAATTCTAGGAGATCATTTTTTATAGTATCCCAGAATGTTTGATAGAACTCAGCTGGGAAACCATCCGGTCCCGGTGCCTTGTTGTGCTCCATCTGGAAAACCGCTTTCCTAATCTCCTCCTCCGTAAATGGAGCGGAAATGACAGCGTTCTCCTGAGGGGACACCTGTGGGATATCATCTACTCTGGATTCATCCAAAGGTATATGTGAATCCTCAGGTGCGCCAAACAAACTCTTGTAATAAGACGTAATGTACGACTTTAACTGCTCATGACCCTCGGTCGTGTCATCATCCTGAACCAGGGAATGAATACGTTTCTTTCTATGTCTGCCATTAGCGATACTATGAAAGTATCTAGTATTCGAATCCCCTTCCAGTAAGAATTGAGTCTTCGATCGCTGATACCATTTGAGTTCCTCCTCGTGTAATAAGACGGCTAACTTCGCATTGTATTGATTCTTTAGATCAATTTCATGGGTCGTCAACCGTCTAAATTCCGCGATTGCCTCTAACTCGTCGATTGACGTGGAGAGGCCGGGTTTCTCTTGTTTCAGCTGACCAGCCATATGTCGAGCCCACCCTTCAAGGTATTTACGCACAGCCCTGAGCTTGCTATTCCACCTTTGAATTGGAGATCCAGCGACATACTGCTGGTCCCATACATTCTTAACCATATCGGAAAATCCCTCTCTATGTAGCCA